>CM073761.1:25548868-26064789 GCA_037127475.1 Arma custos | reverse complement strand
CTGAAGACAGGATTGTCGATTTCTGCATATTGATGTTATTCTTATATCTAGAATTATGTATCACTGATAGTCAGCTTGTAAAAAACAGCATACTACCAATGATACAAACTCCCTTGTACAGTTCCTCGCGTATGCCTATCGCGGGCTGAAATGAGAATGAGGAGGAGGATATTAACTTATATTAATGATTAATAAATAACTTAATACAATTGCTGCATCTTGAAGTAATTCTTATACCTAGAAGTTTGTATTGCTGCCAGTTAGCACGTAAAACAGCTTACTAACAACAGTACAAACTTCCTTGTACAGTTTACTGCCCTAGCAGTTTTTCCTCTTGGATAAAAATTCTGCCCATTCAAAGGGAGTGTGTCCACTTTAACAAACATACATTACAAATGTCCACATAGTATAGCACTGAAGTTACTATCGCAGTACATAATTATTAATATAAAAATTAAATGACATTATCAAAATGCATTTCTTATTCAAAAGTAGTAAATTTAAATAACTGATATTAAGAAAGAAAAATGAAATCTATATATACAATAAATTATGTCTACAGATATTTCTGCATTTTGAAGTAATTCTAATACCTAGAAGCTTGTAACATTGACAGTCGGCTCAGGAATGAACTTGCTATTGGTGCGCTGGGAAAAAAATGGTGGCGGTGATTTGAGAGTATACCCACTTAAACAAACATATATAACAAACTTCCTAACACTGAAATTACTAGAACAGTGCATAATTATAAATACATTAACAAAATGACATAATAGTAGTTCATTTCATATTCAAAAGTATTAATGTAAATAACAGATATTAAAGAAACATATATTTAAAGAAAGCGAAATCAAATCTGTACAAAATATAAATTAAATTTTTGTACAGACATTATAGATTTCTAATGTATGATATAAGTATAATTACAATGTTTTATAATTATATAATGATCAATACATACTTTATCGTTTCTGAACTGAAGACAGGATTGTCGATTTCTGCATATTGAAGTTATTCTTATATCTAGAATTATGTATCACTGATAGTCAGCTTGTAAAAAACAGCATACTACCAATGATACAAACTCCCTTGTACAGTTCCTCGCGTATGCCTATCGCGGGCTGAAATGAGAATGAGGAGGAGGATATTAACTTATAATAATGATTAATAAATAACTTAATACAATTGCTGCATCTTGAAGTAATTCTTATACCTAGAAGTTTGTTTTGCTGCCAGTTAGCACGTAAAACAGCTTACTAACAACAGTACAAACTTCCTTGTACAGTTTACTGCCCTAGCAGTTTTTCCTCTTGGATAAAAATTCTGCCCATTCAAAGGGAGTGTGTCCACTTTAACAAACATACATTACAAATGTCCACATAGTATAGCACTGAAATTACTATCGCAGTACATAATTATTAATATAAAAATTAAATGACATTATCAAAATGCATTTCTTATTCAAAAGTAGTAAATTTAAATAACTGATATTAAGAAAGAAAAATGAAATCTATATATACAATAAATTATGTCTACAGATATTTCTGCATTTTGAAGTAATTCTAATACCTAGAAGCTTGTATCATTGACAGTCGGCTCAGGAATGAACTTGCTATTGGTGCCCTGGGAAAAAAATGGTGGCGGTGATTTGAGAGTATACCCACTTAAACAAACATATATAACAAACTTCCTAATACTCAAATTACTAGAACAGTGCATAATTATAAATACATTAACAAAATGACATAATAGTAGTTCATTTCATATTCAAAAGTATTAATGTAAATAACAGATATTAAAGAAACATATATTTAAAGAAAGAGAAATCAAATCTGTACATAATATAAATTAAATTTTTGTACAGACATTAAAGATTTCTAATGTATGATATAAGTATAATTACAATGTTTTATAATTATATAATGATCAATACATACTTTATCGTTGCTGAATTGAAGACAGGATTGTCGATTTCTGCATATTGAACTATTTCTTATACCTATAATTTTGTATCACTGAAAGTTAGCTTGTAAAAAACAGCATACTACCAATAACACAAACTCCCTTGTACAGTTCCTCGCGTGTACCTATCACGGCCTGAAATGAGAATGAGGAGGAGGATATTAACTTATATTAATGATTAATAAATAACTTAATACAATTGCTGCATGTTGAAGTAATTCTTATACCTAGAAGTTTGTATTGCTGCCAGTTAGCACATAAAACAGCTTACTAACAACAGTACAAACTTCCTTGTACAGTTTACTGCCCTAGCAGTTTTTCCTCTTGGATAAAAATTCTGCCCATTCAAAGGGATTGTGTCCACTTTAACAAACATACATTACAAATTTCCACATAGTATAGCACTGAAGTTTCTATCGCAGTACATAATTATTAATATAAAAATAAAATGACATTATCAAAATGCATTTCTTATTCAAAAGTAGTAAATTTAAATAACTGATATTAAGAAAGAAAAATGAAATCTATATATACAATAAATTATGTCTACAGATATTTCTGCATTTTGAAGTAATTCTAATACCTAGAAGCTTGTATCATTGACAGTCGGCTCAGGAATGAACTTGCTATTGGTGCCCTGGGAAAAAAGTGGTGGCGGTGATTTGAGAGTATACCCACTTAAACAAACATATATAACAAACTTCCTAACACTCAAATTACTAGAACAGTGCATAATTATAAATACATTAACAAAATGACATAATAGTAGTTCATTTCATATTCAAAAGTATTAATGTAAATAACAGATATTAAAGAAACATATATTTAAAGAAAGCGAAATCAAATCTGTACAAAATATAAATTAAATTTTTGTACAGACATTATAGATTTCTAATGTATGATATAAGTATAATTACAATGTTTTATAATTATATAATAAATAATAAATATATTATTTTAGCTGAACTGAACGCAGGATTGTCGATTTGCCCTGACAATTTCTGCATCTTGAAGTAATTCTTATACCTAGAAGTTTGTATTGTTGACAGTCAGCTGGTAAAACAGCTTACTAACAACAGTACGAACTTCCTTGTACAGTTTACAGCCCCAGCAGTTTTTCCTCTTGGATAAAAATTCTGCCTCTTCAAAGGGAGTGTGTCAACTTAAACAAACATATATTACAAATGTCCTCATACCATAGCACTGAAGTTACTATAGCAGTACATAATTATAAATATAATAATAAAATGGCATTATCAAAATAAATTTCTTATTCAAAATCTATATATAAAATAAATTATTTGTCTACAGATATTTTTGCACCTTGAAGAAATTCTAGTACCTGGAATCTTGTATCATTGACAGCCAGCTTGGAAAAGGCAGCTTACTAACAACTGTATAACCTCCCTTGTACAGTTTACTGTATAAATTTTATCCCTATGGGTAAACATCCATCGTGCTCATTACCAACCACACCAATTTGGATGGAATTTTCATTTCGCTCATAGCTCTGAAGAGCTCACTCCTGGATATTATATCATAAGCCATCCTGAAATCTATGAACAGCATCCACAATTTATTGTTGAAATCCTTCATTTTTTAGCACATCTGCTTGAGGGAAAAAAACTGATCTATTGTAGATCTGTTAGGTCTAAAGCCTCCTTGGTATTCACCAAGATTTCTCTCAACATAGGACAGTAGGCGGTTATACAGAGTTATCGAGAATATCTTATAGGCAGTATTCAGTAGGCTTATCCCTCTGTAATTTTTACATTCTGTAGAATCTCCTTTCTTCTTGTAGGCAGGCACTATAATAGAGTCTTTTCACTCTCTCGGGATCTGTTATTCTTTCCATATTTCAAGAATTAGTTCCTGCAGCTCTTTAGAGCATTGCCAGCTGCCTTCAGGAACTCAGGAGGGATAGCATCTGATCCTGGTGACTTGTCATTTCTCAGCTTCGTAACAATATCGTCTATATCCTCTCCACTACTGCTTCGTCTTGGCTGTCATTCTAGTCACAATCCAATACACTTATCTGTTCCTCTGTCTGGCTTAATAGTCCTTCGAAATAATTCCTCTATCTCACTTGAACATCCGTCTCCAGCACCAGTAGTCGCCCCTCCTCATTTTTCACCATGCTCCTTCTAGAGCAGTAGCTGGTTTTACACGACTCCACTTCTTTAAAGAATTTTTTGGTATCGTTGCTTCTTCTTGAGTATTCGATATATTTAACCTTATTTGTATAGAGCTTTCCTTTTCTTCCCTTTCAAGATCTTTTTTGCTTCTCTTCTTGCTTCCTGGTACTCTTTCTTTTTATTTATTGTGCTCATACTTCGGTATTTTAATCTTTTCTCATTTCGTTTTTGAATTTCCTCTTTGCATTCTTCATCAAACCATATATTTCATGATGGTTTTTTGTCTATCTTGTAGTATCCTTTCACGGTCCCCGTTATAATTTCTTTAATATGATTCCAATGTGCATTCACTTCCTTACCATTCTTCTACTGTCAGTGTATTTCTTATTCCTTCCTCTACTCTAAGGGAAAAACATCTTTGTATTTGCTCATCTTTTATTGATTCCTTGGACCATTTGTTGACCTTAGGTTTGATCTTTCCCTTTTTGAAGGGACACGTTTTGAGCATTATTTTCATTATAACGAGGAAGTGGTCGGAGTTGACATCCGGGTCTCTAAAAGATCTCACATCTCGGATATTATTGAAGTAAGAATTATCCACAAGAATATGATCAATTTAACTAAAAGTGCCATAGGGGGAATGCCATGTCTGCTTGTGTTTATCTTTATGTGGGAATACTGTGCTCATAACTACTAGAGAGTTTGATATTGTGAAGTTGGCGAAGTTGATCATTCTTTCTCCGTTGTCATTTGATTTTTTATGGAGACTATTCGTTTCAATTGTTGGTATGAACTCTGATTCTTTACCTACTAGGGCATTAAAATCTCCCATAACAATGTTCACATCACCAGACGGGCAACTTCTCACGATTCTGTCCAGATCTTCATAGAAAACTTCTTTTTCTTCGTCATTCTTTTCCTCTGTTGGGGTGTATATATTTGTCACTGAAATGAGTCCGGTCCTTTCTCTCAATCTCAGGGTGCATATTCTTCCACTGATTGGTTGAAAATCAATTACGGCTGATTGTAATCTCTTACCAACAGGAAATGCTGTCCCAAACTCATGTTTTTCTTTACTTCCGTAGAGAGTTGTTTCTTTTCTTTTGAGAGTACCGGTACCAGTCCAACGTACATCTTGAATTGTAGTGAGGTCAACTTTCATTTGAGTCAATTGTTCTACCAACTCTTGCATAGCTCCAGGTCTAAAAAGGGTCGCCTTTTTGGAACACTCCATGTTCCAAATCTATAAGCCGTGTTCCATTTCCGTTTCCATGTCTTTTCCGTAAATCAGTCCGACATCCGAGGCTTAGTTGTTGAGTTCTTTTAACCAGGTTATTTTTTTTTTTATAAAAGGGGAGTGGTCGGCCCCTCCTTTCAACCCTCCTGCTTTATCCGGGCTTGGGACCGGCAATGGAGTCTAGTTAACTAACCCCATAGGCGCAGTTAAAAAAAAATTTATTGGGATGTACAAATAATCACAGTTTAATTCATACCGTCCGGATAATTAATTAATTGTTATATGAATGAAAATGGCTAGAATCATAGAAGTAGCAGTCTCAAGTGATAATAACCGAATGAAAACCAGTGCCGAAAAAATTAAGAAGTACCAGGAACTTGCCACAGTAGAAATCAGTTCATCATTTGGAAAAAGCACTAGTAAATCTTAAAGAAATTTCGTCAAATGGCCTCATACTGAAAAACACAAGACAATGGCCAAAGATCTAAATGCAGGTCGAAAAGGGGGGGGGGTATATGTGTGTGTATATATATTTATATGTATATGCATGTGCATATATACACACAAACTTGTAAGTAGTATAAACCTTAATGATCTTTGGTGATGGAATGTTTTTATCTTACAAGCACATATAAATTGTGGTGATCCTAACATCACCCTTACTAACATTGCTATGAACCATGATTTTTATGGTGTGACTAGATGCTTATAGTTCCTTAACCAGTCTCTCTATACTTGTCACTTCTTACTTATAATACTATTAAGCTCACAGACATTAACAAATTTATTTATTTCCAAAGATTATGGCTGTTTTGGTTAAGCAAGTGAAAGCTAGGGCTAATTTAGGGGAGGGCACGTGCCCCCAGACAGTTTTTTGTGTACTGTGGAGAATCCATTACAGTACATACTTACAGGCAAATCACATGATCATAGTTGTTAAAATATATGAATAAAATAACAGAAAGAACATGAGTGAAACTATTGTTTAGATATTTTAATAAACCTTTGAAACCTTTCTATAAATACTACAAGTTTATTTTTAAGTTTTTGTTGATATTTATGCCTATCTGCCCCCAGAAAAAAATCCTGGATCCGCCCTTGGGTGAAAGATCTTTTTTTTTTCCAAAGGCGATGAAGTCGATGACCTTATAAACAACTTGATATCCTGGAAAAGTACAACACAACTCCCTATAGAAGCGTAGTGAGTAGGACCAACAAAAATACACCCTTGTACTTATGATACTTCCAGTAAGGAAAGGTTTATTTATATAAATATAAATAAAACAAAAGTAATAAAATACAAGGCATCATTAAAATTTAAGTCTGAGGTATAATCACAGAATGTTGATCTGGTACTTATAAACTGGTCAACTGGGAAAGATATAACTTATTTTACTTCAAATTAAGTGAGAAATACAGTATTTATGTTTATAAAAAGTTTTAAAAAACGAACGTAATTCTTTGCTGTGTGAAAGTTTCTCATTTTCATTTTAATAGAAGTAACAACAATTAGTTGAAGTTAACTACTATTGAAAAAAATCGCATTAAACACCACTGTACTGTATGTTTTTATCAGGAGTCACAGAGGCACACACATCTACTAACAAGTTGGTCTAAAATCTTTCATAGGTCATGAATGTTAATTTTTAGCTTAATTTCAACCTAATAACATTTTCAAATTCCTAAGCACACTTTAAAAATATCACTTTGGGTAAATTGACAGTGGGCAAATTTTGGTTTGTGGTGATTCTATAATAGATACATTGCAAGCATGTTAGAGTAAAGAAAACCTAGTTCACTACACTCGTGCAACTGAGTTTCCAATTTTTTCCACTATTTTTCAAAATTCTTGTTTCCATGAAACTTTCTCTTGTACCTCAAAAACTACGAACATCAGAATACCTTCAGGTGTGTATACATATTAATTAATACATTCTTACAAGTGATTAACATAGAAGTAACTGTTAAAATTAGTTAGGGTTTCTTATTAAAGTAAACCACACATTATAATTATATAACACAGTTTAATAAGTAAACAAGAACACTATATTAAAGGAGCCACATCGAGAAGGGCATGCTCACAAGCAGATCTAGGAGAATTTTCAGGGGGAGCCAGGGGTCGATGTGAATTTGTTATCAATGTATATGATTCATGTATGAATGAAGATACATAAAATATCAATTTTTTATTTTAAACAACAGAGACCAGAAACCAATAACATGGATAAAATAAGATCCTTGAACAAAGCGGTAGCTATCTATATGTGAATGAAAAACATAAAAGGGTTCAAAATCGCCGATTTTGGATGCACCAATTGAGAAAACATTCGATACTGAATAATTTTGGTCTGTAAAGCGTGTTTATTTCTTGTTGAATCTTAACTAAATTTCAGGTCAATATCAACTAATGAGAACTCTAGGGGGGCCATGACCCCCCCTCAAATCCGCCAATGGGCAAGCTACACACTGTTCTCTTACCACCAACGGTTCTATCTGAATCAGTGTTGCCAGTTGCAGTGTTGTACAGTTAATATATTCAAATAATAAATCTTAATACACAAATAATAAATCTCAACAGTAACCATGTTATTATAAGTATTTTGTTTTATAACCTGTAAATTGTAAATTTTCACGTGTTATCAGGGTAACTTTGGAATAGTCTCAAAGTTACCTAATGGTTCATTTTTTCAGGGTTTTATTGGACAATTATGCCTAGAAATTCTAAAAGAACTTTTGTCTGAGGGCCATACACTAAAGAAAATTTACAAGAAGCCTTACTAACAATAAGAAATAAGACACTATCCAAGCTTAATGCCACCTATAAGTAGGTTATACAAAAAAAAATACGCACTAATTTTCTTGTTGTTTCTGATGTTAGTAATGAGCCTATACAATATTGTGGGATATCACTGGTATACTCATGTTCCCTGCCGTTTCTAATGGAATAATGGCACTGTTTTTATGTTACCCCAATCAATGGGGTAAGATTAAGACAATTAAAATTTTTTAAAGTTAAATACTCTGGTTTCTAGAATTATTTTTCTGCCATATTTTGTTAGAGGAAGTATAAAGATATGGAAAATAAAGATAGAACCAACTTAAAACTTTGAAAAGTGTTCCAAAGTTACCCCAATTTAAGGCACCTTCATTAAACAGTGTTCCGGAAGGTGTAAATAACATACCCGCCTCCGCCCGGCATTAATTAACCCGTTGAATGGAAGACACGTCAAAATGGCGGCAGTGTTTCACACTTTTATTGATAAGACCGCTCGCGGGTGCAGCACAATTCTGGGTATTTGTGACATCTTCAGTCAAATATCGACACACGACCGCATCACTTCGGGAATCCTCTACCACTCTTTGGTTTAAGGTGAGCTGCCTTCTTTCTGAACATAGCACGTCAAAATGACGGGTGTTCTGCCCGCACCAATTCTTTCAATTTTGAAAAAATCAATACAATCACTCTTAATAAAATAAATTAAAGTAGTAAATAATTATCATTGTTCATATAACATTTATTCAGCATGACTAAACTTTTTTTTCTTTCATACGGCAAAACCTGAAGTTGTTTTTTTTAGGGATATACACACTGTTATTTTGCCACAATAACAACAATGTAAAATGGTACAAATACCTATTTCTTTTAAAGGAATATAGCTATTGTTATTTTGCCACAATAACCACTTAATTATGTAAATTTATTTCTTTAGAGCGTTTATAGTTATTTCAACAAGTCATCATATTGTCCTAGAACCTTTTAAGTGATTAGAAGAAATAGAAAATACCAAGGTCCAAAGACTGAATAAAATACTAAGTTGAAAAATAAAGATTGATTTTATCCCTTGAAAAATTATGTCAAATGAAAAATAAACGTTTTTTTTTTCTTCAAATTTTGACTTTTTTTAGCCCCTATCGTACGTAAGTATATTGATGTACCAACGGTATTCAATTGAACAACCTTACTAATAAATTTTATTCAAAAATATACAGTGTTTTGCGCCAAGTTATGCAAACATTCTACGCTGATAGCCGTCAATATGACGGATGCTCCCTGTTGACCAAAACTCAGAGATGTTCCGTTCAACGGGTTAAAGTAAATAGAAAAAATACTTTTTGAATTTTCCAGTCGGCAACAGGTAGCAAGAGAAAATCTACAATTCTCAATGTTGTAATTTTTCTAGTTGATGTGGAGCGGAGATGTGAATGTAGGAGACATTACCACTCACTGATTGCGATTGCGTGATAAAGCCGCACAAGGTTTCATAAGGTATTTAGATTTGGATATTGTCTAAATTCGACTTTTTTGGCAAAGCTAGGAGGTGAAAAAGGTTTTATTTTGACCGTCTATTTAAGACAGATTATTCGACTAAATTTAAAATCTTATATAATTAACGTAAAACTTAATTTTATATAATTCTCGAAAAAGAAAACTTTTCGACTTGAATAACGTGAAAATAATAATAGTATAACAATATAATAATATATTATAGTTATAATAATAATGATATAACAATCTTTTATATTGTTTTAAAGGGCGGTTTAAAGCTGGAATGGAAATGTAGAATGGAGTTGGGGGAAGGACGTGTAGAATGGAGGAGGAGCTATGGTGGGGTGCAACAAGCCAGCCCTCAGCCATTCACCTTCCACCATTCTCTATTTCTTAATTATCTCTTTTCCAATGGATTTTTTTCCCAACATCTTTTTATTGAATATTAAAGTTTATTTTTATTTTGAATATTTGTCATCTAAAAAATTTTCTTATCGGTTTATTTTAGTTTCACAATTGAATTAGTTTCAATGTATTCCGAGATTCGAGTTATAATCAATACAGGGGAATTCCTTTGTTAATTATATTAAAGTTATATTAACTCTATGCAATATCTAAATATTTTTCAAAATAACTTTTATAATTATTGTTATAACACAATTGTAAAATCATTCAAAACAAAACCGTAAGCCGTAACTTACGTTCCTCATTACTATATAATTAATTACATTCATATATGTATTTTCAAGTAGGTATTCATTCGTATATGTATATTCATGTATGTATATTTTTCTCGAGAACAAGATAAAAAGGCACATTTTTAGCATTTTGTGGATGGAAGATTGTAAGCAGATTGGTGGAGTCTGCACCTTTGGGTTCACTAAGCCTTATCATTATCATTATTATCCTTTCTAATGAAACGTAACCTTTGCAATAAGAAGTCTAAAAATCTTCGAAACTAATGTATTGCGTAGAATATTTGATCCTAAAATGGATAAGTTCATTGTATTTTTTGAGAGGTTATAATACATGAATTTCGGTTTCGATTGTAATTGATGGATGGAGGTTTGTAAACCCCATTTTGATTACACAAAAGATTGGTGACATTGGCAGCAATCCTTGAGGTTCACTTAACCTTTAATTATTATTGTTGGGTATAGTAGACCGTAGATGAAATGATGGTCTGTTATTTGTTTATTAATAAAAATAAAAGATATGTTACTAAATATTATAATATTTTTTTATTTTATATTTTACTTTAAGATTTTTAGTGAATAACATAAATTTACTTTTATTAACGTTGTTCCATTTTTTTCCGTTACGATGATCCAAATTCCTTCATATTTAATTTTTTTATTTCATCTTTTGTTTAGGGGTACTACCTCCTTGTTAAATATATTTTTACTACATAGAAATAAATGCAATTTGCCTCACTTAAAAGCAATAAGTATTATTGATCAAGGAACACACAAACTAAATACATTATTTACACACTGCCTTAGGGATCTACGAGCTTAGCTCCACCCTCCACGTGTTGAACGCAGAGGAGAACCTTTGGAGATCCCAGTGTTTCTTTCACATCCGTATCACTGTTGAGGCCAGTGGAGGCTGAGTAAGAGAATTCGCAGATGCTCAGAACATGGAGTGGAGAACCTGGCCACTGCCAGAATTCCAACTGCATATTTACTTCAGCTTTCTAGGCCATTACAGCTTTAATCTATGAGGAGAATTATAAAGATGATTGGTGCTTGATAAGGATTGCACTAGAGGATTTAGGTGATTGAATTTTCATGTTGAATTTGATAGTGGCGAAATTCAAAAAACTGAATATTAATTAATAAAAAATTTATTTGTTAAAGATATATAACATTTATATGATACTAAAATATGACATGAGACTGATTAATATGACTTATTATTATAAGTTGGAAATACATTTTTTTAAATTCCTAAACAACCATTCTTTCTTTCCACTTGGTCAGCCCCTTGAACACCTGTATAACAAAATACAAGTGTAGTAAGATGATCTATGTATTAAGGTAAAAATTAAATGCATCTTAAGGTGGTAAGTCGAGAGCAGACATAATAATAAAATTATTAATTTATTATAATGTTTAAAAACGTATTCTAAGGTTTACATAGCTAAAAATCAATTTTCTTGTTCATATTTATGGGAATTAATGTTACTGCGGAATGTCCTCAGCGTAATTTAAATTTATGTAATGGAAATACCATAACCGTTATTTTTCGGTAAACTAATACCAAAATTTAGGCGATTAAAATATAAAGAAACAGATGAATAATACTTCAGTAATCCTGAAACCTGTAACCACTACGACCCGTGAACGAGTCTGGGGTTCAGTACATGGTAGAGACTGTACTGTTTCATGGACAACTGTTCTGCAAGGAGGTGAACAAGGACGTTGTCCTAGGTCACGCTCAACCGCCTGGTTTTCCCCCTTATTTTGGGTATCCAATTTTTATAATATTTTATAGAGGCTGGGTTAACCCCAGCTATCAATAGATCCCATATGACCCATCTCCCGTCGCAAACAGACTAATTAAAAGTAACTGCCTGCAGTGGGATTTGAACCAGGATTTCCGCCATGTTCTCATCTACTATATTATTTCAGTAATAATCAAAGTAATAAAAGTAGAAGTTATAAGAAAGTAACATTGTGGGTTATACAATACATTTCGGTCGACCCTGAAATACATTGGTACCGATGTTGCTGTTTAAAATATTTTCAAATGAAGCTACAACAATTTTTAGCAACAAAACATACATCTTCCCGGAAAATATAATATCTCAAATATTCTACCAGAACCAAAAATTAGAAAATAATAAATTCTTTGAATGTATTGCCAGCGCCGGCTCTAGCCCATGTCGCGCGCGTGTGCAATTGTGACCTAGGCGCCCTCTAGTATAGGCACGCGATTGAAATTGAACACTTACAGTTATACAAGGTGTTACAAAAAACGCCAAATCCCCTAAGGAGGTGAGTGTGCCCATGAAATTAAACAAATTTTGCTATGGGATCAACATGAAATGAAATTGTTTGAGTCCCTGAGACGCCTCGCGGCGCCCGTGTCTGGCGCACCGCACACCCTGGACATAAGCTAAAGCCGGCCATGTGTATTACCTAACAATACACAAGATATACATATTATATTTTTTAAAGAGAAAAGATAGGCCCTCGGCCGGAATCCCGGCCTAAAAAAAAAATATATATATTTAAAACTAAAAAAAAATGACCAATAATTATTAAAAAAATATACATATTATACTTACTCATTTTTGTGGTTAATATACCCCTGTACGCTGACATACATTCGGGAACATTGATTGCAGCGGTAAACTCTTGGGTATAGTCTGTCCAATGTGTAAATAATCTTGAAGTCATACAAAGGCCTATATAATAATGAAAATGACTGTAGATATGATTTTTAAATATTGTTAATTATTTCATGTGAAGTTTTAATTTTTTATTAAATTGGAAAAACAAAACTTTGATGATCACTTTAATATTTAGGCACTATTCCTTGTTCACAAATAATGGATATGTATTACACATAGTTAATAAACCTTCATATTTTAAAGAATTACCACAAGAGAAGAAAGTGGTATGTGTGGAGGTCAGAAAAAATTTCTCATTAGAAAGAAGAACTATTAATTTTAATAGTTTTTAAATAATTGTATACTTTTATTTGTCCAGGAGTTGCGGAAACAGTATTACATAAAAAAGTACTAAAACTTTTACAATTTAAGTTTTTTAAAAATAAATAATGAAAATACTAAGCAGACAATAACAATTAAATACATCTAATTCATGTGAGCAATCATCGCATCTTAGGTAGTAACTGCTCAAAAATGCATAATAATTCGTACATAGTATTAATAATTCATTAGTAAATAAAAAACTAATAATTTGGACATGCTAAAGATTTATGTTTTAAAATAATATTTATAAATATTTCACCAAGGCCAAACTGAAGTTAAAAAATATCTTTTAATCTATAAATCAGCTTAAATATAATAAATCGACTCTGGATGTAATTCAAAGCTGTATGTTTCTCATTAAGTGATAATAATTCAACGCTTACTAATAATTAGAGAAAAATCCATATAAAAAAAGGACAAACAATCACTGAAGAAAAATCTAAATTGATGATTTTTAGCACCATTAATATACCTAGCTACCTCCCCTTTTGGTAGGCGATAAAAATAGTTTAAAAGTTTAAAGTTAAGTTCCGGTTTATCTACTTTATATAAAATTGAATGAAGAATTCTATATACAAATGGTGAAGGTTAAAAATACAGAGATATTCCCCAGAGAAACCCATTCGGAGAGGGGGAGGGAGGGATCCCAACCAACACCACGTCTTGAGACGTACTCAGTGAAAGGGAGGAGAGTGAGGAGCGGTGAGGGACCTGGGGGTAGGATCGGGACATGGAATGTACAAAGTATATTGCAATCGGGTGCGAGCAGAGCTCTGGAGAGAGCACTGGAACAATATCTTATAATAAGATATTCTAGGATTTCTAGGATGTTCTAGGATGTTCGTGGTGATTCTAATCCAATCTTAGTCTCTTCCGCCAAAGGGCTTAAGACGTTACATTAATCCTAGGCGTTAATCCCTTCCACCCGTCTGTCTCTCTCTGCCCTTAACTCTGATGAAACATTACCCAAAGATCTCAACTCGTGACTGACACAATCAAGAAAAACTACATAAAATTTCATGACTCACTTGCTGGACATCCAAACTTACTGGTACAATCACATTTAAAAAAAACAATTACTGACAAACACATTACCACATAATCCGACAAGGAGACTGAAACGTCTCTGGAGCAGGGATCTGCTACAGTGAGATGAACCACGCTAGGAGTGCCTTCAATGGGAGGTTTCTCCATACATGCTTTCAAGAGAATCCCTTATGGGAGGTTTTCCGAAGAACACGAAAAATACAATATTTGTCAAATGGCATTTGTATGATTTCTGGCTTATCGAAGGAAGTTTGTATGCACATATTGGTGGTATAGGCATTGAGCCTTTGGGTTCGGTAAGCCTTATTCTTAATTTTTTTCCTATAACTATTATCTCACTCAATCGAAAATAACTCAATATTTTTATTACAATCACATTTATTTGTTTAAACTTCCCGTTAAACCTTAAGTTTGTTCAAACTTACCGATTAGGTCTTCTTCTGTTTTGAGGTCTAAAAAAAAAGAAATAATATTAATAAATACAGTCAGTTCTTTAAACATCTGTTTAAATTTAGTTATTTAACTTAAAAAACGAAAACTCGAGAAACACTATTATTTAAGTATTAATTATTTACAACAGCCAAGCAAAGTAAAAACCTACATATGTATATATCAGGGGTTGATAAATAACATAAAAATGTATTCTAATATAATAATATAATATCATATTCTAGTATAATATAAAAATAATTAATGATTTTATCATAATTTGTTTTAGCTTACCTTTCTTTTGAAGTTGATGGTTTTTGGTTAGGCCTAAAAAGTGAATAAATTAAATAACATTAATAATTAATTGGATTTATGTATATAATAATAATAATATTACTATTACAAGATTCATGCAGAATGCAAGTAAAATTAATGAAGGAGTACTTTATTACATCGTCAATAATCGGCATGATGAGACAATTAGAAAAAAATTACACTGCCCTTATTCTGTAAGACCCTATCCTCCATGATATTACTGATGAGTATCACTACGAAACGATTTGGAAGAAGGAACTGGATGGTAGATTTTATCATCAACTTCATCAGTCTGAGATTGACAGAGAACTGTCAGCTGAATGTTAATGATAGGGCAACTGTTTGGAGAGACTGAAGGGTTTACCGTAGCGATACAGGACCAGGTAATTGCTACTAGATCCTACAGAAGGCACACTCTGAAGGAGAACCTGATGACCACTGATGACGGATAAATGTTGCCTCTGCTCGGAAACTCAGGAGTCTATATAGCATGTATAATTCTATAAAGCGAAACGCTGGCTGGAACGGACTACATGCTCAGGCATAACAATGTGGCGAAAATATAGCACCAAGGTATATGCAGCCTGGTATATTAGGACGGCAAGGTATATTAGGACTGTTGGGCGGTGATGAAGTGCCGTACTATCATCACGTAATCCAGAAAAAAAAAATAGTAGAATATAATGAAATAAAAATTTTCTGGCCTTAGCAAACAATCACGGATAACAGAGTAATACATAACTGTCCGGATAATTTGTTGATCCATAAAGCGAAGAAAATTGGCTTAGAAATAGCAGTCCCATGTGATAAAAACGTAGTGAACACCAGAAAAAATGAGGAAATACCAAGAACTTTATATTGAGTTAAAATCACATTATCATTTGGAGAAAGTGCTAATAACTCCAATAGTCATTTCGTCGAATGGTCTCATATTGAAAAGCACAAGGGAGAGTACAAAACACCTTGGCTCCATTTGGAAAAATTAAAATGGGCAGAGAAAGCAATTTTGCACCTGCAGAATTATAAGAAAATTGTTGAATCAGTAAAACATTTACTCTTCCCTTGAATTTGGAATTCCGGAATGTGAATTTGGTGCCAGAGATATCTGTGAGAAAAATAAATATTACTAAGATGAATTTATAGTACAAAACTCGGACACCATAATGAAATGTTTGTTAAAGGAATTAATACTGATTTGAAATAAAAGCTAATAGTTTAAGCAGAACCAACGTCAGTTTTATAGAAATCTGCAAATGGAAAACATATTGAATAAATACCCTGGATGACATTGAAGCCTATTGGAAAAGTGGGGGTGGTAAAAACAGAGGGATACCCTCGAAGAAGAATTAATGCAAGAAAGAAGCAGAAATCCGAAGCTTTCGAAATGCAGTGACAGTGAAGGATGTTTCTGAAGCTGTTAGGAACACGAAACATTGGAGAGCACATCGGCCTGACAGAATTCAAATTTATTGAATTAAAATGTTCCGTTGCTCACATAAATTGCTGGCCAAAAAATACCAGGAAATACTTAATGACAAGCAAACGTCCCCAGATGACATCAATGATATGCCTCCAGAAAGGAATGAATTAAACTAGCATGCTAAAGATTTCCGGCCAATAACATGTTTAAATGGTCTGTATAAAGGAATCGCTTATATCTTGGCAATTAAGATATATGGTCTTCTCCAAAATGAGAATATGATATTCACAGAACAACTAGGGTGCAAAACAAGGTAGGGGTCGTAAAGAACTCTCAGTAAAAGATTCATTTATTGCTGCACAAGTTTTGAAAGAAAACAGCGAAACCTCTCTATGGCCTGGATCGATTTTAAATCCGATGGCCTTTGACTCTGTTCCACACAGCTATTTTAAGCTATATACAAGATTCAACTAGTGGGAGTAACTATGTTTTCAATTTCCCAAAACTTATGGAGATCCTGGGAAATTCGACAAATGTATATTAAAGAATTGGTTGGCTGATTTCGAGATAAGGCTATTGGACCTACAGAACTTGGAATAAAGGGTTGAGGCAATAATAATTGCGGGTAGACATCGGCACCTAGCTGGAGGTCAATTTTGTCCGAAGCGAAAGCGCGAATAACATCTACAGCAAGACTTTTCGGAGACAAATGATTTGTTATGTGAGGAACCATGGATGGGTTAACGAGAATGTGGCTCTGAGAAAGCTACTAGAGAAAATGTCATACAAAACAGTGCCAGGAGAGATCGAAACACGTCCACCAATCCCTGAAACAGTAATGGGTAGATCGCGCATTTTATGACTCAATTGGTCAAAAAGGCGTTTTGAGATAAATGTGATCCAGTGTCGATTACTCCTCGGACTGGGACGAAACCTATTTCTGAATCATAAATACGCGCACGGAAAGTGCCTAGGAGTGAAGTGAAGTGAAGTGAAGAAACACAGCTGAAAGATATTAAGGAATCAACTTGTGGTTGATCAGCGGAAGTGGTTGATTTTTCATTGGATGGATGATTGCCATAATCTGATGTGCGATTAGGCGTTGAGTTCAAAGGTGAATTTGATTTTACACTTCAGAGGTATGCAATAGCGTAGGTGTGGACTGTATGTTGTAATTTTAAAAGAGTTCGCAACTAGAGTGAAATAATAGGAAGAAATCTAAACTATTACAATAAAATCTACTCACCAAAGACCAGACAAGTGCCAGTGCCAGACAAGTGCACCTGAATGGTCAAAAAAAGTATGTCACGCCCTTCGAGCTGTGGTTTCTGTAGTCTGGAATTCTTCCTGTCGAATCTACACTACAGTGAACCGGGCATTAAACTGGTGTAAAAACATAAGTAAGAATATGAACGTAAAGCAAGGACCTTGGATTACAAGATATTACCTTTTTCTCCTGCATTAAAGCTAATTTATTCACAAAAGAACGCCAAATGGTGTGAACAGTAAGCAGACTCCTGTCAAACCTAATAATGGCAGACTGGAAAGCTACGTTGAGTCGGAAATACATTAAATATAGAGAGGAGTATACAAAGGGGATCGCCCAAACCCATTATGGTTCTGTATGCGCTGTTCCCAATAAGCAGGATCCTACGAATAAGTAGGGATACAAACTCATTATCATCGATGAAGTAACCAAAACTTGACCAGTTATTACAGAGTATGGTTGAAGCCGTTTCATCTTTTACGAGTGACTTAGGAACGGCATTCGGCCTCGACAAATGTTCACTACTCCATGTAACCAAGGGGAAAGTGGTTTGTGAGCAGAACGCTATGATTAATGAAGAAGAGTATATCCAGTAGCTTGAGACCAATAAATTAGATAAATATTAGGGAATCCAACAGCTTCTAAAAATTCCCCGAAAAGATATGCCACAAGAGGTACTTAGTGCAGGCCGAAATGGCGCACGAGTTCGGAAAACCTTTTGGGCGCATTTTCATTTATGATTCTTAATTCTGACACTTTAGATAATTTAGAAACGGAGATTGCCTCCCCAAATTATGGTCGGGCGTTATTAAGCCGCCATTAAAGATGGCCGATGAGCCAAGTAGGTTAACGATATTATCTCCGTGATCCCTGATTTAATCTTCTCGTTTTTTCTTTTAAATAAAACAATATTGACCAAACAACAAAAAGTATTCTTAAATTTTTTTGATATATTCTACCCTTTGCAAGATAGAGCGCAAAGTATAAAAATAACTAATTTATTTATACATGTATGCGTTTTATAACACATATTTGATTAGTTTGCAATTTTTACTAAGGAGACAATGCAAACCTCATAAGCGACAGAAGTAATTAACATGAAAAGTTTGTTTCCACTGGGGTTACGCTTATTGTTCCTATGAACGCTCGATTTCATCCGCCTATTTACGCTATTACTCATGTCTTTTAAATAACATTGTGACAATACTAAAGCTACAAGGCTAGGAGTACCTACAACCGTAAGTGAATATTGAAGTCCAAACATACAGATTTAGCACGACACAGCTTGCTGTCAGTGATTTCTCGTTGGCAAACAAATTCTAAATGAATAGCTCCCACATTGGGAGGAATACAAAGTTGTTTAAGGATCGTTCTATGTATCATAGTTTCGTCCTTGACGTATACTTCACACTGCCGATTGGAATGAATCATTTCATTTGACTGCCATGTTTTTAATATTGACTCCGAATTATTAACTTGTTGGATTCGTTCAGCCATTTCATCTAACAAATGTCCATTACTCATCATTAACACTGGTGACTTTGGTGGCCTATCAGATGGTTTGGAAAATATGACTTTTTCATAAAAGTTGTCCTTAATAATATTTTTGTTAGTTCTGTTTTCAATAACAACCTCCTCAACACCACTAATTTCAACGATTCTGTTGGTTAAATAAGTTAATTAAAAACCTTTAGTTTCGAACTCGGCGCCATTTCTGTCAACAACTGGTTTAATGCTTCCTGTAAGTTAGTGGTTTCAAACCTGTGGGGCGTGACAACAAGTTGGGGGGCGCGCGAGGCAGTTGAAAATAAAATAAATACCACTAACACAAAAAACTTCAGTTGTTTCTTCTGGTTTAGACCGTGTCGATGAATTTTCTACCAACGTTTCGCCTGGCATACTGCTGACTTCCTCAAGGATTAATCCATTAATTAATAGTGGCCGTGGAAACTTGAAAAGTAATTACCACTTAGTTTTGGTTAATTTTCTCTTATCAGTACTTCATCATCTAAACTTGAAACTTAAAATATTGTATATTGTAATATTAAAACTAAATGTTTTGTTTTCAATATAATACTTTTTGTTGTTGTTTTCTTATATGCCGATAAAAACTTGGGGGGTGATACAAAAAAGGTTGGAAACAACTGCTGTAGTTCTTCTCGACATACTGTTGAGAGAGCTGACCACCTCTATTTTCTGGCTTCTTCCAAATGTATGTGTTATCTCTTATGCATGACTTGTGATATCGCCAGTGCAAACTAAGCTTCTACTTCCATATTACAGTAAATACTATATTAATCTCTAGCAACTTGGAAAAATAATTTAGCTTAAAAAAGTTATTTATGACCTTTTTTCTTGTTGTTTTTTATATATCAGGTAATACAAGCATATTTCATATACTTAGAAAACCCGTATCGAAGCTTCAACTCAAGTGCGCTGCGCAGAAATTTTAACTGTTAAAAATATTTTTGCCTAAGGCGTAAGTATTATGTTGTTTGCAAAACAAACATATATTATAATTTTCAATGAGCATCCACTTCACCAATAAAAAAGATATAATTGTGATTATTGTATCATGTCACAACAATCATAAACATCCACGTCTGAATAACACATTGTTTATCAACAAACACAGAGCAAATGGCAGGTACGAGCGTTCATAAGCGGAGTCATTACCATAACGGCAGTGAACACTAACTTTTCAAGTTAATTACTTCTGTCGCTTATAATTGCACTGAATCCTAAGTAAAATTGTAAACTAATCAAGAATGTGCTGTAAAACGCATAAATATATAAATATATTAGTTTTTTTTTATACTTGCAAAGGGTAGAAGAAGATATAAGGTTTTTCGAGCTCGTGCTCTAGTTCGACCTCATTTAACTAGCTATGTTCAAAATTAGGTTACGAAAAGAGCTAAAATCTCAGGCCTATAACACCTAGCCTATTGCCTGCTCTCAGTTATAGTCTCGGAATACTGCCCTGGTCAAACACCAGCCAATACGAGGTGGATCGTCTTATGCGAACTACTTTCACACAAGAACAGACCCACCACTCGATATCACTTAAAGCAAGTCTGTATTTAGAATAGAATAGAATAGAAAATAAACTTTATTCTGGGACCAAGTCCCTTTAGAATAACAATAATGGACAAATTAAAAAACATAACATTCATCTGGCCAGAAGGCTACATAATAACACAAATCATGAAATAATCAAGTGTGAACAAAAACATGGTAAAAATAGAAATAGATAAGAAAAAAAATAAGTAAAATACAACGAACTTGACTGCTTTTTAACTAATTGTAAAAAATAAATATATTTATATTACCAAACTAATGATTAATAATATTAATACAGTAGTTGATGACGAAATTACTAACTAAGATAATTGATTGGCATAGTATGCGATAATATATTTAAAAAGTCGGTATCATCGTTGATGTAGGAAAAATAAACAAAACAAGGGTAGCGGGATCGAGTTTACAATACTGTTATATTCAAGCATACCTTTGACCTGCTTGGAGAGCGACTTTTTGAGATGCCAAGAGATGATGGAAAAGCAGGGATTTGAATGAAGCTAGTGAAGAGGAATGGCGGATGAAAGGAGGGATTGAATTCCACACAGTGGTGGAGCGGGCGAGGAAGGAGCGCTCGAATGCCTTAGTTCTGTGGGAAGGAATGTAGAAATCGGAAAGGCGAGATCTTGTTTTGTGCAGCTGGACAGAGGATTTGAATGGGAGGAGACTATAGATATATGAAGGGTGTTGCGAGTTGATGGATTGGTATAGAAAAACGCTAAGGAAATATTGTCTACGGATGGGAGGGAAGAGCCACTTTAACTCATCATAGTGATGTGACACCCGGGATCGCCTCGGAGTACCGAGGACAAATCTTAAAGCGCAGTTCATTATTCTTTTTAAGCGGCTCTCAAGCATTTTCGAGAGGCCCCCGTATACCACACTACAGTAGTCGAAGTGGGGGAAGATGAGGGATGATACGAGCAGCTTCCGAGTAGGTTGAGTAAGGAGATGCCGGGAACGATGGAATAATTTTAGGGAACTAATTATTCGTCGGGATATTTGGGTGACATGTGGTTTCCAGGAAAGGTTTTGGTCGATGGTAATGCCTAGGTTTTTAACGGAGGAGCTGAAACTGATGGGGTGGTCGTTTAGGATTAATGTTGGAAGGGTGGGGATAGTTGCAAGGAGAGAGTTGGAACCTAGAACGATGGCCTGGGTTTTCATTGCGTTCAGTTCCAGTTTGTTCAGCTTTGCCCAGGTACTGATTCGATCTAGGTCTTGCTGAATACTGGCGAACGCATATGAAAGCCCGGATGGAGGAAAGGATAAATAGATTTGGAAGTCGTCAGCATATAGATGGTAGGAACAGTGGTGAACAGATTTAGGAAGATCATTGATGTAACAGTTGAAAAGGAGAGGAGAGATGCTTGAGCCCTGAGCCACACCTGAGGATAGAGTACGGAAACAGGAAAGGGGTTGGTTGGGCATAGAGACCGCTTGGGACCTATCAGAGAGGAAGGATTGGAACCATAGAATAGAACTGTAGGAAAAAGACAATGCCTTTAGTTTGGAGAAAAGGATAGAATGGTCCAAGGAATCGAAAGCTTTAGAAAAGTCTAGGAGGATTAGCACGGTTATTTGTCTGTTGTCCATGGCTTTATATATGTCATTGGTGATTTTGGTAAGGGCAGATTGAGTGGAAAAACCAGGGCGAAAGCCTGATTGAAGCGGAACGAGGAGTTTGGACTGTTCGAGAAAATTTGATATTTGAGACTGGACTATTCTTTCGAGAGGTTTGGAAAGGTTGGAAAGTAAGGAGATTGGCCGGTAGTCCTTGGGAGATAATGGGGTTGGGGTTTTATTTATAGGATGGACTAGGGATTTTTTCCAGGAAGTCGGGAATACTGCTTTTTGTAGTGAGAAGTTATAAATGAAAAGTAGGACAGGTAGGATATCAATGAGGCATAATTTGAGTAGTTTGACGGGTATCTCATCTAATCCGGTAGAACTGGAGCGGGATTTAAGAACGGAGGAAATAATGTCTGTAGGTGATATGTCTGAGAAATAGAAATTGTCGGGGTTGAAAGATGGCGTTGATGAAAAGACGGAGGAGGAGGATTTTGATGAGTTAATTGAGGCAGACAAAAAATATGAGTTCATTTCGTCAGGAGAAGCGGGGAAGGCTCTAGAGGATGTTGGATTGCAAAGGGCGAGCTTTCGAAGGAGTTGCCATTTAGATTTAGGATCGGGAGCAGTGGAAAGGGCTTCGTGGAAGTATTTGGATTTTGTTTGTCTGATTGTAGATTGTGTCAAATTGCGAAGAGCCCTGAACGCTTGGTAGTCATCGGTAAGCCTAGTGCGTCTAAAGCGTCTACGAGCAGCATCACGTTTCCTTTGCAGGTCTTTAATTTTTTGACACATCCAAGGAGCAGGAGGGTGGCGGAAGGTTATGGATTTGAGAGGAGCGTGGGTATCCAGGATGCTTTTAAGATTGGCAGTAAGTATGTCGACCATTGAATCGACGGTGGTACAGGAATAAATTTGGTTCCAATTCAGGGTTTCGAGGGAAGGAGATATATTTTCAGAAGTGAGTCCGTCTAGATTGCGAAATGTTATAGTTTTCGGTAGGATTTCTGGGGTATGAATATTATATGAGATTTGGATTAAATCGGGAGAGGACAAAAAAGGGACAGGTAATTGTGAGGAAGAAAGGAGTCTCTGGGATGAGTCAATGATGAACAGGTCCAGCCAGGAGTCAGATCGGAGTGTGTGATGGGTAGGAGAGAAAGAGACAATGGAGAGATGCAGAGAGTAAAAAAGGTTTTCAAGATATATTTTGTCATTTGATTGAACCAGAAGATTGGTATTAAAGTCACCGGAGATTATTATGTGGTCGTAGAGAGGAACATGGTTATAAAGGATCGACTCAAAGATAGGATCAAAAGGGACCAAAGGAGGGCGATACACTACAACGTATAGGAGAGGATTGGGTTTGCATGAAATCTCGACACCAAGGAATTCTATGTGAGGGAAATTGGACACTGGTGAGGAAAACAGGATGCGTGATTTTAGGGAATTATGGACGTAAAGACCTACACCTCCTCCAGTCCGGTCAACTCGGTCGTGGCGGAGGAAGGAATAGTCAGGTAAGGAAACAGTGGAGGACGGGATATAGGGTTTTAGCCAAGTTTCTGAGATTCCAATGGTGTGGAAAAAATTTTGGGTAAAATATTGCTGAAATTCGTCAAAGTGAGCGGGCAAGGATTGGGAGTTAATGTGACAGGAGGTTAGGACATTAGACATGGTGGGGAAGCAGAAGAGAAGCTCTCAGTAATTGAGGAGAGGAAGCTATGGGGAGTGAGTTTTATTGGCAGAGCTAATTGAAGAGATTGAAAATGCGGAGAGAAGATTATCCGAGGCGAGTTATTATTAAAATCCGCTATAGATCTTGATGCTAATGAAGGGATATTGAAATTAAGGAATAGCGAAAGGAAAAATGATACATAGATAAAAAAATAAGTTAAACAACAGACAACAAAAAAAAGATATAAGATTAAATAAAGAATGAAAACTAGTTTTATGTGAGGAAAAAAAGTCAATTTCGCAATATAATACATTGGAAAAAATAAAATTTTTATAGAACGTTTGAGTTTGTGGGGGTGATTCAAGATGAACCCGTGAGCGCCGTTGTGAGAGTCATGGTTATCCGTGAGGCATGAAGGCATACCGGTCTTCACTAGTCATTCGAAAATATCCAGGTCTTGAGCTTGATCGATGTAGACCACTCGGTGTCCATCTTCTTTTCTACACCGCACTCTACCCCCAGAGAACCAGACATATTTTATTTTCCCCGCCGCCCTCTTCTGACGTGCAAGCCAGTAGAGGTGCCTATTAGTTCCTGTCATTTCCTCACTTAAATAAATGCGGTGGCAGTCGTTTTCCTGCCAACCTATATCTCGGGTGGAGAAATCTCGCTTAACTTTTCTTTTTTGTATTAGGTCGTCCCTCACTGATTGTCGTGTGAAGCGTGCGATGATTGGTGGGGGTCGGGGGTCGTCATTCTTAGCCCTACGGCGCTGCACCGTGTCCAGGTCCTCGATATTTAGTTTTAATCCCAGGGCTGCTCCGATGCTTGCGACTAGACCAGAAGGAGTCTCTCCGGCTCGTATGGGGATCCCACGTATCTCAAGGCATTTACCTAGGAAAGAAGGAAGACATAGTTTGCTAAATATCGAAGAAATTGCCGCAAGCAGGAAGTGGCCCTACGACGATATTTTCTCACAAAAACAGCAAAATATTAATCTTAAGAATGGATTCCGGGTTAGCTGCACGAAATCTAAGAAAAGGTGAAGAATAAACAATTATTACAAAAGATTAACGGTTGGCAGAATGGAAAAATAAATCTCTGAATGAAAGGTTTTGCAGCAAATTGAATGTTACTCAATGGAAAAGGAGATATCAATCGAAGAGTTAATTGCTTGAAAAATACGATCAGAGCCAGAAGTATTTTTAATCGACATTCAAGATCAGATTATTGCCACCAGATCATATAGATGGCATATTCTAAATGACGCGACAAATTCAGATAAATGTCGATTATGCTCGGTAACGCTAGAATCAATACGACATATCACTCCTGGATGTGGAGTGTTACTTGGTACCGCGAATATCTCTAGAAGCATAATTATCTGAGGGCAGCTTTGGATTAAGGTGAAACACAATCCACCAGATGATATCATACCATATTATAAGCAACACCCCAATAAACTTTCCAAAAAGGTCACCTCAAGCTCTATTGGGATGAACTAATCATAACGGACCATACTGTGCGTCTTGATCGAACAGATATCCTCTTATTTAGAAGTTTAGAGAGAGGAAAGCGAATATTATTGATATTTCGATTCCTAACGGCAATAATAGCGACTCATCTGTTGGAGAGAAATTCCTAAAATATAAGTAACTAGCGTTTGAACTAAAAGAGCTTTAACGTTTGGAAAAAGTGGTGGTACCACCAATTATAATGTGGACTGATCCCTAAAACCAAAGCAGAGGACACTTAAGAGTCTGGAAGTCTTTCAGAATCATTAGTTCTGTAACCGCACTTAGTTCATATTTATGCATATAGAACTACAAGTTAAATTAATAATGTATTAGATAAAACATTGACGTTATTTTACAGTTATTTGTACTCAAAATATAAATTATTATAGCTTAATCGTCAAAGAAAGTGAAAAAATTCAGTTTGATTTAATTGGAATGTTATGGAGGAGGAGCAAGAGGAGGGGAGAGGAGGAGGAGCTTAGTAGTGGGGGAAGGAAGCTCAGCCAATCACCTTTTAGAATTCTCTCTTTAATTATTTCTAATCCTACTTCCTAGATGAGATAATCATTGTGTTATTGTCCGTTCTACTACCGTTCATACGAATATTTTAAATGTTATTACAACCTTCTGTTGGTTTAGATTTTGGAATCAGAGATTTGACATTAAATTTAAGGAATCAACAACCATAATGAATATTTCCACTTTACGACATTTATTTACATGATTATTTCAGATGATATGCAGTTATTAAAATTTTTAAAATGTTTGTTATTTCAGCCGCCACATCAAACTGATTAAATGGAAGTAGCTCGACCTTCGAGTCGAGAACGATTGCAGTACACAATGTTCTCTTGTGCTCAATACTTTTTAATTTCGAGAATCATTCAGGCTTGATCGCTTTAAAAAGGGCGGAGAAATTGAATTGTTCTTTTAATTTGTAAAGCTCACGATAGAGACATCGAATAAAAAATTATTTTTTGTAGGGGAGAATGAAAGGATAGAAATTATAGTTGAAATACTCGGGGGTAATTAAAATGGCGAAAAAGAATGAAAGTTAAAGGCGAAATAGTATCTGAAGAAGTGCACGTTGATTCGATTACGTTTTATGAATTATCCATAATAAAAATTTTGGGGTTCTCATTCATTGAAAAATGTCGTGAATGCATTAGGATTTTCATTGATAAAAGCTTCCTCAAATTCGTCGTGGCATCTTTGTAAGAACACTACTATGAGCACACATCGGGCATTTTTTTTTATTATCTGTTGCAGTTAAACTATGACCACTGTTATCTCATTTGGACCTATAATCAGGATGAAGTGCTGAATAACTATAAGATATTAAAAATAATTACTGTGAAACTGTTCTTTCACCAACAATACTAAATAACTGTACTAAAAGGATGTGAACTTAACACCTCAATCTTAGCCTTTATAACACTATTCCTTTAAAGTTAATGTAAAAATAAAACAAAATTTTTGTGGTTCTGATTGATAATAATGATCATTTCATGACCTATTTATGTTTAATCGGAACAATTATTAAGAATGAAAATAATTATGATATTAGAAACGTATTAATTTAATTGGGTAAACATTGACAACTTAGAACAGTGAATATTTAATTAGTAAATCCAGAAGAAAAAATAATAAATGATAAATGAGGGGTTGGTATAAAATCGAGTTAATTAACAAACGGAGTTAGTTATTATGAAATTAATTATGATTTTTATGACAACCTAAAATGTCTTTTAAATAAAAAAAAACCTTTAATCACAACTCATGAAGGGTTCTGGTTTCAGTGTATGGCAGGGACTTTATTGTTTCTAGGACAACGGTTATGGTTAAGTTGACGTTCAAGATTCACGCTCCACCTCCAGGTTTTCTCCTAATTATAGACACTTTATAGAAGCAGGGCGAGCTCCAGGAGGGTCTGGAGAGCTCTCCATCCGTGGCTGTTAACAGATTAAATAATATATCTGAATAATATATTACTGGATTTGAATCCGGGACCTTCAGCATAGTAGCTCACTGAGCTAACCCCCTCCCACCCCTTCAGGGCTTTAAGATTAACTAACACCAAACTATTTAAAATATAAATTAGGGGGCTCGATCGCAATTAGCAGGAGTGTCGATTTGTAGTTGAAATTTCTGCATCTTGAAGTAATTCTTGTATCCAGAAGTTTCTATTATTGACAGTAAGCTAGGAAAAAACAGCTTACTGGCCATAATAAAAACTCCCGGGTACTGTTAACTGTCGTTACTGTTTTTCCTTTGGAAAACAATGGTGGTGGTTCATTGAGAGTACATCCAGTTTAACAAACGTATATTACACATGTTCTAACACTGAAATGAATTGTTTTAACATTGTGTAGTAAATTATATTTACGTACAAGTTTATTCATTTACTAAGTTTAGATTTTCTCATTTCACTAACTAAAATATTCTTAATGACAATTCATAAAAATTTATTAAAAGTCGATAACATCTGCAATATGATAGTAAAATTAAATTAGTATTAATTAAAATACTTACTTAGTGCAGAGTCCTGTAGTCCTATAAGAACCAATACTTCCTAATCGCAATAGGAAAAAGTTTATTATTCGAAATTCGGTTAAGATGTTTTCACAAAATTAGGAATAAAACTGATAAACTTTGCTACCTAGATAAACCTTGTAATGAAAAGTACTAGGCCATTCACGAAAATACATGGACGTAGCCGGATTCACACACACTAATTATAAAACAATTCTTTTTTATGAACCAAAGAAATCTAATTGATCATGCTTGGTACGAAATCTAATTGATCATGCTTGGTACAACATAAATGGCGAAATTGTATAAAAGCTTAGAAATTTCGAGCAAAGATCGTGAGCACATAGACAAGTTATGGGCAAAGATTAAAAAAAAATAAGGATACATTTTTTTTTTGTGATATATGCAAAAACCATTATGCTTGGAGTGCTCCAAGAAACTGTGTGTTTATAGCTTGGTATAGTAATAATTATAATTTATAAAAGTATTCTTATTTTCATTAATAGGTTTTTAATTGTTAAAAATCAAAATTAAATACATTGGATTTAATTTATTAGAACCATACAAATTTTAAAATAGGTAGTTTTTGATTTTCACTGTTCCCTTCATTGGTCGAATTTGTTATTTTTTTACTGCAATTTGAAAAATGTTGATTTTGGGAAATGCAAGAAGATAA
Organism: Arma custos; assembly: GCA_037127475.1. Classification (NCBI taxonomy): domain Eukaryota; kingdom Metazoa; phylum Arthropoda; class Insecta; order Hemiptera; family Pentatomidae; genus Arma; species Arma custos. The sequence goes on along the minus strand of CM073761.1, from coordinate 26,035,939 downwards.
TAACTTCTTCTTATAGGTAATAATAGTAATAACAGGCAATAAAATATTTAAATATTTTATTTTGTATTTATTAATAAATTTTTAAATCAGATAAGCCATGTGACCAGGTGTAGGTACTAACGTAAGGAAAACTATGTCAGTACTGGAAGGTTATTAACGTATTACCGAATAATGTATTACCTTAAGCGGGAAGTTGGTGCGACCACCAACGTTTACGTTTATGCTTAATAAGCATAAAGCAAGAACTCATTTAGCACAAGACAATGCTCTCCATGCCTTGTATTGACGAAGATTCATCTAGAAACACAAAGAGTAGTATGGACGCTAGACGAGACTAATCTAGCTGCTCTTAGGCCGTTGCAGAACTGTTCTTCAGACCGCGTCTCTAGGAGGCCTAAGGTTAGTCTCGCCTAAAGGCAGGAAAATGTCTCATAGTATGGACTAGGCTTTACGCTCTCCAATAATGTAAGGAGGAAATGTTTGAAATTCATCCAGCGGTTTACGAACAGTTGTAATGAATTCTTCAACCTAAGAGAAACGACAGGCAATTTCTTTACTGCACATTGATTTTAGTACTTCAATCGCCTATCGATATTTTAATACCCACTCTATTAAATTTCTTTACTGATTAAAGATCCCTCTTCCACCCTTCATTTAATCAGCAAGACAAAAAAAAAAGTTTTGGAAACTATAGATTAAAAAATTATAATCTCACAAAAATTTCATTATGTTTTATTAACGCTTAGAATAACAATACAACTTGTATTCCCAATTAAATAAACACAAGAATAAAAATAACGAAACTCAAACTGAAAAAAGCTTGTAGAGAGGCTCATTGCTACGACTGGCAGGTTGCCACTCTACAACATAAAGTAGCGTAAAGTTTTAGGTAACGGGAAAAAAAATTGTTGCTGTCAAACTCTTTTTGTTAAATTCTTCTCTAAAAATGGGATTGATGAGCCCAGGAAAGGAGGATAAGATTAATAAGATGGATTTGGAGGATTTTACACATCTCGTTTTGCCACGAACTAAACAAACAGGGGTCACCAGATTCAATTTATATCTCTTCAACGTCTTTTTTTCAAAAAACTCTATTAGTTACAAGTTTTAACTGTTTATTCGTTTTATTTTTAATATTTTCTGGAATGAGCGGTGGAGCTGTAGTATGGAAAAGATAATGTAATTATGGATAATGAGTAGATTTCGGTATTCATTTCATCAAGAAATAAAAGTTTCAACTAAACTTTTGAAGTATAGATGACGTATGTTTGTTGAAACGATTATTTCTAGATGAAATGATTATCGAAGTATAGACATTTCCTTTAATTACATTCCTCTTCTTAATTAACGTTTTGGGCATTGTGAGAGAGAAAGTGTTAAGTGACTAGACAGGAATCAGTTTACACCGTATCTGTTATCTTTAATTGATACCCTACAGCGTTTGAAAATGAACTGCATTATATTTATATTACATTAAATAAACTAAATTACAATTATAATCACCGCTCCATAGAATTAATGGGTCAACAATCAAGTCAATTAATTTTCTAATCTGATATTTAGATCTACTAATTAGGAATTACTAACATTTTAATTGCTGTAGCAATTAATCTTCAAAAGCTAATGGGCCAATGTATATATTACTGGTAATTATTGCTCGTGGAAAGATATAACTTATTTGTATCCTTTCAACCTTCTTGATCTACAAATCTACTTACCTCCAAAAAGCACTTGGTTCTATCAAGAAATGAAATTTTACATCGAATGACATTTAAGCATTATAATTTTCCCAAAGAACATGGATAAAATCCTTCACAAAAGGAGAGTTGGTTTAAAATTAGATTTACCTCCACCAGTGAAGGTTTTATAATTTCAAAAAATTAAATGAACTATTTCTACGCCGCATTTGTAACAAAATATAAAATATATAAATATCTGTGTATCAGAAAAGTTTTTTTTACTGCTGAGCATATCACAAGAAATATAAAACTTGGAATTTTAATTTTACATATTTTACTATGTAATACAGTCGAACCTCGATATAGCGAATTCCTTGATAAATCGAAGTTTTTCTATTCCCCTTGAATCTGCCTATCTTTCTACGTTATTTTTACCTCTACATATCGAAGGAATGGTTTAGAAGACCTTGATGTATCGAATTTTCCAAGATTCCTTAGCTTACACCGCACCTCTACAAAACGAAGTTTTGTAGGAAAACCTCTACATTTCGAAGTCAATTCGTTAAATATGAACCGTTTAGCCTGAACAGCTCGTTCTGAGAAGCATTGTCATACTCAGAACGGCCTTTTTTCTCAAGTAATCCTCACTCACATTTGTTTCCAGTTTGTTTCGGTTTCTGCTAACACTTGTGCAATAGGTTTCGTCTTCTGTCGTACTAGGTTAAGAATTGGATGATGCATTGGATAAAGTGTCGTTTTCAGGTATACAAACTACAATTTCCGATTTTTTTCAAAGCTCAACTTTTTTTTTTCACAAATTCAATATGTATCTGTGTTTTTAGTCTATTGTTTTATTGTTAAATAATGAAGAAGTATGGTTTTTATCCTAATTGCGTATTTTTTTTTCTAACTGCTTTTAGTTATACTTGTCATAAAAATTCTTTATTTCAATATTCAAAAATAGCTATCTTAAGCAATGTAGTTGGCGTAAATTGTATTGTTGTACGATATTTTAATAAAATAGGTACATTTTTTCTATATTACATTGAGTATATACATATTTTATTATGAACCTCTACCTCTATATATCGAAGTCATTCAGAAATCACCTCAATAAATCGAACCTCGCTATATCGAAATCCTCGATAGTTCGAAGTTTTCTTGTCCCCCCTGAGTTTCGATATACCGAGGTTCGACTGTATTACATATTATACAAATAATTAGTAATATTACATATTATGAATACTTTACCTGATTTAAAATTTTGTTAATCCCCTGATAGTATAAGTTAGTTAATGCCTAAAAACTTTTATTCTGTTGCCATTTTTAACCTAAGATAGCCGTCGTATCTATTCGGGCTATACCTTTGGAAGCCATACTGCCATCATTTTTATCTATATTAAATTTATTTTTGTTTCGACCTTTTTTAATCACCACGAAGTATATTTTTACAAAGGAAACAACTTATACTGTGCCCATAAATCTTCTACCTACATGATATATTTATTTATATAATCTCAGAGCTGGGCGCGAGACGAGTTGAAAAATTAAAAAAAATCTTACTTAATGTTAGTTATGTGGAAGAAAATGGTCCGGGTGGAGGTAAATAAATTTCTCTAAGATATGGAGAAATGTTTATTAAGTAGCCAACGTTTCGACCCACTTTGCAGGTCTTCTTCAGGGCTATATGCAAAATACAGACGATTGAGAATTAAAAATAGTAAAAAAAATTTCCAAGCATGGTGAATATTAAGGTTAAATGTACGAGTGTTTACAGTATTAATAACCAAGTGACAAGAAGACAGTAAAAAAAAATAAATAAATAAAATAAGTAATAAAAAGTAATAAAAGAAAAAAAAATAACGTTAAAAATTAAAGAAAAAGGTAATAAAGATAAAAATTGAAAATCAACAATGGGTAAATATTAAAATTAAAATACATTAGTATCAGGTATCTTAGTGGAGGACAATAAAGATGGGGGGAGAGAACATGAGATTGTAGAATACATATTAATAACAATAAAAATAAAAAAAATAAGTAAAAATTACAGTAAATAATAAAATCACTACCTAACGTGATGTGACAAGAACATGTGAAGGACTTATTTCGGGCAGCCCCCCCCCCCCCCCCCCGCCCGACAGGTAATTTATTTTATTTTTTCACTAATTTACCCTTCCTCCCTCCCTCCCTCTCTTCTCCATTTTATTTTCTTTCCCTTATAGCCATAAACCTAACAAAAACTATTTCTGTAAGGGATTTATTTATTTCTCACCTTCAATTATCATTATTAACATCATTAATTTGACATTCAACTGTTTTCATCTTAACTCATTATTTATATTTTCAATTTTATCTTTACTTAACCCCAAATCATTGTCTTTTTACATTTATACGAGTCTAATATAGTCCATCAATTATTATATACTTATCGCACTTTTTATACAATTTTACATGCCATTTTCACTATTAACTATGTTCTCCTTTCTCACCATGTCTTACCAATTATTACATATTTTACTACATCTATCCCTTATAATATTTCATGAACCTTTTGTAAACATTATCGTTCCCATTGACAGTTAACTGTATTTCTCACTTCTATTACTTATCATCATTTTTTCTTATTAACATTTTCATTTTTATTACACTATGCCGTATTTTTATTACTTGGTTTATTAGGCTGCGTTTACACCAAAGTCTGCCACAAGTTGGGGCAACTTGTTGCCGGTTTTAAGAAAATACAGCAACTGTTTTTGTCTTCCACTTGTGGACAACTAAAAGTGGAAGATTTGTTGCTGCGCGGGTATCTAGCAACTTGTGGAAAACAAGTCGAGAACTGTTCCCCCTTCACGCGGCATAATTAAATAGTGCTGTAACCGCATTTATTCATAAATAAATAGTGCATCTGGATTATGTAAGAACCAAATTAATTATAATAAATTAATCAAGTATTTACAAATAATTTGTTCTAAATATTTACAAGGTTGCTTATTAGTATATATTTACAATATTTTATTTACAGTATGTTATTAGATACATTTTCTGAATATGGTCACCGCAATATGACAGTTTCAAAAGAAGGGTATGCCTTTTTATTACCAGTGCGGCTTCTTTGTTCTCAATAACCTGGGCACCTAGCAAAAGCGTGGCCTTCGCAAAAATATAACCGGCCCTGTATAGCGGGTTCGTTTTATCTATATTACCATTTGGGGCCCAAACAGTGCTCCTTGAAGGGGCGAATACCGCCGGGTTCGTTTGAACTGGTAATAAACTGCCAAGAGGCGGGCCCTTGTACCTGTTCTAAACCCTTATCTTTAACAAAAGTTTTAGGGCATCCATTGGTACAAGAAAAATATTTAAATTATCAATAACCAAAATTTCATATACGCAGAATGCAAATTGTTGTACTTAAAAATATGTATAGATAACCAAATCATACCTAACCATTTACTGTCTCACATTATTAATCTGGAAATTTGTTTAATAAACATTATTTAAATAACACTAAACAAAATAATTTCTTCAATATTCTAGGAAATAAAATATTAAACCTAGATAAAAACAAGCTTATTGGCTAATCAGAACAAATAAGAAAAAATTGCAAGCTCACTTAGATAAAATTAATAATGTAGATAATAATTCATATGCACAAATCTATAACATATGCAAAAAATGGAGTAACATATTAAAAGATATCAAAATAATAAATATAAAATTTAAAGCAAATAAACCTAACAAATCAGATAGATAATAGTAGCATACCAAAGAATATAAATATTAACCTCATTAGGTACTAATGAAAATATTAAGGATTCAAAAAACTTATCCATAGTAATTATAATAAAAAAACTAAACCTAATCAATCAAAATTACAATTTTTTTTAAAATAGGAAAAAATAAAAATGAAACTGTCATATTGTATTGACCATATTTAGATAATGTTCAAACCTTTTGTAGGGTCGATATTTTTTGTTATATTATTGCTATTGGTGTATATATTATCAATATTAATCGTCACCATGTATACAAATTATAATATTATAGTAAAGGTAAAAATTGTCATAAAAGTGAACTTAAAGGTTATTGGGTATTCCCCTTGTTAGCCATTAACATTATTACAGTTAGTATTAGAACTATTAATTATAATTCAACATCACAATTATAAGTCTATATGCTCAATAACTATTGAATAATGATATTAAAATACGTTAGTAAGAATAAATATAGACACTACGTTCAAATAGTCCATACTATTGATTTTAACAAAACCAGCGGTATTATTGTTCATGTAAGGTTTATTAGGTAGTCCTCTTGTAACCCAAATTAGTGATAAACATAGTAATTGAAATTATTAATTAAAATAGAACATTTAAATAACAAGCTTCTGTACTCTATTACGGTAAGATTTAATATTGAAATACATATGTATAGTAAAAACAAGTGTGACATTTAATATTACTTTGGAATATGTTACTAATTTTATTAATATGTTACCATTATTAATTCTGGTTCATTACCAGTGTATCTAATAACATAATGGAATTAAAAGATTGTAAAAATATACTAATAAGTAACCTTGCAAATATATAGAAGACATTTTTTTTAATAATTATTGGTCAGCTATTTTAATTTTTAAATAATTTTATTTTAAAGAGGAAAGATATGCCCCCCCGGCATTAAAATTATTTGTAAATATTCGACTAATTTATTATAATTCTTTTGGTGCTTACATACCCCAGATGCACTATTTATTTATGAATAAATGCGTTTACAGCACTATTTAATTATGAATAGGGCGCAGCAACAAGTCTTCCACTTTTAGTAGCCAACTTTCTTTGATCTTTACCGACTCTCCGCGGGAAACGAAAATTTAGTGGAAGATTTGTCTCTCCACAAGTGGAATACAAAAACAGTTGCAGTATTTTGTAAAAACCGGCAACAAGTTGCCGCAACTTGTGGAAGACTTTGGTGTAAACGCGTCTGAAGAAGAACTTTTAGTAGACAACTTTTAGTTTTCCACAATTTGTTTCCAACTTTTAGTTGCCAACTTTGGTGTAAAAGCACCTTAAGAGAAATGTATTGACCTCCACCCGGCCCATTTTCTTCCACATATATTATCAAGGTCAACTATTATCATTCAAGGTTATTTTTTTATTGCCAGTACTTCTTTATCTTAAATTGAAACTTATAATGTTGTATTTTGTGTCCGTAAAACTAAATATTTTGTTTTCAGTGTTTTTGTACTAGGGGGTTGTGAAAGGCTTTTATTTGAACAGGATGGGTGCGTGGTGCAAAAAATATTGGGAATCACTGATCTATCGGATATCCGTCTACTACCCTAGGTCAACTTTTTTATGTTGGTTAAACAGAACTTAGTAAGCTTAAAATTTTTTGTATATTGTTTTCGCTAGTACACTTTTGGGGTTGCAAAAATGCTGAAAAAAACCTTAAATAGCGAACTATTGATAAAGCACTATATTAATGTGTGTATATTGCTTAAATATACACACATTAATATGTTTATAATGTTTTAAACATATATCTAGTAGAAAACATGCATCTACTGCTTGCTATTGTTTAAAATCGACAAATAGCACCACATAGCTTGCTTAATGAGAGTATAATAAGTGCCTTTTATATATTAAAATGATATTCTCTACGTGAATACATCTTTAAAATTGCTTCAATAATGGGAGGCAATTAAAAAAAACGAATGATAACAATATCGGGGTTTCAGTTTGGTCAAAGAATTCATTACGATGAGTTAAAACTGTGACACATCGCCCGCAATGGAGGGGGGGGAGCTTAGCCATTTTGGGGTAATTTTGCTGTATATTTGAATTTCCATTCGCATAACTTTTGACTCGGACATTCGTTTAAGTTTCAATCGTCAGCTGTCGTCAAAATCTATCCATTCTATATAAATCATTAATGTTAAATAGTAGCAGTGAACACAGTAGGGTGTTATTAACAAAAAAATATATATAATGTCGACCTCTACGTGTCACGGACAGACACAATAAGAGAGAGAAGAAGAACTAGTAAAAAAAATGATAATGGATTTTTTTTTTGTTTAAACCAACAAAAAATTATCTTTAAACTTCCCTGGTTTCGGCACCACTTATATATTTCCAGGGACAACAAATAAAAAAAATGAAAAGTTAGGACGAAATGACTCGCACGATAACTGGGTTAACACTGACTTTATTGCCATCTTGAACCTCTATTTATAGACTCTAACAGCTGTTTACAATGCTAGCTTGATATTAGCGACTATGCGATCATCTTCCTGTCTTAACTTATATATATATATATACTAGCTGACCCGGCCACGCGTTGCTGTGGCTGTTGTAATACTTTTAAAAATATATTACGTTAAAATTTGAATTTTAAAGAAACAATGAATGAAAGGAAAAAATGAATTAAATAGATTTTACATTTTATTCATCTTATATCTAAGTACAGTATATAATAAATAAATAATATACAAAATTCCTAACTGATAAAATATAAACATTAGATTAATGAATGAGGTATATCATGGTTGATTTTAAATAATAGCTAATAATATTTTGAATTATAACTATTTATTTTAATTTAATTGAGCGCTAATCGATGCACAATATTTTTGTTTAATCTGTCCTCTGCTAATATAAATAGATTAGATGGTTTACTAACATGTGAGCATGCAGCATATAATTGTCCATGGAAGAAACATGGATGTTGTAGGCCCAAACCGCAACTGGACTTTGTCTGGCCTTGAGGCTTGTTGATGGTCATAGCAAAAACCAAGCTTATATCAAATTGAAGTCTTGAACGGTATTATGGGTTCTGATGGTATCATTGGAATCCGTGGCTACAGGACGAGTTCTCCTTTAAAGATTCCAGTCAAAATTGCAGCTTCAATAACATTCCCGGTGATATTTTTGATGACCAAACGAGTAAGATTCCATAATTGGCGGATTCAAATTACACATAATCAACAATAATGACCGACACATATCATTTCAGAGGAGTTTTCTTACAAACACTGTGACACGACAATCTATATATATATATATATATTTGTAAATAGATTACTTCTCTGTGTCGAACTGTAAATATCGATAGATCGATATAGGAGAGTATGTTGTGGAAGATATACTTGTAGAGGTTAGAAGACTGTTCATATGTTATTATCTGTTAATATTCTTAGGGGTTTAATTAGTTGTGAGTGTATTAATGTCTTGTTAATTGTTTAACAGAATAATAAAATCGTTTTTAACCCCACGTTGAGTTAACCTGAAACTAACTTACAAGTTAAATTAAAAGTGGAGATAAACAAACAGGGAAAATAGAAGAGTTAAGGAAGAAAGTTAACTGTGTACCAAAAAGGCCCTGTTTTGTGTGTGAGTCTTTTGGATGGAAAAATCGTTTTCATCCGATTAGTGAATGCCGGAATAAATACTTGAACACCGTAAAAAAACAAGTTAACATGAATGAAGCTTATGAAGACACTGAAGTGACGGCTGATGGTATGAGTTTCACAGTGACTGACAAATAGCTCGAGTGTCACGAAAGATTGCATCCATTAATAAAAATAAATGTTATTGTTGATGAGAAGAAGAAAATAAAGGCAGTTTATGATAGTGGTTCAAACGTTAGTTTAATTTATTATTATTATTAATTTACCAGAAAGTAATAAATGAATTAAAATTTAATCTTCTTCGAAATACAAACGCATTTCAAACCATTAATGGATGAAACTTCTCTACAGCTAGGGCAAGTCTTTCATTAAAAATAGGTAATTTTACTAAAAATCTCAATACTTATGTAGTTAAAAATAATAAGTTTTCGTGTGACCTACTTTTAGGTCTAGATGCCATCACTAAGTTTAAACTTTTGCAAAATTAAAAATATTACAACGAATTAATAAAAATGAACTAATTTATTTAGATGATAATACTGTAATCAATGAGAATGATGTTACAAAGATGAAAATTGAAGATGATAAAAATTTAACCAATGACAATGTTCTTGGAAAAAAACTTTGGATACAGAAGTGTCTTTGACATAATCGAGCGAAATGGAGATTTAAAAAAGCATTCAGATTTAACGCTGAACAAATATAACTTTGATAAAAGATTTCACATTAATACACAGGCGATTTGTAAAAGCAAGAATGATTGCTTTAATCCACCCAATGGTCTAAACGTGTATACGGATGGATACAAAGGGGAGTATGGTGCCGGCTCGGGATTCTGGTTCAGGGGTTGTCAGGGCATGGGTCATTACTTAGCTCTGGGCACGACACCCACTGTATTCCAAGCGGAAATATGGGCAATACTTGCAGGTTCCTTCGCTATGAAGGATCACAAGAATAAGGTAATCAACTTTCTCACTGACAGTCAGGCAGCATGCAATGCATTACAAAATGCAGTAACAAACTCTAGACTAGTGGAGGAATGCCGTCTAAGACTTGATGAATTAGCTGTACATAACAGAGTTAACATATTTTGGATCCCTGGGCATAGTAATATTCCAGGAAACGAAAGGGCCGACAAATTGGCAAAGAAAGGAGCACTTATCGCTCCAATTGGACCAGAACCATGGTGTGGGGTTCCCCTTCCCCTGGCTAAGGATACAATTAACAATCTAGCCAAGAGGAAGATAAAAACACGTTGGGATAGAGCCAAGATAAGGCATACTAAACGTTTTATAAAGGATCCCAATGATAATCTTTCTGATAAAATCAAGAAAGAAGCCGCTCACATGTCGAGAACCGACCTCAAAAGTATGGTTGAAACCATCACTGGGCACTGTAAACTCAGGAAACACATGCATCGCTTGGGCATTGAACAGGAATCTCGGTGCAGATGGTGCACAGAGGAGGACAAAACCCCCTGGCACGTTCTCTTTGAATGTATAGCACTAAGTCGAAAGAGGACATTTGACCTTGGTCCTGGAGGACACAAGGAACTTCGAGAACTGAGATTTAAAGACTATCTAAAATTTCTCAGAGGTCTAGACCTATGTTAGGGATCTTTAGGACTCAAGCACAATGGGCCTCTTCAGGCCGACGTGCATGGTAATCAAGAGTCAAACATAAATAATAATAATAAATTTAATGAATACACTGAATTGAGCAAGTATCTGCCGAAGTTGGAGCATCTAACAGAAGCCAGTGAAAAATATCAGATTTTCAATTTATTACAGAAGTATGCAAATATTTTTGCCAAACATAAATTTGATGTTGGTACTGTTCGTTCTAGGGAAACCGAGATTAAATTGAAGGCAAATGAATACATAACTTCGCGACCTCATAAATATTCTATAATAGATGAAAAAGAAATAAAGACACAAATTAGAATGCTACTAAAGGCTGGCCTGATTGAAGAATCGGATTCACCGTTCGCTTCTCCGGTAACACTGGCATATAAAAAAGAAGATGGTCGTCGGACGAGGTTATGCATTGATTTCCGTAGATTAAATAAGTTAGTTATTCCTGAATGTTATCCGTTCCCGAAAGTTAGTGATGTGACAGACAAAATATCTAACTGCAAGTATTTTTCTGTTATTGATGTAAATTCAGCATTCTGGTGTATTCCATTATAAAAGGAAGATCGGGAAAAAACATCTTTTATTTCTATATTTGGAAAGTTCATGTTTAAAATCTTACCTTTTGGATTTAAAAATGCTCCAGCAATTTTCCAACGAACTCTTTCAAACCTTTTAAGGCGTAATCATTTGGATGATTTCACCATAAATTATATTGATGATATCTTAGTATTTTCATAGACATGGCAGGAGCTTATTCATCACATTGAACAGTTGCTACTAGTTTTAAAGAAAGAAGGCTTTAAGCTTAAATTGGACAAGTGCAAGGTTGCTGCTAATTCGGTTTAATACCTTGGACACTTTATACAGGAAAACAAGATTTCACCGGCCCAGGAAAATTTAGTAGCGATTAAAAAGCTTCAAAGACCTACTGATAAATCTGGTGTACGCAGTGTATTAGGTACCATACATTTTTATTTAAAATATATTCAAAATAGTACTCAGAAATTTGAGCCATTACATAATTTACTTAGGAAAAATGTAAAATTTCAATGGATAGAGGAGTGTGAGAAGGCTTTCAATCTTATCAAGGAACATTTATATCCTTCGCCTATTTTAGCCATCTATGATAACAATAAAGATCTCTACATCGAAACAGATGCTAGTTACAAGGGAGGGAATTGGAGCTACGATGAAACAACCGCAAGCAGATGGCGTATTACATCCTGTAGCCTATTTTTCCCGAAGTTATCGGAGAAAGAGAAAAAGATGGACGTCATCCATTTGGAATGCAAGTCGATTAAGGAGGCCATCAAGTATTAGCAATATTATTTAATTGCTTGAGAATTTATAGTGTGTAGTGATGATAGGCCCTTAGGAAATTTGCATACAAAAGCTAGAACTGACGAACATTTAGGAGATTTAGTGCATTATTTATCGCAGTTTAATTTCAGAATTATTTATAAGAAAGGCAAGGACAATTTAATGGCAGATCTACTATCAAGACGGCCAGTTTTGGACTATTTTGAAAACGAAGATGCGATCAAGTTAGTTAATATGATCGAATTAAAAGAGATTATTAAGGATCAATAGGAAAATGCCTTTGAACTGCATTCGGCAAAGAAAACGAAAAAGCATAATAATGTAATTTATAAAGTATTACGTGATAGATCTCAAATATTTGTTTCAGCTCAATTTGGATTACAGTTGATCAAGAGAATACACGAATATTATGGACACATCGGCGTTGCCCAACTATGAGAAAAGATAAGACGATACTATTATTTTAAGCGACTAGATAAATTGATTGAAGATTATTGCGCGAGTTGTTCCATATGTATGGAAAATAAAGTGCGTCGAGGTAGGCTTATTGGATTAATGTCAAAACTCCAATCGTGAATCGTCAAATAAAAATACTCTTAGCAGACCAATATACCGCCCTAAAGTCTTAAGAACTCAAGCGGTATCTGGATAAGATGAATATTAAACTAATATTTACATCCATTGATTGTCCGAAATCTAATAGACTCAACGAAAGACTAAACCAAACTTTGCTGAATAGAATTAGATGTAAAATAAACGGAGGCGATGTCCGTGCATGGTCAAAGGTCGCAGAAGATTGTGTCTTAGAATAGAATAAAACAATTCATAGTTCAACTAAATTTGAACCTGGCTATTTACTCCTTGGACAAGAATCTATCATTAGTCCTCCAGAGACAGTGCAAAAACGAGATTTAGCCAAAGATAGAGAAGAGGCCTTCCGAAATTCGATGAAGAGGTTTGAAACAAATAAATTCAGAGTAGATAAACACCGTAGAATGCATGATTTTAATATTGGCGATATAGTATATGTGGAAAATGGTAGTAGGTTAAATCGGAAAAAAACAGATAAGATTAGGATGGGCCCTTTTCCTATTTTGTAACGGATATCCTCAACAATTTATGAAGTTGGCTGTGGCAAGAAAAATCAGATCTCAAACTATTTTCATTCCAGCAAGTTGTCTCCTTTTCCTTGGAAAAAGTGACCTGAGAGGGAGAGGTGTGAATAGATTACTACTCTGTTTCGAACTGTAAATATCGATAGATCGATTTAGGAGAGTATGTTGTGGAAGATATACTTGTAGAGGTTAGAAGACTGTTCATATGTTATTATCTGTTAATGTTCTTAGGGGTTTAATTACTTGTAATTTAATTATTCTTTTCCAGGTATGTTAATTATATTATGGTTATATTGTGTTATATTGCATATAGTTGTATACTCTTTGTGAGTGTATTAATGTCTTGTTAATTCTTTTACAGAATAATAAAATCTGTTTTAACCCCACGCTGAGTTAACCTGAAACTAACTTACATATATATATATAAGAGAGTGGCGTTAGTTACTGATCTAATAACTCAAGAACGCCTGGACCGATTTCGATGATTCGAACCATTAAGAACTGGTCTCCAGCCAAAAAAGAAGAAAAAAACATGAAAAATCGAAATCGGTCCAAGTAATCAAGTACATTCTCCCAGCATAAAGGTATCCACTTGGAAACATGGTTCTCGCAAGATGGAAAAACAAAAAACTAGATCGATATAATGATTGATAACAGGCACCAAAGCGATATAGAAGATGTGAGGAGTTATAGCGGTGCAGATTGTGCAACAGATCATTTTCTGGCGCGGGTAAGATCAAAGACTAGCCGTCAAACCAAGAGGGAAAACAGAGAAAGCAAAGAAAGATACAAGGTCGAAGATCTGAAAAATCCTGAGAAACAACGGCTATATATAAGAAAAGTGGAAGAAAAGCTACGAAACAATGCACTCGGGACAGAGGAAGAAGATGTACAAGAGAAATGAATTATAATAAGTCAAGCTGTAAGAGAAGCGGCAGAAAAGCTGGTTTGACCGCGAATGTGAAGTAGCTGTGCAAGAGAAGTTCAAAGCTCATAAAAGGATGCTTTAACGGTGTACAAGACAGGCAAGCGAAGATTACAAAAGAAAAAGAGAAACGGTGAAGCAGCTCTGTAGACATAAAAAGATAAAAAAGGAAAAGGAAGATATGGAGACAATGCTGTAGGATTTCGAAAACAAAAATAGCAGATCTTTCTATGACAGAATAAAAAAAATAAGAAAAGGATTTCAACCCCGGATATCCTTTTGTAAAGACAGGCTACTCTTGGGGGACAGAAACGAAGTGATCAACAGGTGGAGAGACTATTTCAAAGAGGTGCTAAACCCAGAGGGACAGTCTGTGAGCTCAGAACAGCAGAAGAAGATGCAGAGCTGGAACCACCAGATCCTAAGGAAGTGGAAGAAATCATTATGTCCTTAAAAAACAACAAAGCGCCAGGAATAGATGAGATCCCAGGAGAAGCAATCAAATATGGAGGTGAAGCACTCCATAGAGAAATATATGAATTGGTGCTCCTGATATGGACGAAAGAGGAAATGCCTAGTGAGTGGAAAGTGGCTGTTATGTTGCCAATCCATAAAAAAGGAGACAAATTGGATTGTAGCAATTATAGAGGAATCGCATTACTATGCATAGTCTATAAGGTGCTATCAACTTTGCTAATGAAGCGTGTTGTTGAGAGAGCAGAACAGGTGTTGGGCGATTACCAGTGCGGATTCTACAATGGACAACATTTTTTGTATGAGGATGATGTTAGAAAAATGCTGGGAATGGAACGTCGAACAGCACCATTTGTTTATAGATTACAGACAGGCATACGACAGCATAAACAGATGTGAGATGTGTTGAAGTAATTCCTCTTATGTATATATTGTATTATAGACAGATAACACTGCAGTGGCAGTTGAGATCATGTTGGCTGTGCACTACAGTGTCTTGGCAACAACAGCCATTGTCTCACACTCAGTGAGCGTCGGTTTGTAGTGTGGACAGCATCTGCCATTTTGTGTGAAGTGTCTTGTCAAGTGTTTATATCATAATAAATTCTGTGCTTGTATCGTATTAACTCGTACTGTTGTTTCCCTGCACTCTATTACCTTTTACTCTTTATTTAATAGGTTATGGGCCCAATGTAGGTTTGTTTGTACAAGTTATGTTTTGTTGACGGTAGAGCTGGATTTTTGGAAAGGATATAAGTTTTTGGGACAGACACTGGTGGTTAGTTATTTGATTGGAAATAACTTTTTGGACACACGTTTTCGGTCAGTCAGTTTTGTGAAACAATAGTGATTTGTTTGATTCAGTCTTACGCCATTTTGTTTTAGTTAGACGCTTACGGTCAATGTAATAATGGAGAGTTTTCCTAGTGATTATGGGTTCGAATTAACGCCTTTTGATGGGTCTGATGGAATAAAGAATTTACTCGAATTCTTAAGGCCTTTTGATGGTTCTAATTTTGTGACTTGGGAGTATGGAATAAAGATAATACTCGAACACAACCGCCTTCTTAGAGTTTTGAATGAAGAGCCTCCTACAACAGAAGCCGAACTTAAAATCTTTATGAAACAGGATGTATGGGCCAGATGGATTATTGCTTGCAAACTTCCAAGTGATGTTTTTGGGATGATATTACATGAAAATACAGCTAAGGGATATATGAAAGCCTTACACTTTATTTATGGAAGAATTGTAATTGAGGCTGAAGAATTCAGTTTTATAGAAGAAATAAATCATTGTGAAGAGAAAAATCTTGAAAAAATAAGTTATAAAGCTGAAACAAACTATAGCGAAGAAGTAAAGATAGAAGAAATAAACCATAGTGTGGAGATAAATCTTGAAGAAATTAGTTATACAGAAGAAACATATAATACAAAGGAAGAAACAAACTATAGTGATGAAGTAAAGATAGAAGAAGCTAGTTTTATAGAAGAAATAAACTATAGCGTGGAGATAAATCTTGAAGAAATTAGTTATACAGAAGAAACATATAATACAAAGGAAGAAACAAACTATAGTGAAGAAGTAAAGATAGAAGAAATAGACAAATTAGAAGAAATGAACTTAAGTGAAAATATAAATCTGGAAGAAGTAAGTCATCAAGATGGAACAGACTACCTGGAAGAAATAAACTTTAGTGAAGAGTTAAATCTAGAAGAAGTTAATAAAGAAGTCAAAGCAAACCAACCAGATTTATTTAACAAGAGGACAGAGTTAAATCTGTCACTATTTTAATTTCTGTTCATCATCTGTAATTTTATTTTATCTGTCACTACTTTAATTTTATTATATTCTGTAACCACTGTAATATTCGTTATCTTTAATTATCGTATCTATTCACTATTTTATCATATCTAGTCACTATTTTAATTTTCCACATTACATGTCACCATATTCTTGTTGCTGCAACGTTTTTTATATTTTGTTCTGTTTGTTTCTCTCCCATAGCCCTGAAGGTGGCCTACATTGTAGGTCGAAACGTCGGCACACAATAAATAAGTATACACTTATTAAGGTGTTTTTATTGACTGCACCCCCCACTATTTCTTCCTTACATATATATAAAAGAGTGGCGTTAGTTACTGACCTAATAAATTAAGAACGCCTGGACCGATTTCGATGATTCGAACCATTTAAGACTGGTCTCCGGCCAAAAAAGAAGAGTACCCAAGAAAAATCAAAATCGGTCCAGGCGTTCTTGAGTTATAAGCGTAGTAATTATTTTTGTTTTTTTGAGTTTGCCCTAAGGAGGGCGGGCTTAGTTACCAGTTAAGGATTAGTTAGTCCAAACGCCCACCGCATTCACTTCTTTCACTCTACTCCCTGGCCTTTCATCTTCCGCTACAATCTGCCACGTTTATGGCCCAATAGTCAACATTTGTAAATTAATTATTACATGTTTAATCTAATCATAATTGAGTTGTAATAATTAATTAAAAATAATATTATTTTATCCAGTTTATTCCAAATAATATTTCTTAACTTTTTATTTTTACCTTAATACTGCTTTGTACATATTTTTTAAAACAAGTTTGTATACATTTTTTCTTCCATTTTTTTGTTTATCATTGTTTGTTTATTTAACGTCACTTTATGCTGCTAGGGCTAATCGGACGATGCTACAGTGGGAAATATAAATTTTGCCTATCCAGGTTTAATTAGGATAGGGATTTTTAACGAGTACCTGACATCGTATAGGCTCGGACCCTCGTTTGACGTCCCTTCCGAAGGACGGCGTAACTAAGGATTTTTTACTCCCTTGAAAAAAAATCCTAGGACCACCTGCCGGGCTACAAACCCGCGATCATGGGCTTAGTAGTTTGTTATGCTAACCACTAGACCACAGGTGATTTGTTTAATTATATTTTAATTATCATTGAAATATAATTAAACAAATCAACACAATATGTTCCTTAATATACATTATAATTGAAATGGAAAGCTTTATTGTTAATTTTTTTAATCAATTAAAGCACAACTATTTTTCCTTTCTGAATGAACCTATTTGTTTCCTTTTTTAATGTACTGGAAAATAAAAAAAATCGTGAGTGATATGAAAAAGAATATAATTATGAAAAATGTCTATATTGCTGTGATCATTTCATGAAGAAATGGAAGTTTCAAAAAACATTTAGAAGTATTGATGATGGTATAAATAGTATGTGTAAGTAGTTTCTGTAATCTAAATACTGACAGTAATAGTTACTATATACAGTCAGTAATTATTAATATATATACTTATACATTTATATACATGTATAAAAGAGTTCGTCCTGCCTGAAAAGACCATCGCAGAGCCAAAACGGTATAAGCTTGACTTCAAATTCGGACAGTAGGTACATTTTAGAAGGCCGCTAACACGCACTAAGAAGGGATTTTTGAAAATTCGTCCACTAAGATGGTGAAATGGGTGAAAATTAATGTTCTTCGGGAAATAAAAAACAGTTTGTGGGTTAAGGTATTAAATATTTTTTCTTTAGTTGGGTCGTTTTTTGTTAATTTTATTCGTCAAAAGAAGTTTACTTTTGAATTTAGTTGGATGTTATTACGTCATTATTATTTGTTGTACATTTGGATATTAAGTAGGTACCTTATAACGATAACTCCTTTTGTTTATATTGGAATAACGAACAATCACAGTACAATTTTTCGTTCTTAAGCTAATTTAAATAAAGTATCTAGATCAACCGTAAAATACCATTGTTTTCGTTAATTTTGTAGTTGGTTTACATGTTTATTTTCGTAATACGTAGTTTTCATAACCATTCTTTATGTTTACTTAGATTTTACTTCATAAATTTCGTTTTTACAACGTTCATAATGCACTAAACGAATATATAAATTTAATTATTCTCCTATTCCCCTCTACTGCGTGAATATTGAACCTGCACTTCGTACCCTAGCCTTAGGTCCTACCTTAGGCCCTAATCTTAGGTCCCAGCACCATAACTGCGCACATCGCTGCAATTTATAATTTAACTATTGTAACTAAAGTTAAACAATATATACAGATAAAATAAAGTTTTCTACTACAAGAGAAGGTAATGAACCAATTTTTACTATTGAAAATTATAAATGATGTAGTTTTAATATACTTTAATAACTCCGATGTATTTTAAATTAACCATTCTTTAATTCACTTAGATATTACTACATAAAATACGTTTTTATAACGTTGATGATACACTAAAATAATATATAAATTTGAATATTCAATTCCCCTCTACTCCGTGCTTATAATATGAAGTACATTTATGGAATTCAATATTCACTCTCCGTTAAAACTCAACATAAATTTCTATTTAAAATCAACGCGTACGAAGTCGCGGGCAAAAGCTAGTTTTCATATATTAGATAGAACGATAGAAAGATTCCGGTTAATTATTATATGATTGCAACTAAACTCAGGATCTGTTAGGCCTACAGAGCTGCATTTGAGCTCACATTGTAGCACATTTAATATTCTTTAAAAATGGTTATTTCTGTGTTTTCCCTAAAACGCACCGATTAGGAGATACAGGCAAAAAAGTGAAATAACTCCGAAAATTTCGAAGTTTTTCGGCCACCAAATGAAGATCCCGTCCGTTTTTTCGGTTGCGAACTGTGATTTACACTATTCAGAAATGCCCTTACAATATATCAAAAATGCAGCATCATCAAGCATCACTGCTACGATCGACGCATAATCAGTAATAATGGCCAACACGTAGTATCACTTGTGGGCATGAAATTGTTTACATTCTATTCTCAGACCTACTGAATATTTACACAAAATTTCATAAGAATCGGTCGAGTCGTTTCGGAGGTGTTTTGTTACAAACACTGTGACACGACAATTTTATATATTAGATTAGATATACACAGTTGGCACAATAAGTATTCCCATACCCAGTGATTAGAGGTTTTATGCATAATACAATTTTTTTCTGCCTGCTTGATATATCTGTAATTAGTCAAAAGCAGACATGATAAATATAATATAGAAAAAATTAAACAAATATTGAATAAACAACAAAATGTAGTTTTTTGTAGATTTAATAGTGGAAATATTATGGTTTGGGGCTGTATGGTAGACTCAGGCGTTGGAAATTTAGAAATTATTGAAGGTATTATGACAGCTCGCTCATAAGTGGAAGTGTTGCGACGCAACCTGAAAATTAGTGCCGTTAAATTAGGTTTGGAGAACGAATACTACTTCCAGCAAGATAACGACCCGAAGCACACAGCCAACTTAACCAAAGAGTGGCTTCTATATAATGCTCCCAGAATATTGCTGACACCACCTCAGTCACCAGACCTCAATCCAATAGAGAACCTATGGCATATTTTGGGCAGAAAGGTACGACAGACAAACCTTACTAGCAAGGAAAACTTAAAAGAAGTAATAAATGAATCGTGGAACAATTTATCAGTAGAAATATTAAATAGTATATTAGAATCCATGCCAAGGTCCCTGCAGACAGTTATTAATGCCAATGGTATGTTTCAAAATATTGAGTAATTTATGTGCCTTTGGTACTAATATTATATTATCAATTAAGGTGTGCCAACAGTTTTTGGCGAGAAACGGCATTTTTTTTGTTTATACCCAACTTTTAATTTGTTTTCTCTTTATTATATATGAGATGTTAAATGTTTATTGTTTGCAAATTTAATAGGGCGTAAAAAAAAAATAAGACCGTTTTATCAAATTCCCGAGTTCAAAAGTCTGTAAATATTTTATTATTTACCTACACTTATTAATCCCTTTAGAGCATTCTCTAAGCTTGTTTACTAATACTTGATTCTTCAAAAAAGCCTCAGTTTAGTTATTTATTTCAAAGAAGAAACATGACAGTGTCCTACGAAATTCTCGTCATTTTAAGACATTACTGGAGAAAAAAAATTCACAGCCGCTGAAGCAACTCGTGAAATTATTAAATATGAAGTGGAAGGTGTCCTTGACCAGCGCACTGCGCAGCGTTGGTTTGAAAAATTTATCAGTGAAGACACGAAGTTGAAAAGGAAGAAGGGCTCCGGGCGACCATTAATGGATATTGAGATTCTGAAGGAAGCTGTTGGGTCAAATCGGTCCACAAGTACTCGCGAACTTGTCAGCGATTGTGGTGTGTTGAAAGATATTGTTCGTCATCATCTTCTCTCCATGGGTAACGTGAAAATGGCCAGTAGACGGTCATTTTTTTTTTATACACCCTATTATATAACAAAAATATTTAAAAAAATGTAAAACTCGCACGAGAACTGGTTTAATACTGACTTTATTGCCATCTTGAACCTATGTATATATATATATATATATATATATATATATATATATATATATATAGAGAGAGAGAGAGAGAGAGAGAGAGAATGGTACTCACGAGTCATTAGTTTAGACTATTTCAGCCTTTTAGGCAACACGAAAAGGGTACTTCCTAGCGAAAACAATATTATTTGTTATAACAAAAAACTGTATGGGCATATCAAAAATAACAAGTATTACAACATTATAAGTTTCAATTTAAGATAAAGAAGTACTGGCAATAAAAAACTAAAATTCACCTCGAATGATAATTGTTGACCTTTATAATATATGTGGAAGAAAATGGTCCGGGTGGAGTCCAAAAAATTTCTCTTAGTATGGAGAAATGTTTATTAAGTAGCCAACTACTTTAATTTTCCATTGTTTATATTTTGCATATTAAGCCCAGAAGAAGACCTGCGAAGTAGATCAAAACGTTGGCTATTGTTTATTAATTATTTTATTTTTTTATTGTATATTTTGTTACTGTAGTTTGTGGAGGCAATAAGTTTTTTCTAATTTTCAATATTGGTTACTTTATATATGTTATTTGTTTCGTTATTAAGTTTAATGTTAAGCATTGTGCACTCGGTGAAGGTTAAGGATTATTTATTTTTACATATTTCCACAAAAATTCCACCGTTTATTAAGCAGGATCCTGAATTTTGGTTTTGCCAGGTTGAAGCGGTTTTTGCACGTGCCAACATTACTAGCAGTATTACAAAATTTCAGACAGTCATTCCGAGAATTGCTAGTGACATCTTACTGCAGGCAGCCGATATTGTAAAGAAAACTGGAGATGCTCCATATGAAAATCTAAAAGACAGACTCGTAAATGCCTACTCTGATTCTGAGACGAGAAGGATACAAGAACTCTTAGAAGGCAAACAACTGGGAGATGAGAAGCCTACACGGTTCTTGAGACAAATGAAGCAGTTGGCTGGGGAGAGCATTCCTTCAGGTGTTTTAAAGACTCTAAGGATGCGATCATTGCCACAAAATGTTCAGGCTATCCTTATTAGCACCGTCCAGACAGATCTGGATAAAGTAGCTGACATAGCTGATAAAATTCAGGAGGTTACTCAGCCTTATGATATTTCTGCAGTAACAGCACGGAATGTAGTGGAACCTTCCAGTTCACAGAGTACTATTGCAAGTTTGGAAGCAAAGATAGACCTACTTGCAAAACAGTTTGCCGAGATCACTACCAGGCAAAGCTCGTATAGAAGAGGAAGAAGTAAAACTCCAAATCAAGAACCAAGAAGACCTCGTAGCCAATCTAGGAATCCAAGTAATCCTGATTGGGTATGTTTTTACCATTTTAGGTTTAAAGAGAACGCCAAGAAATGCGAACTCCCTTGCGCATGGCAGAAGATGAATCAGAAGGGAAACGAGTAAGCGGGTCGGAAATGGCGGCTACCTAATCCGCGGATGTCCAACGCCGCTTATTCATCTCAGATCAGCGGACTGGGCAGTTCTTTCTGATTGATACAGGGGCTGCAATATCCTGTTCCCACCAATTAGAAAAGATTTAAATACTATTTCGGAATTCAATTTATTTTCTGCAAACGGCATCCGAATCAAGACTTATGGAGAGAAACAGCTGAAACTGGATTTAGGACTTTGAAGGAAATTTAAGTGGAATTTCGTATTAGCTGACATACCTAAGCCCATAATAGGAGCCGACTTCATGTATAACTTCAACCTATTAGTCGACTTGAAGGGTAGACAGTTGATCGACCAGACTACTGGCTTATCTTCACGGGGATCCTATTCACGGGGGAAAATAGGAAGAGAAATACCTGCAATAATATCAGCAATACCGGAAGGACACCCATATGGAGACCTGTTGAAAGAATTCCCTGGACTCACAAGACCATCACCAACAAAGGAACCAGTCAAACATGACACTGAACACATAATTGAGACCTATGGTCATCCAGTTTTTGAAAAGACTAGAAGACTTCCACCAGAGAAGTATAATCTGGTAAAAGAGGAATTCCGCCAAATGGTGGAACAAGGAATCTGTAGACCATCCAATAGCCAGTGGGCAAGTGCACTTCATGTCGTCTACAAACCTGATGGTGGAGTGCGACCTTGCGGGGACTACAGACAGCTAAATGCTCAAACGATACCTGATAGATATGGAGTTCCAAATATTATGGATTTCAGGAATAATTTATTAGGGAAACGCATCTTCTCAAGACTGGACTTAGTACGTGCATACTATCACATTCCCATTCGTAAAGAGGATATCCAAAAAACGGCAGCCAATACGCCTTTTGGGTTATTCGAAATTTTGAAGATGTACTTTGGACTTCGCAATGCTGCGCAAACCTTCCAGAGATTTATGGATAATCTTTTCAGAGATTTGGACTACGTTTGGATTCTCCTAGATGATATGCTGGTAACATCAACCACACCAGAGGAACACGTTGAGCACCTGCGTGAAATTTTCCGACGTCTAGAATCTAATGGTCTAACCCTGAACCCGGAGAAATGTGAATTTGGTGTAAGTCATCTCAAGTTCTTGGGATACCACGTAAGCTCTGAAGGAATTCAACCAAGCGGGGAAAATGTTGCAGCCATTAAGGAATTTCCCAAGCCTCAGGACATACGGTCACTCAAATGTTTCCTGGGCATGATAAATTTTTATAGGCCTTGTATCCCTCAGGCAGCAGCTTTTCAGAAGCCCCTAAACCAATATCTTCATGGAGCCAAGAAGAATGACCGCACAACCATTAATTGGAGAGAAGAAAGCAACAAGGCGTTTGAACTCTGTAAAGCTAACCTTGAGAAAGCAGCACTTCTTGCTCATCCGAAGCCATCAGCAGAACTTTCTCTTGATTGTGATGCATCAAATCAATGCATGGGAGCTGTACTCCAACAAAAAGAAGCTGGAAGATGGGAACCTCTTGGATTCTATTCCAGAGCATTGTCGGAAGCCCTGAAAACCTACTCCACATACGACAGGGAGCTGTTATCCGTTTACTCGGTGGTAAAATATTTTCGACCAGTCATTGAGGGAAGATCATTCTCTATATTCACGGACCACAAACCCATCATATACTCAATGCATCAAAAGTCCACGTCAGCTTCTCCGATAAGAATACGGTGGCTTAACTTTATAAGCCAGTTTACCACCGATATTCAGCACATAGATGGAGCAGAAAATCAAGTATTGGATGCACTATCGAGGATAGAAGAACTAAGACTAACTGGAGCTTGGATTCAACTGGCTGATCAGCAAAGTAAAGACCCGGAAATGGAAAAGTTGAAGAGTAACTCCCAATATACGTCTGGAACTTCTTAATATCCCAGGGTGCAAACAACCAATATGGTGCGAGACAAAGCAAGCTCGTATCTACGTTCCAGGACCTATGCGGAGAGATATTTTTGATTCGCTACATAGGCTAAGCCATCCAGGAAAAAGAGCATCTCGAAAGATGATAGCGCAAAAATACTTTTGGCCTAGCATGAATAAAGATGTTAATGAATGGGCCAGATGCTGTCTACAATGTCAAAAGTCTAAGGTAATAAGACACACCATAACACCTTTTGGAAAATTTCCAGAAGCAGGGCGTTTTGAACATATCCACTTAGATATAGTAGGACCATTTCCTCCTTCCAGAAATATGCGATATATTGTGACTATGGTTGATCGCTATACAAGATGGCCAGAGGCAATACCAGTAGAGGATATAACAGCAGAAATGGTAGCCACTGCTTTTTATGAAGGATGGATCTGTAGGTTTGGCGTGCCTAGCAAACCTCGTAGACTTGCACCTTCATCTAGAAAGACGTGCCACAGAAATTTCTTTGTACCACAGGAGTTATCTAAATGCAGCCATGTCTTCCTGCGTGAGGACAAGATAAAAAAGTCACTTGCTCCTCCATATTCGGGACCTTATCCAGTTATAAGGAGAACTGAGAAACTGTGCACATTAAAGCTGCCCAACAGGGAAATTACAGTCTCCCTGGATAGAGTGAAGCCAGCCTTCCTGCTGGACTCAGCCAAAGAGAATGAATCAACACAGGAATTGAAGAAAACTTCATCTACACAAGAAGAACAAGAGGACCCAATGATGAGGCCAACTCCTGCGATGAGCAGATATGGTAGGCTTATCAAGCCAACCGTTAAGTTCCTGCTGCTGTTGGGGGAAGCACTATGGAGGCAATAGAGAAGGCAACAACAGTTGAATGATATTTAATGTTTAGTGTTTTCGTCTAACATTAGAGGTTATACTTCTTTGGCCACAAACATCGATTTAACTGCTGTTAGAGAGACTTGAAAAATATACTTTTAAAAATATATATGTTTATGTATGTTGTCTTGGTTCTGGGCCTAGATTGTTTGTTAGTTAAGACCCTTGCGCAAGTAATTGTAAATTAGAAATATTCTGTAAGTTAATCTTTTGTATTAAGTTTTTTTTATTTTCAATATTGGTTACTTTATGTATGTTATTTGTTTCGTTATTAAGTTTAATGTTAAGTATTATGCACTCAGTAAAGGTTAAGGATTATTTATTTTTACATTAGAGGATTTCTCTGTATATTATTTTGATTGAAGTGAAAAATCAACAAAGAATAAAAATACATGATATTATAAATTAAATAGAGCTGTTATTTATATGTTTATCCTTTATGAATACACCACGAGGTTACAGTTTTTACTTATTTATTTTTTATGTTTATTAATACTCTACAATGATCATCCTTGCTCTTTATTGATATATATCTCATGTTCTCTCCCCCCTTCTTAATTGCCCACCACTCAAATACCTGATAGTTATGTATTTTAATTTTAATATTTACCCATTGATGATTTTCAATTTTTATCTTTATTACCTTTTTCTTTAATTTTATTTTATCTCTTTTATTACTTACTTTATCCTTTTTTATGTTCTTTTACTACCTTCTTGTCACTTGGTTATTAATACTGTTAACACTCACGCATTTTAACCTTAATCCATTTTTTACTATTTTTTAATTTTCAACTGTCTGTATTTTGCATATAGCCCCGAAGAAGACCTGCAAAGTAGGTCGAAACGTTGGCTACTTAATAAACATTTCTCCATATCTAAGAGAAATTTATTGACCTCCGCCCGGACCATTTTCTTCCACATAACGTAACCTCTTTTTAATCCCTTTGGCGGAAGAGATTAAGATTGGATTCGAACCATCTCGAACGTCCTAGAACGGTGCGTCTAGAAAGTTCGACCTTGTTATAAATACCCCCACGCAGCGAAGCGGCAGTCGATTTTATAACCCGGAGGTATATCAAATTCTTTGATAGCCTCCAAAACTGCACTACCCCGCTATTCAGCACATTGAGACCAGCGAGCCGGCCAGCATGTAAGTTTTCTCAGTATCGACTGAGGTGCATTATTATTACTCTTAGTTTTAGGTTAGTTTTTTATCATTTTCAAACAACCAGATATCCAGTGAGCTCCATCACTGGATATCTGATCCTAGTTATACCCCATAACCTCAATTACTATTTCTTAAACATTCTCAAAATCCTCTTAAAATGCACCCGGTGCAGGAAAAGAGTTGTATATATGTACATATATAAATTTATTAATATACGTTAGTATGTAAGTCTGTTTCAGGTGATCATCATTCCAGGGGCTTTGAAAAAAAAAAAAAAAAAAGTGGCAGTCAGACAGTGTTGAACCGGCCAGTTAATTAGTGTATCGGGAACTGTGACAGTTTGTGAGGGTAATAAACTGTTTCTGTTTGTTACTGTGACTCAGTTCGTTATATTTGGATATTCTTATGGTCGGTGGACTTTAATTAGTGAACTGTAAGTGTTAATTTGTAGTTATAAGCTCTAGCGTAATTTTATTGAATTTGTACAAATTTATGTGAATACTTAAGCTATTTCGTAGTAGTAATATCTTATATATTATTTTAGTAATTAAATAGGCCTAGGTTATAATAAATATTTAGATTATTGTTATTGTAAATTTATATTAGTTTAATAATTTAATTGTATTCTTTTTGTCACTTTGTTAATAAATATTAGTATCTTGAATTTAGGAAGGAGTAGTTTAATTCATTTTCACACACAGTAGCCCGTAACAATAATTTTGTTATTAACCCAGTTTTGTTGTTCACTGCCACTATTTTACATTAATGTTTTATATAGAATCGATAGATTTTGACGACAGCTGACGATTGAAACTTAAACGAATGTCAACGAGTCAAAAGTTATGCGAATGGAAATTCAAATATACAGCATATTGCTCTCCATTGCGAGCAATGTGCCACAGTTTTGACTCATCGTTATGAATTCTTTGACCAAACTGAAACCCTGATTTTGTTATCATTTGTTTTTTTTAATTGCCTCCCATTATTAAAGCAATTTTAAAGATGTATTCACGTAGAGAATACCATTTTAATATGTAAAAGGCACTTATTATCCTCTCGTTAAGCAAGCCATATATGGTGCTATTCATCGATTTTAAACAATAGCATGCAGTAGATACATGTTTCCTACTAGATATATGTTTAAAACATTATAAACATATGAACAGTGATTCCCAATCTTTTTTGTACCACGCACCCATCCTGTTCAAATAAGAGCCTTCCACACCTCCCTTGTACAAAAAATTATATGACATATAAAAAATAAGTATTACACTGAAAACCAAACATTTATTTTTACGGTCACATGATACAACATTACAAGTTTCAATTTAACATTATGTACTGGCAAGAGAAAAATAACTAAAATTAAGTGAGATTTCTTCTAATTTTTAACTAGTCACGCGTTTAGTTATGAGATTAGATATATTAATATATCCTATTTTTAAAATATTTATATGTACAACATAAGTTTTTAAATGATAAATGGAAAAACAAAAATGAATCTAAAATATAAATAAAAATAATGGTAGTAGAGTGGCTTCCAAAGCACCATGGAAACGGCGGCTGTCTTATAATAAAAAAGGTTAATAGAATAAATTTTTATTTTAAAGAGAATCCGTGACAGAGGTTCTCTCAGAGAAAGAGGTTCCGGGTTCAAATCCCGGCTAGGGGCATGTCTTTTCTCTTTAAAATAAAAATATTTAACAATCAAAATATCTGACCAATAATTATAAAAAAAATTGTAATAGAATAAAAGTTGTCAAGCATCATCTTCTATTTTACAATCGGGGAATAACCAATATTTCAAATCAGGTAAAATATACAAATTAAAATTTTAAGTTTTATATTTCTTGTGATATGCTCAACTGTTTGTAAAAAACTTTTCTGATAATAATCTTTGTATTTGTAATTTTTTTATCAATGTGGCTCATAAATATAGGGTGTCCCGAATATAAATGGCAAAACTTCAGGAACCTATAGGGGACCGAAAAACTAAGAAAAAAAATCCTTTAGAGATTTGCTCGTTTTTGCTTAGTTTTAGAGAAAATCGCAAAAGAAAAACATAACAAAAATGTTACGGGTAGCGATTATCACCTTTTAAAGTTCGTCAAGCAAGGCAGTGAGAAATGTAAACACTTAATGTTATCCTTTACATTCTTTTCTTTGTTTACATTTTGGCTTCCTTCTAGGATTATAATTCCTGAATCAGTCTTCAGTCAGTTACTCGGATATTTTTGTGTGAATAGCATCAGCCATATTGCCGCATACATATTCTAATGTTGAATACGCTGATATGATTTTGGGTATGGTTTCTGTAACGGTAATGCTTTAGAAGCGGTGCGGGAGTATGCGCGCCGATTTCCAAATAGAAGAGTCTTTTCGTTAACTTTTAATAGACTACGAGAGACTGGGTCATTCTTAATACGTAATGAAGGCGACCAATTCCAGGGAGCAGTAAGAGCAGATTATCGGAGAAGAAATTGTGTCCAACGCCACTTCGATAACATCTGAAGAGCATCTGCTGCATTAGCAATATCGCGGCAAGCAATATGGCGAACTTTGAAAGGTGATAATCGCTACCCATACCATCTTCAAAAAGTTCAGAATTTATTACCTCAAGATTATGTCAAGAGATTGAATTTTAGTAACTGGTTTCTTGAAAAAATTCGCGATGATAATTTATTTCCATTAAAAGTTATATGGACCGATGAAGCTACCTTTACAAGAGGAGGAATTGTTAATCAAAGAAATTATCATGTATGGGCTCTTGAAAATCCCAGAGCTATTAGAGAGAATAGGTTTCAGCATGAATATGCTATTAACGTTTGGCTTGGAATTTGGGACGGATTACTGGTGGGAGCATATTTTTTACCTGGAAGATTGAATGGTATCACATTTACACGTTTTTTGGAGAACGACTTTTCTAATTATTTAGATGACATTCCCTTACAACAGCGGATTGAAATGTGGTTCCAACTCGATGGATGTCCAGCTCATTATAGCAGAGTTGCTCGAGCTTGGCTGGATATAAATTATCCACAATGATGGATTGGACGTGGAGTATTACCTTGGCCACCCAGATCACCTGCTATGACACCCATGGATTTCTTCGTATGGGAAACCTTGAAGCAGAAAAATTATTCGGTGTCAATCAACTCAAGAGAGCAATTAAGAGACTGAATCATAGATGCAGTGCACCAAATATCATAAGAACAATGTTTAGCTGCAATTTATCAAGTGAGTGCTAGATGTTATGCTTGCATTGGTGCAAGAGGACAACATTTTGAGCAGCATTTACATTAAAAAGAATATAACATAAATATAAATGTAAATAAATAAGTATAAAAATGAAAACTTGTTTTGTTTCTTTTTTTGCGATTTTCTCTAAAACTAATCAAAAACGAGCAAATCTCTAAAGGACTTTTTGTCTTAGTTTTTCGGTCCCCTATTAGTTCCTGAAGTTTTGTCATTTAAATTCGGGACACCCTGTATAATATAGTTCTTTGAAAATATAAAACTTTTACCGGTGGAGATGAATTTCAAACTTTGGACCCACTCACCTTTTGCGAATGATGATTTTATCCATGTTCACAGACAAACATTAAAATCCTTAATTGCCATTCGATGGAAAATTTCATTTCTTTAATTCTTGAAAGAATAAAGTGGTTTTTGGAGTTGTAAGTAGATTTGTAGATTGAGAAAGTTGAAAGGATACAAATAAGTTATATCTTTCCACGAGCAATAATTATCAGTAATATATACATTGGCCCATTAGTTTTTGAAGATTAGTTAATGTAATATAAATATAATGCAGTTCATTTCCAAACGCTGTAGGGTTTGGTACATGTTGAGTGAGTACTGGATATGTTGGAGGGGAATAGGGCTAAGTACCGATTTGCAGTTCCATTTACAAAAATGTTGACATTCGGCAACAATAGTTTTATTTTTATTTAATCACGCAATCGTATCCAAAAAATCCCAAATTTTTGGGAGACTTAGTACTGTGGCATCTCGGCAGCTTCGACCTCTTAAATAACCGCCATATTGTTTTAAAAAGTAAATGTGATGTTTTTAAATTGTTTACAGTAAAATGTGTTGTCATATATTATAATTATGAGGATGAAACAATAACAAAAAATCAGATTTTTTGATATTATTAAGCTGTGAGGCAGAAAAATGAAAGGGAAATGAAATAAACACATCTTAAATAAAACTGTATGAGATGAAAATAGTTGACTGGATGAACTAATGTAAAGGAGATAGTTGGGGGGTGCAGTCAGAAAGAACACTGAATAAGTAATAAACTTATAATTATGTGCCAACGTTTCGACCTACAGTGTAGGTCATCTTCAGGGTGATTTGGAGAGAGAAGCCGGCTGATTGATGTAACGGCTCTGACTGTCAGAGTTAGAGTCAGAGCCGTTACATCAGTGTTCTTTCTGACTGCACCCCCCAACTATCTCCTTTACCTTAAATAAAACTGTTTTAGCCTTAATTATATAGTATATAGTAAATGATAGAGAACTTAGAGAAAAAGATAAAATAATGGTATTTATAATTTATCCAACACAGATCCTAAAGCAAACGTGAATTTTTCCTTAATTAACCAATTTTGATTTATTTAATCTTTTAAAACAGATTCACCATAGAAAATATATACATATACATACATACACATGCACACACACAAATATATATATATATATATATATATATATATATATATATATATATATATATATATATATATATAAGTTAAAACAAGACGATGATCGCATAGTCGCTAATATCAAGGGGGCATTGTAAACAGCTGTTAAAATTTATAAATAGGGGTTCAAGATAGCAATAATGTCAGTATTAAACCAGTTCTCGTGCGAGTTGTTTCATCTTTATTTTCCTTTTTTTAGATATTTTGTTCCTGGAACTAAAGTGCACACAAATTGAAGTGGACCACTTAAGAAAATGAAGATATTTTATAATTTAGCTAACTTGATTGATTTGAGGTTTTCCTCCATTTTAGAAAAAAAAACTATTTTATTAGCACTTTCACGGTGTTACAGAGATAAAAACAAAGGCTTAGTACCACTACTTAGAGCTGAGCTGCTTATTTTCCACTTGTGTTTCGTAAACATTATTTCCCTTTTACCGTCAGTATTACTCCAACCAGTTCACTAGCAGTGTTTAAAAATGTCCTTAAGACGACTTAGTGTTGAAGAACTCGGGAGGGCATCAGCACTTAGAGTTAGGTCATTCTCAACATGATGTCGGTCCTAGGCTTCACTGCTCTCACACAGTCATTGGACGAGCATGGTCTCGATACCAGGCAACAGGTACTGCTCAGTACACACATGGAGGAGGCCAAGTTCGAAAAACCACCCTCAGCAAAACCGATATGCCCATATATAAGACGAAGAGAGGTGGACCGAGGAGAACCTATGGAAGTTAATGCACAGAAGATGTGAAAAAGGAGGCGACCGTCCGAGTCAACTATTTCCTCTGCAGTGTCGGAAACAGAAGGAGAGGAGAGCGAACTAGGAGCCATGGGAGCAGTAGTGGATTCAAGGAAAGTCGAGCCGAGATAGGAGGACGAAGGCTGAAGAATGAGGAGAGTATCGGCAGAGAGGCAACTGCACACTGAATAACAATATCGAAGGCGTTTATGGTGTGTTGCCTATCTTAAGAGTCGGGAGAGGAGTAGAGTGTCTTGTGGATTTGGGGAGTTCAAGCACCGTGGTTTGTCGGAGCATGGTGAAGGCACTGTGTACAGGAGAAAGGGAACAGGTATGTGACTGTAAATTGATCACTCTAAGGTAAAGTAGAAGGGGAGGCCGTGATTGAACTTGGGAGATGGGGTTCCGAGGGGCTCATGACCGTTCATATTGTCTCGGGATATGGGGGTATAATCGGATGCGATTTAATGGGGCGAGTGGGAGCCAGGATAAGGTGTAAAAACGGGCGGTGGATAGTGAAGATAGGAAAAAGGGTGTATGAAGGCTTACGGTTACGGAGGAACGGCCAGGGAAAGATCGGGGCGATTAATCAAACGTCAAAAAATCAAGATTGGCGCCACGGCATTAAGAAGGAATTTAAGGATATATTTTTTAATGAAAGTGAGATCCTCAGAGTTACAGGCCAGACGGCACACGAAATCCCGTTAAACAGGACCGGGTGACATACGTTAAAGAACGTCAGTACCCGCAAGCATTACGGCAACACATACGGGAGGAGCTCCACAACCTTAAAATCCAAGGGATCATCGTGGACAGTACTTCACCGTACAACAGCCCCCTCTGGGCAGTAAAGAAAAAGAGTGTGGACGGCGAGAAGTACCGAGTCATCGTGGATTACCGGTATACATGGATGATTTACTCGTATTTAGCAAATCAGAAGAACGCCATGTGGAGGATCTTCGTAAGGTGTTTTCGAGGTTGCGCCAGTTTGGGTTAAAATTATCCGGAGAGAAATCTGTTATGGGTCAGGGTCAGCTTAATTTTTTAGGCCATACAATATCCAAAGAGGGAGTGCGACCAGATATGTGGAAGTCGAGGCGATAAGACAAATGGCGATTCCGACTGACGTCAAAGGAATACGGAGGTTATTAGGAACGTTCAACTACGGAGTATCTTGTGCCACTAAACAACTTGCTGAAGAAAGGACAGAGCATAGTAATCACCCCTGAAATTGAAAACAATATTCGGATATGCATGATAAAACTGCAGGAAGAACCAATCCTTGCCTTTCCCGATTTTACGCTGAAATTTCACATGACCACAGATGCGAGTGAGTACGCCTTAGGTGCGGTATTATCACAGGAAGGTAACGGTGGTGAGCGTCCCGTAGCGTACGCCAGCAGACGATTAACGGAGACGGAATCCCGTTATAGCGCACTGGAAAGGGTGTTGCTTGGGATCATGTGGGCGATCGAGCATTTCCGACCGTATATTTTCGGGCGAATGTTTGTGGTCCACACGGACCATAGACCGTTGTTGTGGGTCGGTAAATTAAAGGAGTCATCAGCACGAGTCACCTGCTGGAAAGAGCAGCTTATCTAATACAATACGGAAGTAGTATACAGGCCGGGAAGGGAAAATATTGTAGCGGATTGGGTATCACGAGCGGTGCAAATTAATGCAATCGAGTCAAGTACAGGTGAACATTTCCGAGATAACAAAACATTCGAGCGCGAACGGACACCGGACGGAGAATGAATAGGCGGAACAGACCACCAGGACGACAGGGCCTCCTCTGATCAAGATGAATCGGGCGACGAGAGACCAACTGAGATGGAGGAGTTAACAGACGAAGTCATTAACAGCAAGCCTCGCCAGTATTTGGAAGACGAGGACCACGGGACCTCTGAAAATGGAGAACTCCAAATATGAAAAACATGAGATCGTCACTATTTGGTCCCAACCCGGAATTAAAGAAGAACAAATGTGCCGGGTGCCGAAGAACGCATCAAAAGCAGGCGCAACCCACTACCTCTACGTTTGAAACGGGACGATTTGGGATAAGATCCGAAACTTGTGGAGGACCGAGAAAATAGGATTAGATCGATCAATTATTCGATGCTGTCTTATGGTCGAAACGATTCCTGATGCCGAACAACAAAACGAGTTGACACTCGCATCTCACAAAGGAAAGACAAACCACCGAGGGATTAATGAAACAATGGCGGCGTTGAAGTGGACATATTATTGGGTACGAATGCGAAAAACAATTGAAGAGGTGATAAGCGGATACAAAATTTTTAATACCACGAAGTATGATCGTCACCCCCCAGTAGGAATACAAACAGAGACATGCACATCTAAGGTACCTTTAACCGAACTCCAGGTCGACACTTTTAAGTGGCGGGGATTCAAATGGGTGACAGGTTGGACACCTTCAGCAAGATAGCCATGGCCCACCCGGTGAAGGAGAAATCAGCGGCAGCGGTCAGTAGAGCCCTCCAAACGTGGTTCCAGTTTTATGGAGTGCCTGATAAGATTTCCCCCGTCTGAGGGCCATAGCGGCATATAACCACTCCATCCACATGGCTACTGGATTTTCCCCTTTCCAAACATTTTTGGTCAACATGCACGACGGAGAGATGGGGCGGTACGGTCGTGGACGAGGGATGATTGATCGCGAATAGAATAGAGCTCGAGAGAATATGGGGAAAAAGGGCAAGGAAGGATGGTCGCGGAAAAGCGCAAGAGAGTCGCGAGGGAAAACCTGGGAGTTAAAGATATTACGGTTAAGATCAGGATAGGTACCATCGTGTACAAGAAAATTGTGTCGAACCGTGCAAAGGAGGTTTTGCGTTATGAGGGGCTATTCAGAGTGATTGCTATTAGAGAGCATAACTTAGTCACTGTTCAGAGTGTGGCTGAGCCGAGAAAACCTAGGAATGTTCATATCGAACAGCTCAAGATTCCAGCTGGGGAAGCCAACCCATAACTGTATACTTTACGTTATTGCTGAGGTAGCATTGTTTTTTTTATATTCTTAAATTATTTATTTACTATTTTATCTGAAGTACTGTTGGAGCTTATTTTAGAGGTGTAGTGGAACAGTGTATTTTCATTTCTCTTGTGTATAGGCTTTGTAAAGTAACTTATTTGCATAGAAATATTTTTCTTAATTACGAATGATATTTATGTAGATTAAGCTAGTAGTAAGGTCTTTTGTTTTTATTTTTATCTAAGTAGAATAAGATTCAACTAATTCAACTTTATTTTTGTGGTTGTGTTCTCTCTCTGAATTTTTTTTTTGAGTTTACGAGGAGGGTGTTCGTAAACTGGCATGGGGGAGTTAAGACAAGACGATGATCGCATAGTCGCTAAGATCAAGCTGGCATTGCAAACAGCTGTTAGAATCTACAAATAGAGGTTCAAGATGGCGATAGAGTCAGTGTTAACCCAGTTATCGCATCCTAAATTTTCCCTTTTTTTTTGTTTTGTTCCTGGAAGTATATAAGTTTTATATATATATATATATATATATATATATATATATATATATATATATATATATATATATATATATGTAAGGTTACTACATGTGATAACATCACTGTTATAACCTTCAGTGTTTGTTTAGACTTTGGTAAAACACATGTGCTAAAGTTTGTTAGTTAAATTAATTTT
Source organism: Arma custos (assembly GCA_037127475.1). Lineage (NCBI taxonomy): Eukaryota > Metazoa > Arthropoda > Insecta > Hemiptera > Pentatomidae > Arma > Arma custos. Next base: position 26,000,542 of record CM073761.1, on the reverse strand, counting down.
GTGAAAAGTGTTTAATTACTAGTTTGAAAGAACGTGTAATTTAATTCCTTAATAAATAAAGAATAAAATCACGTCAAAACAATCTTACTGTTACGGGCGCCGGCAGGAAGACGGAAGCAAGAGGATTAGCGGCTTAAATCCGTCGGCGGGAGAAGTTAAAATAGGATTAGGACCGTTCTATATCGTCTCCTTTTGTCGGCAAAGGATTAAGAAGATTCCAGAATTTTCTGGCCCCTGCGTGTTCTAGAATGTTCGGCCTTGCCTATAAAAAGACTTCCCTCACCTCGAGTCAGTCAGTCTTAGCCTGAGAGTAGACCACGCAAGATCTGTGACAAGTGAGTGTCAGTGTGATAAACTAGTCAGTGTTGAACCGGCCAGTGTAATAAGTGTGTCAGTGAACTGTGACAGTCTCGCGAGTGTAATAAACTGTTTCTGTTTGTTACTATGTGTCAGTTTGTCATACTTAGAGAATCTTACGGTCGGTGGACTAGTGAACTGTAAGTGTTAATTATTAGTTATAAATTGTAGTATAATTTTATAATATTCATAGAAACTATTGTAACTAGTTAAGCTACCTAGAATTAGTAATATCTTATATTATTGTAATAATTAAATAGAAGTTAGGCCTAGATAATAAATATTTAGAATATTGTTAATATAAATTTATATTAGTTCAATAATTTAATTGTTAATAATTTAATTGTATCCTTCTTTATCACTTGTGTTAATAAATATTAGTATCTGTAATTAAGGAATTGTTTAATTCATTTTAATACCCAGTGGCCCGTAACATTACAAATTAAATACAAGATTTCAACTAGTAAGAAATGGATTTACTTAATGTTCAAGTAGTTAAGACAGCTGAGGAAGAATTTGTGATTCAATGTATATCCATTGATAGGAATACTTGGTATTTAGTGCCAAAAGAACTTAGAGATGTAAGTATCCACATTTCTCTATTAAATAAAAAACCCATAAAAAATGCAATGTTTGCCATTAAGAACCAAACAGGTTATAGATCAGTTTCTGTAAAAATCGATGAAAATATAAAAAAAGAATACTTCGATGAAGCTGATAATGTTTGTTTTAGAGAGTTACCCTTAGAAGAATGCGACCCAATATCAAATTCCAGGGTTGCTAAAGCTGAACAAATAGAGTTAGAAAATCGGATTAGACAATTAGAAACCCAATTATATTTAAATTTAAAACAAGAGGAAATAAAACTTCATCAAATCGAAAAAAAAGTTGTTATAGAAAAATTTGAAAAGAGTAAATCAGATCCTAAAGAATGGTTAATTAAATTTGAAGAAGAGTGTAGCCGCTTCAAGGTAAATTCCGATAGTGGAAAGATTCAAGCTTTGCGTTTTTTTGTCATGGGCCCAGCAAAAGATTGGTTTGAAATAAATCTAAAGAAAATAGGTGTAAATGGTCATTGGAGTACTTGGAAAGAGTCATTCTTGAACGTTTTGGTAGATAAAGGCTGGTATATTGTTAGGAAAGCTTTTAACTACAAATACTTGGGTGGGTCTTTAATCGATTACGCGCTTATAAACGAGAGGTTATGCCTAGAAGTAGAACCTAAGGGTACTGAATTATCCCGTATCAACCTCATCGTTTTTGGATTGCCGAAAGAAGCTCAAGAAGAACTTGATAGAGAGAAAATTAACAACGTTGAAGACTTATATGCGGAACTCCGAAAACTAGAGGACTCGTTTTCTACAAAGAAGAAGGAAAATCCGTCAAGTCCTAGATCTAAAATAATTTCTGGCCCGGAAACTTTTCAGAGAGATGAATTTCACTCAAAGAACAAAGTTCACAGGACAGCTTGTTCAATTTGTGCAGCTATTGGTTTTCCGAATCGATACCATCTCGTAGCGGAATGCCGCAATCGAAGTAAAGTTTCAGAAAAACTAAAATCAAACATGACTGAAGGATCTTCTGAGATTGACGACTTAGAGATATTACAAACAGACATGAATGACAAACATTTAAACTGAAGAACCGGGCGAAATTAGATCCGTTGATAAAGCTCAATGTAATCATATGTGACAAGATGAAAACTAAGGCTATTTATGATAGTGGCTCCAACGTTACATTAATTTCTCAACGAATTGCTGACTTGCTTAAGTTGAAATTAATTGAACAAAAAAGTGTATTGAAAACTATCAGCGGATTAAATTTCACTTCAGCTCGGGCTAAAATTTTACTTCATATTGGACATATTACAGACTACATAACAACTTATGTATAAGAGCAAAAACTTTTCTTATGAGATCTTATTGGGGATTGATGCCATAAAAAAGTTTCAATTGATTCAAAATGAAAACTTAAGAATATTACAACGAACAGATAACAACAATGTAATAGATTTACATGAAAACCGATCCAATAGTGATCGAGAGGATAATTTTATTCGATCTAAATTAGATCAGATGGAAAAAAATCAAACAGATGATAATCAAGTTTCAATTGATAATAATGATCCCAACGATTATAATCAATTAAATTTTAATGAAAGTTTAAAAAATAGAAGAATTCGACGTCAATTAACATCATATTGAAAATGAGGAGCGAAAACAGCAGATTTCAAAGCTAATAGAAAAGCATAAACACATATTTGCAAAGGATAAATTTGATATTGGGAAAGTGAAATCAAAAGAAGCAGAGATAAAATTATTATGAAATGAATATGTTACTTGTCGACCGTATCAATGCTCAATTCCAGACGATGAAGAAATACGAAGTCAGATTGAGGCATTATTGCAAGCAAAGATTATTGAAGAATCTGATTCTCCGTTCGCTTCCCCTGTAACCCTCGCGTTCAAGAAAGAGGAGAACAAGAAATCACGCTTGTGTATCGATTTTCGCAAATTAAATAAATTGGTAGTTCCAGAAGTTTTTCCATTTCCTACGATACAGGACGTAATCGACAAAGTTGTAAATTGTGAATACTTTACTGTTTTAGATATTAATTCAGCATTTTGGTGTATTACACTAAAAGAAGAAGACAGAGAAAAAACTTCGTTTATAACAAAATATGGAAAGTTCATGTTCAAAATCCTTCCATTTGGTCCGAGAAATGCTCCAGCCACGTTCCAGAGAATCTTATCAAACATTATCCGAAGAAATGGTTTGGAAAAATTCTGCATCAATTATATCGATGATATTTTGATTTTCTCTCAAACCTGGGAAGATCATCTTCAACATATCGACAAATTTTTGCAGGTGACCGACGCTGAAGGATTCAAACTAAAACTAGTCAAGTGTTTGTTTGCAGCTAAATCTGTTAAATATCTGGGTCATACAATTTCAAAGAACAGAGTCTCACCAGCTCAAGGTAATTTAGTATCAATTAAAAAACTACAAAGTCCATCGGATAAAACTGGAGTAAGAAGTGTTTTAGGCTCAATAAACTTTTATTTAAGATATATAGAAAATAACTCTCAAAAACTGGAACCATTACATTGGTTATTAAGAAAGGATGTGAAGTTTGAATGGTCCGGTGATTGTGAATAAGCTTTCAATATGATAAAAGATTATTTATGTACGGCTCCAATACTCTCAATTTACAATTATAATAAGCCCGTCTTTATAGAAACAGATGCCAGTTTTAAAGGGATAGGCGCTACTCTGAAACAGCCACAAGAAGATGGAATACTGCATCCTGTAGCTTATTATTCGAGGAAACTAACGGAAAGGGAAAAACGTTTAAACATCATTCATTTGGAATGCAAGGCGATCAAAGACGCTATAAAATTTTGGCACTATTATTTAATAGGACGCCACTTTACAGTATGCAGCGATCCATTAGAAAACTTGAAGACTAAGGCCAGATCAGATGAAATTCTTGGCGATCTAATTCTGTATTTATCACAATTTAATTTCAACATTATTTATAAAAAAGGCAAAGAAAATATTCTAGCCGACTTACTATCAAGAAATCCGGTTTTGGAATATTTCAATAATGAAGATGCAATCAGGATCGTGAACTTGATCGATCTACCTCAGATATTAAAAGACCAAGCTGAACACTTTCCGGAGTTAAAGTTGGCAAAACGGACTGCCTATAAGCAAGGAATGATCCTTATAAGATTAAAAGGCAAACTGAGAATATTAGTTTCTACAAAATTAGGAAATGAAATCATCCAGCTGGTTCATGATCATTACGGTCACATTGGTCCAGCACAGATGATCGCCACAATTCGGCCGCATTATTACTTCAAGGGTTTCGACAAAGCAATCCATAACTTCTGTAAAAGTTGCCAGATTTGTGTTAGAAATAAAGCCCGTCGCAGTCGAGCTATCGGCCTTCTCTCACAATTGGGTCCTGCCATTAACCCGTTCCAAATAATGTCACTTGATACTGTTGGAGGGTTTTCAGGGAATCGGTCACCAAAGAAATACATGCACATTTTGGTGGATCATTTCACCAGATATGCATGGATCTTAACGAGTAAGGGTCAAAGCGCTCACGACTTAATTAATCTGATTAATCCGATTGCTAAAAATAATAATATTTCGATCCTATTAGCCGACCAATATGCTTCCATAAGTTCAACCCATTTTAAAAATTATTTTGAAAAAAAAGGAATACAGATTGTTTTTTGTTGCATTGATCATCCAGAATCAAATGGGCTTAACGAAAGATTAAATCAAACGCTAGTGAATCGCTTACGATGCAAAATAAACAGTGAGACAAATAAAGCCTGGCCGATTCTCGCAAAGGAATGTGTCAATGAGTATAATGATACAAATCATAGTTCAACACGATTCGCACCATCATACTTACTCCTTGGGAAGAAACAGGATATTGTCTAGGATATTGTCTCCTCTTATCGAAGACAATAGATCATCCTAAGAAGAGGACCGAAAATTAGCTTTTCAAAATTCTTTAAGGAACTTTCAAATAAATAAGGCGAGAATAGGAGACATTACGGTTTCAAGATTGGCGATTTGGTTTACATCGAAAACGGAAACAAATTAAATCGCAACAAACTTGACCCCGTACGAATTGGACCTTTTCCAATCGTCCGAAAGATTTCACCAACATTTTATGAAGTCGCAAGTGGAAAGAAAAAGAAGATTTCCAATTTCTTTCATTCCAGCAAGCTGCTTCCTTTTTCTCCGAGTGAATCGTCTTCAGAGGTGGAGGTGTAAGGTTACTACATGTGATAACATCACTGTTATAACCTTCAGTGTTTGTTTAGACTTTGATAAAACACATGTGCTAAAGTTTGTTAGTTAAATTAATTTTGTTAAAAGTGTTTAATTACTAGTTTGAAAGAACGTGTAATTTAATTCCTTAATAAATAAAGAATAAAATCACGTCAAAACAATCTTACATGTATATATATATATATATATATATATATATATATATATATATATATATATATATATATATATATATATTCTGGTTCTTGAGTTTCAGTCCTTCCTTAAATTTCTGGCGACGTTTCGAGACTGGTTAGTCTCATACTCCTATCGGTGAAAAAATTACCTTTTAACCTTTTAGTAAAAACATTAAATATCACACTAAATAAACATAAATTGTGACACGTGTAAGATGTTAATATGTACTTACAAGTTTTAAAGAATGGATCAGTTCATCGTCAATCAGTTACTTTGCAATATCTCATAAAATGTTAATGTGTATTGCAATAGTTATGATCAACGAATAAGTAATCTATTTTTAGGAAAAGCAGTTTTATTTGATTGTTGAATCATATTAGATTATTTCTATTATTATTTCATTAAGAATTAATAAAATCTGCTTAACAGGAACTAAGACCTTGGACATCCGATTTTTTGTTTACAGCGCGATTTTTATACTTCTCTACAGTTATCATTTCTTGTATACTCCGTTTGAAACTACATATATAAATATATGTGAAAGAATAAAATAGAAAAAATCTAAACAACATAGACTTCAGTCTCATTTGTACACTATTATTGATTTCATAACTATTAGGGAATGGCAATGGTACATATTTTTCGTCTTCAAATAATTTATACGGCAAATTAATAATTATTCTAAATTAATTTTTTATTCATAAAATTTTCATATTTGGTCTTCTTTCTTCAGTTCTTCACTATCCCTACGTATTTTATTCTTGATTTCCAAACACTAAGATTTAATAATTTAATGGAGGTACAATATTTTAAAGAAAGGTAATGACGGTTTATCAAACAAAAAATATTTAAAATAAAAATACGACATAAAATTTAGATAAGTAGATAAAAATTGCTGATATTTTCATTTTCTTCTTTTTTCTTTCTTCTTTTTCAATGAAGCTCACTTCTTTTTCTTCCTTTTGTCTTCTATTAGATTCTTCACTTAGCTGATTTACTTCAAGTATGTAAAAATTCCAATTTTTTTAACATATTAAAAACATTCTAATATTATATCAATATTAGATAAATAATGTTATAATGTTTGCTATTTGTACTGCTCTTTTTTTTATCACTTTAATCAATGCTATCACTTGTAATTTTTTGTTTTTGAAAAATGGTGGAGCCATACACTGCACAATATTAAATTTAAAAAATCTGTAAAAAAACAAAAAAACATTCATTTAACCCCCCCATTTCTTCTGTTCGTTTGTTCGTTTTTTCAAACCCTAAGATTTAAAAACACATTAAATTGATGTTCACAAAAAAAAGTATATAAATACTCACATGGAGACACATATATATATTAATATAAACAATTAGTTTTACATAATAAAAATAATAAGGTTGAGAATACAGTATATAAAATATTTAGCTTATATAATATAGTTATAATTAAACCATTCAAAGGCCCTTTTCAAAAAATCCGCAGTATTTTAATAAAAAAAGTGGTATCATTCAAATGCTCTGACACTTTGCAGGGAACCAGCTAGTTTTAATTATTTTGAAAAAAAAGAGTGAGTTAATTATGAGTTATTACCGAATTATGCTATCCTTAACTTACACCAGGATAGTTATGCATGGAAGTTACGAGTATTTGAGTATTTAATCTAATCTTTACTAGTTCAGGAAGTTACCGCAATTCTGTCAGCATGTAAATTTCTGCATTCGCGATAGATTAGAAAAATATTACATTTTATCAAAAAACGGAATTTAATAACATTTTTAGCTAGGGTCTTCAGAACGACGGTGAGCGGTTTAAACGAAATATACAAAAAGTCATCGTTGATGGTAAGGATTGAAAAACTTAAAAGAATTGGGATATAACCCACACATATATGGTAATATTTACATTTTGTTATAGATATTCTTATTATTTAGCTTTAGAATCCGGCTATTATTTATTATTAATTCCGTTATTCCCGCAGCAACTCGATGCCTAAAATATATAAATAAGAAGTATGGTAGACAGATTAACATAATAGTGGCATTTTGTAGTCCAATGTGTCCATTTTCAGATTTATTTAATAATTTTCTGACACACGTTTTTTTTTTTCGATTCTAAATACTTCGTAATTGCTGATAATTTATGTTGACTTCAGTTAAAAGATTTTTTTATCCAAAGTAAGCGTTAGCATATTATTGATTAAATTTTGTTTAGTTTACTCTTAATAATTAAGTATAAACAAATACTTGAGCATAAGGAGGGCCGTGTCGGTGCGTAGTTTATTTATATAGGGCGTTATAATAACAAGCTTAAGAGTTCTATGGAACCGAACGTTTTGCCGCTGATACTGAATTTGTTTACTCATTCAAGTGCCTTAGATAAATCTGTCAACGAAGAGTATTAAGAGTCTGGACCGCTGACGTTTGCTTGAGTGGAAACTCTTCTATCGGACATCTTATGAGTGGGGACGGGGGAGGTTATGGGTCTTAGAAACCTATTTCGATATAACCAAGAGTGGATTATTTAAAAATAACAATAAATATAACCATGCTGTGTTATATAAAACGAATCTATAAAAAATCATGGTATAAGTTCAGCAGGTTGTTTCTTCAAGTGAAGACACAATAAGTTTTAACTTTTCATTCATTTCCTTTTTAATATTTTCGAAAAAATAAATAATTGTGTTTCAGTAATGATAAAAAGAGTCTAATTAAGAGATATTTCATTTGTTTCCTTCTCAATAGTCTTTAAAATAAAAATAATTGTGAGCTTCAGTATGATAAATAGTGTGAAATTGTGAGGAATGAGTGTATTTCGGTAACCAATTCATTTTTAGATTTATTTAATAATTTTCTGACACATGCTTTTTTTCCATTCTAATTACTTCGTAATTGCTGATAATTTATGTTGACTTCAGTTAAAAGATTTTTTTATCCACAGTAAGCGTTAGCATATTATTGATCAAGTTTTGTTTATTTTACTCTTAATAATTAAGTATAAACAAATAGTTGAGCATAAGGAGGGCCGTGTCGGAGCGTATAAAAGTTTTAAGAAACATTGTGAAATATAGATGATGATACTAACAAAATGTACTTTTTGTTTACCGAAATGATATGATTACCGAAATATACACATTTCTCATAATTACAATGTGATTTTCATATTAAAACTCACAATTATTTTTATTTTCGAGAATATTAAAGAGGAAACAAATGAAATGTTAAATCTTGTTGTGACTTAAAGTAGAAATGACATCCTGTGGAACTGATACCAAAATAAGTTATTAAAATATATTTCCATAATAATATCATTTTAAATAACAATAAATATAACCATGCTGTGTAATATTTAAAGAAATGTATAAAAAATCATGATAAATAAATAGCTAAGGTGCAATCAGTGTAATATTTGATTTCTGAAAACCGACATTTTGATCCAAACTTGTGAGCTATGAAAGTTTGACGCTTTGGATCGATTTTTCGAACTAGGCTCATTTGGCGGAATGAAAACATAGCACTGACTGACACTCTGACTATTTCTTCCATCATATAGATCACAATCGTTAATAAAATATCTATAAAAAAACTATAAAACCTGAAACATAAGTCTCAAAAGGAAGTTATAATAAAATAGGAATAATTATTAAGACTGGGGAAAAATTCCAATGAAAAGCCCTTAAGTCTCCAGACTAAAACAGAAAATGAAATTATCTGTCCGATATTTCTCCTATTCAAGCATCCTCAGGGTAGAAAGAGAATAACAACAAAACAAAAAATGAATAATGCACCCAAGAAACATCCCACCACCTCCAAGGCTCAAATGCAACTCCTTGGAAGTGGTGGGATGTTTCTTGGGTGCATTATTAATTTTTTGTTTTGTTGCTATTCTCTTTCTACCCTGAGGATGCCTGAATAGGCGAAATATCGGATAGATAATTTCATTTTCTGTTTTAGTCTGGAGACTTAAGGGCTTTTCGTTAGAATTTTTCCACAGTCTTAATAATTATTTAAGGTCTCTTTTTACTTTTCAATAAAATAGGAATAATCATATTATATGTATATCCCATAACTATAGACAAGTATAAATAAACACAGAACAGATAGTGCCGGTAAAATGGTAAATTTCCAGTATCTTCTTCATCACACAGCACTATGGGCCACCTTGGCCTCTTCGACAATTTCTCTTCACTTTGACTGATCGTCCGCAGCTCTTCTCCATATTCTCCCCTTTGGGAGCCTGAGGTCTACCCCCAAATCATTCAGCCATCGCAGTCTAGGCCTTAAGGAGCTTTTTTTTCTATCCATTCTATGTATGTATGTGGTCCGATCATCTCATACTTGAGTTTTATATACAAGACATTGTATCAGGTTCTCCATAAAATTCCGTCAGGAGATATCCACTGTGTATACGGTGAAAAAATTTATACAAAACAATGTAACCGAGAATTAGTTCAAATTAGCCTGAAAATTACTAGATATTAAGCAAAGATGCTCATTCAAATAAAAATCCTAGGGAGGTCCAAAGAAAAAGGACTCTTTTAAATGTTTTTTATTTTGTTTTTTTACATTTTGTCACGAAATATTAATTGTAATGAAAAGCTAATTCTATAAAAAATTAAACTAATGTGAAATCATCTTACAAAATTCAAAAAATGTAAATTCACTTTCCTTATGCTCTTTCCAACAAAAGTTCTTAATTAAAGCTAAAATAAACAAGAAATATGATTTACGGGAAACATTTGGTAATTATTCTGTAGGTTATGGCTTTGAGTTAAATCACAAGAATTTTTAACTTTTCATCTGTTTCCCTTTTAATATTTTCCAAAAATGTTCATCAAGAACTTACGGTAACTTGTATTTTTGGAAAATATTAAAAGTGAAACGAAAAAAACAGTTACAACTTAAAAGGACAATCTGCAGAACAGATACCAACATTTTTTATGAGAACAAGCAAACTTCTTTTCAGAGGAATGGATCAGTTCATAGCCTCTATATGTAAGAAAAAAATCATAAACAAGTAATCTTTTGACTCACAATCGGTAATATTAAGATTCCTGAGAACAACAAAGATTTGAGCACAATGTTGTGAGTCTTAGTTCTATAAAGATGATACAACTTATCCGCAGATGAGATTAGTATGGATTATTTCTTTTTATCAAACTTTAATATAGGCACTTCTTTAAGTTTTTTTTTTACAGATTAAATTCTACATCTTAAATTTATTCATTTTTTTTATTGTGTGTGAATTTAGCCACATAAAAGGTATGAGGCAAATTAAAATTTCCAGGAAAATATTGCTTTGCCTCAGGGGAACTTGAGTTTTTGAACTAAGTTGATTTATTAACTTTTGATGGAAAAAAAAACCCTCAAGGCATTTCTGTACTTAATAATACATAAAAACAACCAATTTTATATACACACTATGAAAATAAAGACACAATAATTCCGAAAGACAAGAGTTTATTCTGTCTGAAATTGGTGAAACAAAACAATGTTAGTTGATTCTATAGCCTATTCATTTCATAGCGTGGAAATCCTAGAAAAAAAACCTTTGATATTTTTCTGGGAACTGTCAATAAAAGTCCCTTCTATTGATTTTTTGTTTATATAAAGAAGTCATAATTTAAAATTAATTAAAAACCCAACAATGATAGTATAGTTGTGACTAAGATGTTTGTTTAGATTATTATCATAAACCTCGGGCGTTGTTAGCATTTGGATGGGTGACCGCCTGGGAAAAGCAGGCGGTAACCATCTGGGAAAAACCGCATGCTGTTGGCAACTAACTTAACAGTTAAACAAATAAATACATAGCTGGCTGTATGGATGGAAATATCTAATGCCATAAATCAAAAAAAAAAAATCATAAACCTTTTTATTTTTTTCATTCTTAGTGAATATTTTAAATTTAAAAATGTATAGACATTTTTAACATTACAGTATAAAAAAAATATAAGTTGATAATTTGTTGAAATATTTAAAAATTAATTTTGATTAATTGATTTAATAAATGAAGGATCTTATATTACATACAAATAATTTAAATAATAAAGGACTTACATAGTTGATGATAAAACGGCAAAGGAGTCCTATTTATAACACAACGAAGGCAACTAGGGGAATCGAGAAATCTGCTTACTCAACAGCAGCAAACTGCAAAACATATGATCTGAAATGAAAACATAGTTCCTGCCTGTGAATATTCTATATTAAAATTCCTTCATTCAACTAGTGGATATTTATGTTTAAAACATCATTAACTTAACTAATTTTCAAATTAACAATATTGAATAATTATGCTCTGTATAGTTGTACTAATGTATTTATTTTTCTCATCAATAAGTGAAATTTATTAATAAAATAACTAATTTGGATTCCAGAAAAAAAAAAATATCATAAAAGGTTCTGCAAACTCAGTTTCGGAATGTACTGTGAAGTCCTACGACTGTTGTATAAACCAAAAACAACAAACGGTAATTTTTCTGCAGGTTATCGCTTTGAATTGGGTCACAAGTTTTAACTGTTTATTTGTTTCATTTATAATATTTTCCAAAAATACAAGTTATCGTATAGAAGAGCGAAGGAATATGGAAAACATAATGAAATTATGGGTAATGAGTAGATTTTGGTAATAATTTCATCTGCAAATGAACGTTTTAACAAACATATGTCATCTATACTTCTAAACGTTAGTTGAAACTTTTATTTCTTGATGAAATGATTACTGAAATCTACTCATTACCCATAATTACTTTTGCATCATACAGCTCCACGAAAACTTGTATTTTTGAAAAATATTAAAAATGGAACAGAAAAAACAGTAAAACTTGTAACTCGACTTGAAACAACAACTTGCGGAACAGATACCAACAATTATTATGTGAACAAACAAATTTATTTTCAGGGGAACGGATCTGTTCATGTGAGACTTGACTTTGTAAAGAAAATACAAATTTTTGGCGGAAGCTTCCTTACATCAAAAGTTAATAAAGACACTTCTCTAATTTTTTTTTTACAGATTAAATTCTACATCTTTAAACTATTTCCGAAGTCTACTCATTACCCATAATCACATTCCCTTTTCCATACTAAAGCTCCATGATAATTAGTATTTTTGGAAAAAATTAATAATGAAACGAATTAGCAATTAAAACTTGTTTTAACTCAACTTAAAGAGACGAACAGTGGAACAGATACCCAAATATAACTCATATAAATTGGTTTATATCACTTATCCTCCATTAAAATTGACTGGAATTTCTCTATACAGCATTAAATGATACTACAATTATTTACAATTATGTTAGTTACAAATAATATGATTTAAATACAAAATCATTACCTACTGCCTGTGTAAGTGGGTATGAGAAAACGTTAGGGCGCTGAGAGATGTCACTTCTTGGAGCTGCCTAAGTGAACTGACGGGAGGCACAAGTCTGCTACGTCCTCCCTCCCACCAGTGTTGCCAGAACTTCGCTCCATAGCAATTTCAATTTCAGTATTTTATTTAATCGAAAAATTCATGCGTAGAACAATTTATGGTGTTTACCGAATCATATCTGCAAAAATAATATTATTATAAAAAGTAGTGTTCATTGTTTCAAATGCGTCTCAATGAAAAATGAATTTGAAGGCTTAAATTTTATTTTTCTCATTTTATCAGGCTGATCCCTCAGTGCATGTAATTAACTTAAAATAACATAGTATTCATAATAATAATATTTAAAAAATATTAATTAAATGAAAATAAAGGAAATATTTGTTAATCTGAATCAACTAATAAATTTTATTATATTTTAAAAAATCCATTTTCTATTACTTTATTTTGTCAACTTTATTTCCCTAAGACTACTTTCAAGATAAAAAGAGCAACTACATTCTGTCCTAAACTATCAAACAACTAATCATAGGTTTGTAAAATAAATTCAAAAGTATACTTTCAAAATATCTTATGTGGATATTCTACCAAGATAGCCAATAGCTTACACCAGTACCGACTTGAAAGAAATATAGGAAACACAAATATTGTTAAAATAAAAATGACATAAAATGTATAATCGGAACAAGTTTAGCAGAATATAGAATCACAGAGAATTCAAACAAACTTCGAGCTAAGTCGCAACAAATTTTAACTTTTCATTCGTTTCCTTATTAATATTTTCGAAAATAAAAATAATGGTGAGTTTTAGTAAAAAACTATTATGGGAAATGTGTATTTATCGGTAATCATTTCATCAAGAAATAAACTTTTCAACTAACATTTCGAACTATAATGGGGATGGAGATAGTTGGGGGGTGCAGTAAAAAAACACTAAATAAGTCAAGACTTATTTTTTATTTATCCCGACATTTCGACCTACTTTGTAGGTCATCTTCAGGGCTATGAGAGAAAAACAAACAAAACAAAAAACTATAAAAAAACATTACAGTACCAAGAATATAATAACATATAGAGTAAAAATAGTGACAGATATATAATTAAGGATAAAGAATAAACAGAATAAATGTACAGAAGGGTGATAATGTGAACCAAATACGAAGAGAAAGAAAAATGAGAAGGTAAACGGAAAGATACAAAATGAAGAAAGTATAAAATATAAATAGGCGAGATATAAAGTTATGGAAAACCTAGTTTTATTACAGATAAAATATAAAATGTATGATAATAGACTCCTAGAGGTTATATAAGTAAAATCTATGAAAAATTATACAAAATGCCAAAGAATAAATACATAAGAAATAAGTAGAAAGTAATGAATAGGAATCTCGTTGAATGACTGGTAGAGATGTAAAAATTTGAAAATATAAATATGGGATGTAATATAAATGTATTTAATTGTATTATTGTAAATTTGATTTAAGGTTTTTTGAGTAAATTAAAAATTTGGGAGTAGGTAGATGAAATGTGATGTGAGTCGGTTTTAAGATTGATAGCGGAGGAATCTAAATTGATGTGGATCGTTTCTGAGAGGTTATGTGATTTTCTTCATTTGGTGTAAGGCGAACCCATTCCAAATGACATTCAACATCTTGATCAGCATCTTCTGTAAACGGGAGTTTCGCTTTGGGAAACCCACACGCACAAAAACAGTTTTTTATTGTGATCGCTCTAACGTTTTGCCATGCCTTGTCAGCTATGTTCATTTTATCAGTTAGGACAGTTATCAGACCTATTTGAACATACGGAGTTGAGCTTTGGGGCTCTACTAAACCATCCAATTCATTTCGTATCCAATCTTTACAATCCAAAATCCTTCGTAAAATCCTGAATGCTCTTTATTATGTCACAAACAAACTCATCCATCATGATCTTAATATCTCATATGTTGCTGATTTGGCCCAAACTAGACACCTATCCTTCCATGAAAAGCTCCATACACACTTGAATCCGCTAGTCTCTCAACTTGCTTCCGATAATATTCATTATAACCCTCCGAGGCGTCTGAAAAGAAGATGGCCTCGAGATCTTCTACTATAGAACTTTATTGGAGTGCTATCAATGGGTAGTTTCTCCACAAGTGGTTTTTTTTCATGTCCTTTGTTCATACAGCAGATTTACTTGATGTAATATAATTACAGTTGTAAATATCAATAAATTATTCTAAAAAAAAAAGATACGACCAAGGTTGAAGAAATGCAATAATTAATTAAGTATAGTAGATTAATGACAATGATATACAAAATTATAATGCATAGAAACGATAGCTGTCAGGAGAGGCTCATCCCAAAGACTTAAAAAGAAGAATAAAAGTAAAGTAAATAATAAAGAGAAAATTATAAAAAAAGTTTATGGTTCCTAACTTTGGTTATTTGATGTACCAAATTGTTTAAAGTCACTTTATGCTGTTATGGCTAATCGGGCAATGCTACAGAGGTAGACCTAAATTTCGCCTCTCCAGATTTTTAACGAGTATCTGACACCGCACAGATTAGGGACCGCCATTTTAAACCCTCTCCGAAGGACGGCAAAATCAAGGATTTTTTACTCCCGCTAAAAAATTCTAAGACTACCTACCGAACTACGAACCCGTAGTCTTAGGAATATAAGATAGTAACCACTTTACCATTTTCCCAATTGTTTTACTTTTTTTACTAAAAAAATATTATACTATATACTAAGTTGTTATTTAATTTAAAAAACTACAACCAAAGCTAATTATGTTTAGCTTATGACCTTAATTAATTTTCCGTTTTAAATACCTAATCAGCCTTGTGGCAACTGAGGAACTAAGGTAGAATAAAAATATTGATATTGTAAATTTAATTTAAAATAATTTCTACGCGGAGTGGTTAAAATTGAATTAAGAGAGAATTATATCTTAAATAATTAGAAATGTATTATTTAAATATCGAAATAGTTATGTGTTAACACAAGTTAACCAATCCTATTTTCCCGTTTTCAAATGTAGATTTAATATATACATAGTATTTAAATAATAAAAATTTAATTTTTATAAAAAAAACAAAGATATGTTATCGAACTTTATTTATTCATATTAGTTCTATAACATGTACGTAAGTTTTTGTTATTTTAAATGTACTTTTATACTCGTTCACAACTGTCGGATCCGTCGGCTAGTATAAATTAATTGTGAAAATAATACGGAGAAATACTGAAATATAAATTTTATAAATGAATCTAGGCCTTATACTATTCAAAACCCTGGCCCAGCACTTCTAGTAAGTGTCGCGTCAGGATCGGAGACGCTTACGACTTATTCTGACATTCTAGTACCGATTAGGTATTTTATGAGGTCCCACTCCATGTGTGACGTGGTACCGTGTCCCTCACTCAGCTCTATTTCATAGTTATAACTCATCTTCTAATGGCTTCTAATTCTGACATTTTTGTACCATATTAGGCGCACAAACCCTTGTCAGAGTTTAAACTAAATTTTTAATAATTTTTTATAATTATTGGTCATTTTTTATGAGTTATAAATATTTTTATTTTTTTTTTAAAGAGAAAAGATAGGCCCTCGACCGGGATTTGAACCCGGAACCTTTGTCTGTATGTCACGGTGAGAGTTGGAATCACAAATCCAAAAATAAAAATAAATTTTTAATATTTTGACCTAGGCTAGAATATTACTGGGGGTCGGAGGATAGGAACAAAAACTAGTAATGGGATCATCCTTAGATTTTCTGAGAAAGTTATTGTGACGGGCGACAAGGTTCTGAGATTTCCAAACTACTATCTTAATTTACTTAAGTTTTTCTCGACACTGATTCTTTTCTAATCATCTTAGCTACTAATAAAATCATTATTACATAGAAGGATTAAAGACTTGATAGATTTAAAAGCTTGAAGCGGTCTGTTTAGTAAATCGTAAATTTAATTAGTTTAACTAGACATTTACTTTTATGAGTAAGTCCAGTATTTTATGGAAGTTTTTTTAACCTATGTTTAATACTACAATATTAGTCATTAGAAATAACTTAAAATTTAGATATTCTAAGATCTATTAGATAATTTTTATTAAATTTGATTACAATTATTAATGGATTATATTAATTAAATTATTTTGGTTAGTCCATGTTCTGTTAAAATTTGTATGAATTTTAAATATTTTTGATTTGGGAAAATCAAAATAGTTGATTATTATTGTTGGTTATAAGAGCAAACAACTGCTGATGATTATCATTGCCCTGATAACTAAATGAAAACCTATTTATTAATTTTTGTTATTTTTATGCTATATGTTATGTTGTTTTAACTTTATATTGTATATTATATTATACTTCAGCGATTTATTATTTTAATTTATACTTCATTTTTATTTTGTTTTATTTATTTTTTGATTTGGGAGAAAAGTTAAAAAAAGTTAAGTAGGAGTTTGTATAGAAAAAGAGTTCAAATATTCAATGTGTTCAAATTAACATACTATACTTGAAGATATGACATACTGAAAGTGTTACATCATAATTATAATGTTGTCAGTGTACACTGAGATGGATCACTTCTTATCGCCAGGTATTGGTGGGTCAAACGACAATGCCCAATTTTAAGGTGGGCAAAAAACACCCCTCTTCTTGACTTCCTCGAATAAGGACTCCAGCAACTCACCAAAAAAGTAAACTGAATAGTATTATATTATTACCAGGATATGTAGGTTGGGATATTGGGTCGTTTCATATGAAATGTCGCTTTTCGACGTAACTTTGATTTAGTAAAACAAGATTATGAAGTCAAAATATAAATATTATATAATCAAAATATAAATACTGGCAAACCCTTATTTTCTACACATTTTTCACGTGTTATCAAATTTTCTATCCATGAGTGAAAAACTCAAGGTTTGGTGAAGAAGTTAAGTTTGGATATGCGTTATTGACTTGAGAATCATATTAAACAAAATTGACGTTAAGGAAGTTGTCTGACTTTCTGAACCGATGTAAAGTTTTTGGAGAAAAGTCTATCGAATAAGGCGAGTGTGGGAGAACTGAACCAGTTCGTTAAGCTTCTTTACTGTCTCGTGAAATATGAGGTCTGGTGTTATGGAAGAGTATAAGTTCCTTCCGATTAACCACTGCTGGTTGTTTTATGACAAGTTTTTGTCGCATTATGCCAATATCTCTACAGTACGACGTGGATGTGGTGGTTTCCGGGTAGAAAGGGGAAATGAATCAATTATTTATTAATAAGTTAATTTGTATTGGGGAGCGGAGTGGCTCAGTGGTAGAGCACTGAGTTGCCATGCTGGAAATCATGGCTCAAATCTCAAAGGGAAATGGATCATACAGGATCTAGGACCCTCCTGGGGCTCACCCAGCCTCTATAAAATATTATAAAAATAGGGGGGGAATCTGGCGGTTGAGCGTGACCTAAGACAAGTCACCTCCTTGCAGAACCCTTGTCCTTAAAACAGCACAGTCTCTACCTCGTACTGAACCCCAAATCCTTCACGGGTTGTAGTGGTACAGTTTTTTTTTTTTAATTTGTATTACCAGCTAAAATTTTCTCAAGCCAACGGTGAATGACCCTTCCCCTAACGTTACGGCAATGTTTCTTGCAGCTTGGGCTCCCGAGTTTAAACTCATAAAAAAAAATTCCACAAAAATCGCGTGTTCCCTTAGTCATATTTGATGGCCTACTAAACAAAGGCAGTTCAATTGTAGCGATAGTGACTATTATCACAAAAGAGAGGATTAATAACACCTCATTGCAATCTGTAAATATAAAAATAGTAAAAAAAAAAAAAAAGAAATCCACTAATTCCACTTTGATTTCAGAAATAATAAAAACGGGCATTTCATATAAAACTATCCAATACATTTTGAACTTACTCAAGATTTAATTTCGTTCAATGATATATCCTATAATAGAAAATTGAGTTATAGAACTGGATCTGATTTTATTGCTTCTTAAGCTAATGACAGCTAATTTATTAATGCACGAGTTGATCATTTGTTTTAATTTTATTGAGAAATTAAATTAGCTAAGGTTACTAAGGTAAGTCGGGGGCGTGCAGAAACTTGAAAATCGGCAATCAAAAGTTTCTCTGAGACCTCTTTTCATTCTAACAACAGACCCCATCCAGTGAAGCTAATTTATTTAGGAGTTTGTTTTTCGTCGCCTAGCATTATATTTAACAGTGATCCGAATAGAATAGAATAATTTATTGACATTTACAACTGTAATTATCACCAACAATCTTCATCGCAGATTTAGAAAGAATTTTCCAAGCTCTAGACTGGCGTGACAAAGGGATTTCTCTCGACGGAATAAAAATTAACCAACTGAAATTTGCGGATGACGTAGTTTTGATTGCAAGCTCTGAGGATGAACTCATTACAATGATCAACCAGCTGAAAGAGAAGAGTTCGAACCACGGGTTGATATTGAACCCACAAAAAACAGCAATCATGACCAACGGACCCTCCAATAATATCAGCCACAGACTCCCAGAAATGAAGATCGCTAAAGAAGTTAGATACCTGGGACAAATCATCTCATTCGAAAAGAGAAGTCAAATAGAAATCGAATCAAGAGTCGGCAAGGCATGGAAGAGATTTTGGAGCCTGAGAAGTATATTTAAAAGCCGTCTAGAAATAAGACATAAAACGACCGTATTCAACAGCTGCATAATCCCTGTCCTGAGCTATGGATGTCAGACATGGTCACTCACTAAAGCCTTAGAGAGAAAGATAACCATATGTCAACGAAAGATGGAAAGAATAATGCTGGGAATTGCACTGATAGAAAAAATAAATTCACGTCGTATAAGAAAACACACAATGGTTACCGATGCAGTCATCTACGCCAGAAGAATGAAATGGAACTGGGCAGGCCATGTGATGAGACAAGGTGAAGACAGCTGGGCTAGGCGAGCGCGATAGGAAAAGGTGCAGGGGCCGGCAACGCAAGCGAGGGGCCGACGATTTCAAGCAGATGTGCGGAAGCTCTCTCTGGATGCGATCAGCGTGAGACAGGGACCTATGGAGGAATATATGCCAGCAATTTCACTAGTAAGGTTCGGCTAGTCTCCGTCAAAAGACTCTAATCTCCCTAAAGGGAAGGTCTATAAATACAAAACGTTGTATTAAAAAGTGTAAATATTGAAGAAGCTAATTCTGTATATACATATAAATAAAGACTATTATTATTATTATTATTATTACAACTGTAATTATATTACATCAAGTATATCTGCTGTATGAACAAAGGAAATGAAAAAAAAAAACACTTGTGGAGAAACTATCCATTGATAGCACTTCAATAAAGTTCTATAGTAGAAGATCTCGAGGCCATCTTCTTTTCAGACGCCTCGGAGGGCTATCATGAATATTATGGGAAGCAAGTTGAGAGACCAGCGGATTCAAGTGTGCATGGAGCTTTTCATGGAAGGATAGGTATCTAGTTTGGGCCAAATCAGCAACATATGGGATATTATGATCATGATGGATGAGTTTGTTTGTCACATAATAAGGAGCATTCAGGATTTTTTACGAAGGATTTTGGATTGTAAGGATTGGATACGAGATGAATTGGATGGTTTAGTAGAGCCCCAAAGCTCAACTCCGTATGTCCAAATAGGTCATGTGAATGAGTCTTTTGTAATTAATTGGGAGCTTTGAACGTTTGTCCAGTAAATGTTGAAGTAGGTGAAAACGTCGAGCAGTTTCTTGTCTTTTTAGTCTTGTGTGAGGATTCCAAGTGAGACGTTTGTCCAGATGGAGTCATAGGTTAATAGTGATCCGAAAATTCTTTTTAGAATCCGATTCTCGAATCTTAAGAGCATGAGTACTTTAATTGGCGAAGTTGCCTACCATTCAGAGGTATGCTTAATACGACCTCAGAACGACCATTTATAAAATTGAACTTTAATATTACGTGAGAGGCATTTTCTTTTGGAATTTAGTGTTCCGAACAAACTAACACTTGCTCGCAGTCATTAATCTTATATTTATTTATTATTGAAAGGTGTCAGAAATTAGAAAAATGATATTTGTCTATATTAGCACCTAGAAATTCATAAAATTTGTCGCAAACCTAGAACTGATAAGGTGGTTTATCTGGTCAGTGTCAGCAAGTAATGGTGGTTGGTTCAGCGCCAAATAGCAACATGAATTCACTTGCTACCTGGGATTTGATGAAACTGGGTACTTTAATTAGTAATAATTTAGTAGCCGAATAGTTGAGTCTCTAACCATTATGATTTTTTGCCTGGTATCATATGGCATTCCAATCGCAAGACGAAATTCACGCACACTTCCGATTTGTGCATTACAGTCTCCAGTTAATATCTTTATTTATAAGATCTAAGACAACCCTCTATATGTATTTCAAGTGTTTTTAAGACTTCTTTCTTTTTCATATGGGATATTATGATCATGATGGATGAGTTTGTTTGTCACATAATAAGGAGCATTCAGGATTTTTTACGAAGGATTTTGGATTGTAAGGATTGGATACGAGATGAATTGGATGGTTTAGTAGAGCCCCAAAGCTCAACTCCGTATGTCCAAATAGGTCATGTGAATGAGTCTTTTGTAATTAATTGGGAGCTTTGAACGTTTGTCCAGTAAATGTTGAAGTAGGTGAAAACGTCGAGCAGTTTCTTGTCTTTTTAGTCTTGTGTGAGGATTCCAAGTGAGACGTTTGTCCAGATGGAGTCATAGGTTAATAGTGATCCGAAAATTCTTTTTAGAATCTGATTCTCGAATCTTAAGAGCATGAGTACTTTAATTGGCGAAGTTGCCTACCATTCAGAGGTATACTTAATACGACCTCAGAACGACCATTTATAAAATTGAACTTTAATATTACGTGAGAGGCATTTTCTTTTGGAATTTAGTGTTCCGAACAAACTAACACTTGCTCGCAGTCATTAATCTTATATTTATTTATTATTGAAAGGTGTCAGAAATTAGAAAAATGATATTTGTCTATATTAGCACCTAGAAATTCATAAAATTTGTCGCAAACCTAGAACTGATAAGGTGGTTTATCTGGTCAGTGTCAGCAAGTAATGGTGGTTGGTTCAGCGCCAAATAGCAACATGAATTCACTTGCTACCTGGGATTTGATGAAACTGGGTACTTTAATTAGTAATAATTTAGTAGCCGAATAGTTGAGTCTCTAACCATTATGATTTTTTGCCTGGTATCATATGGCATTCCAATCGCAAGACGAAATTCACGCACACTTCCGATTTGTGCATTACAGTCTCCAGTTAATATCTTTATTTATAAGATCTAAGACAACCCTCTATATGTATTTCAAGTGTTTTTAAGACTTCTTTCTTTTTCCACTTCTAGTAATGGGTTTGTAGCATCACGGGAATTGGTCATGCTGAAGTTTTAGAACTTCCTTTAAACACACAAATATAATACTCTAGAATAGTGGGTTTGATGTCGATTATTAGATGAGGTATTCTTTCTCCAACTATAAGCCCTGCCCCAAATGTTTGATTTCGTAGGTTGCAACAATAAAAATATATTACATGCTATTTTTTGGAGAACATCCTGTTTCCGTCCATCTTAGCTCCTACCCTGGATAGCTGTAATGTCCAGTTCGTATTGGTCTAGTTGTCCAAGAAGCTGTTCCAATATATCCGGTCGGTAAAGATGGAGAGAGAGCATCCCAATCAAAGTCCGTAAGGAAGGCTTTGAGTCGTTTCCTATAAATCAATCCGAAACATTGCTGTAGAGATTTCTTAACAGATCGATTTAAAAGGAAGGGATTATCTCTGCTTCCGGACTTAGAGGGAGGGGATACCTCCTTGGGGAAAAACAATAAAACATAAACCTCAATATAATTTAGATTTATAAACTATTTAAAGTATAATCTAATTGCCATCTTGGAGAGGGGCAGCCGAAGATAGTTCTATGTAGAGAATTGTTGAGGAGACCTAGGTCCTGCAAGGACGATAGTGCTGTTAGAGATAGACAGATAGTTAGTTATCTATCTGATTTTTACTGATAAAATTTGTATTTACTTTTAATATTTTTACAACATTAATATTGTGTTAAAAGTATTTATTTTTGTCGTAAATTTAAAACAAATTTAGATAATTTAAAAATTAGCCCATAGGCACAGTCTTTTGGTCTGGGGCCATTCTTAGTTTGGGCGCAGCGTATGGTAGGGGAGGGGAAACAGGTTTCTTTACCTTCCCGGAAGGCAGGGCTACCAGCCACACTAGAATCGGAAAGGGATGCTCTAACCACAGTTCTACCACCCACCCCATCCATCCTCCCGCCAATACTGCACGAATTATCAAAAAATATAAATAAACAAAGAAAAAATAAGTCAAAATTAAAAAAAGTTAATTTTTAAACAATGTCAACAAAAAATTACTTTTGATGCCCTTCACTTGTGAGTTAGTCGAAGTCTATATAATAATGAGTATAATAAGGCTTAGCGAACCCCAAGACTTTACGCCGAAACCATCTATGTGTTGTATATTGATAATGATCAATAAGGCTTTGGCATTGGAGATGGGGACTGATGCATTGTGGGAAGTCCAGTTGAGTTCCGAGTGAAACCATCCCAGTCTTAATTGTGTAATCTTTGTGTGTTCCAAAATGAGTCAATATAGTCTAAAAACCGAAAAGTCTAATTTATTTTGTATCAACACCACAACGCTTACAAGCTTTCGTCCACGGCTCACTTCCCAAAACCAAATCCGCTTCATCACTCTTAATGCAATCCTCTCATTAACCCCTCAGACGCTTGCCAGTCGGCACAGCGCTTATTAACAAGTTAGGAATTCGTTCGTTATTAGGCCCAGCAACTTTACGTTTCTGCAGCAGCTTTATGTTCGTGACGCTATCACTTTAATTTTAACCGGGTGCATGCTTTGCCCTTCCACGTTGTGTAATTTGTTTCATTACCTGCATACATCATCGTTTCTTTATTAAGTTGTATAGTTTCCACGTCTTAACCCAACAATGCCAACTCGTTCGTGAATCCAAATACCGATATTGTGCTTTTCAGATTCAAATTCAAACATTTTTCGGGGTGTATCACCTTTTTAACCTGCAATTGACTTACTCAAGTGCTAAATTGAAAAGTACAGGTAAAAGCGAACACCTTGTTTTAAACTTGAGCAAACCTCGAGCCTCACCGAAAAATTATTGGCGATTCTAACCTTATTGAAAGTTTCGTTCATACACATCCTTACCAGATTTACTAATTTATTTGGTATACACTGTTCAATCAAAACGTTAGGCTGCGTTTACACCAAAGTCTTCCACAAGTTGCAGCAACTTGTTGCCGGTTTTAAGAAAATACAGCAACTGTTTTTGTCTTCCACTTGTGGACAACTAAAAGTGGAAGATTTGTTGCTGCGCGGGTATCTAGCAACTTATGGAAAACAATTCGAGAACTGTTCCCCCCCACGCGCCCTATTCATAATTTAATAGTGCTGTAAACGTATTTATTCATAAATAAATAGTGCATCTGGGGTATGTAAGAACCAAATTAATTATAATAAATTAATCAAGTATTTACAAATAATTTGTTCTAAATATTTACAATGTTTCTTATTAGTATATATTTACAATATTTTACTTACAGTATGTTATTAGATACATTTTCTAAATATGGTCACCGCAATATGACAGTTTCAAAAGAAGGGTATGCCTTTGTATTACCAGTGCGGCTTCTTTGTTCTCAATAACCTGGGCACCTAGCAAAAGCGCGGCCTTCGCAAAAATATAACCGGCCCTGTATAGCGGGTTCGTTTTATCTATATTACCATTTGGGGCCCAAACAGTGCTCTTTGAAGGAGCGAATACCGCCGGGTTTGTTTGAACTGGTAATAAATTGCCAAGAGGCGGGCCCTTGTACCTGTTCTAAACACTTATCTTTAACAAAAGTTTTAGGGCATCCATTGGTACAAGAAAAATATTTAAATTATCAATAACCAAAATTTCATATACGCAGAATGCAAATTGTTGTACTTAAAAATATGTATAGATGACCAAATCATACCTAACCATTTACTGTCTCACATTATTAATCTGGAAAATTTTTTAATAAACATTATTTAAATAACACTAAACAAAATAATTTCTTCAATATTCTAGGAAATAAAATATTAAACCTAGATAAAAAACAAGCTTATTGGCTAATCAGAACAAATAAGAAAAAAATGCAAGCTCACTTAGATAAAATTAATAATGTAGATAATAATTCATATGCACAAATCTATAACATATGCAAAAAATGGAGTAACATATTAAAATATATCAAAATAATAAATATAAAATTTAAAGCAAATAAACCTAACAAATTAACATTCAGAAACCCATATATTAACAATGAAATAGCAAATAAGCATTGTACAACAATCTTTTCTAACAATTTGAGAAATATTTTTATTTTTAAAGGGAAAAGATAGGCCCTCGGCCGGGATACGAACCCGGAACCTTTGTCTTTTCGTAACAGCGCTCTACCAATTGAGCCACCAAGGCAAATACAATAGAGTCGTTAACTTAACAACTAATATAATACCCAACAACATTATAACTTTATCAAGTCTAGGGGATAATTTTAATTATGACCCAAATAATAAAAAAAATCAACATTTTTCCAATGTTAGCGGACATTGAATCTATAATCATAAATTTAGACACTCCCGAAACACATAGAAATGGACTTAGGAATACTATTAATAAAAACATCTTAAATTATTTGAACACAGAAAAAAATAAACCTAATAACACAATAAATAAATTTAATAAAATTATAAACAATGATCTTAAAAATACAAAAAATTATTTTAAAAATAACAAAGATATATGCATTATTAAATCTGATAAAACTAAACAATTGGTTATTATGACAAAAAATAATTATCAACAAAAGATTTTAGACATAATTAATGATAAACAGACCTACAAAAGTATCAGAAATAACTCCATGATAGAGCTGAACAATAAAGTTAACAAATATATATATATATATATATATATATACATATATATATATATATATATATATATATATATATATATATATATATATATATATATATAAATTAATAAAATATAAATTTATTGATAAAAATTACAATAATAAACTTTCAAATAACTATTTTAATACCCCTAGAATACATGGCTTAATTAAGATGCATAAAAAGAATTATCCCCTCAGACCAATAGTTGATGGAACTAATAACCCAACGGATAATCTAGCAAAATTTCTAATGGGGCATTAGACAATTTAAACAATGATAACGAGTTTGATATCAAAAACGCAATATAATTGAACAATAAATTAAAGCATATTAATTTACAACCCGACCAAATAATTGCCAGTTTAGACATTGTCTCCTTGTTCCCTAACATTCCATTAAAATTATCAAATAAATTAATTAACGACAATAAAAAAAAAAATAGAACCTCATACTTGCATTAAAAGTAAAACAATATTCATTGAAGGAATTAAGCTATGTACTGAAAATGGATATTTCACTTTTCAAAATAAATTTTATAAACAAATAACGGGTTTACCGATGGGAGGCAGACTTTCAGTGAATATTTCTGGAATAGTAATTAATCACATTATTAAAGAAAGTTTACTAAAATTGAACAACCCTCCAATCTTTATAGCAAAGTATATAGATGATCTGTTGGTTATTACTAATAATAATATTTTAGAAAAATTCAACAAAATCCTAAACGAACAAAATAAAAATATAATTTTTACACTGGAAATGGAAACCGAAAACTCAATTAATTTTTTAGATATTACAATTGTCAGAGAACCAAAAAATAACTATCTTACTACTAAATGGTTCAAAAAAGATGTAACCTCTAATAGATTGTTAAACTATTACTCAAACCTCCCTATTGCCCAAATAAAAAATGTAGCTGCTAATCTGATTGGAAGATCTATTAAATTAACAGATGTCAAATTCTTAAAAGAAACAAAAAAATAAAAAAATCTAAATAGTATTCAAAAGTCTATTAAGCAATGCATTTCCAATTAGTCTTATAAACAAGTTATGGTATACACAATATAAAATAATAAATAGATAATAATAGCATACCAAAGAATATAAATATTAACCTCATTACTAATGAAAATATTAAGGATTCAAAAAACTTACCCATAGTAATTATAATAAAAAAACTAAACCTAATCAATCAAAATTACAAATTTTTTTAAAATAGGAAACAAAAAATTGAAACTGTCGTATTGTAGTGACCATATTTAGATAATGTTCAAACCTTTTGTAGGGTCGATATTTTTTGTTTATTATAGCTATTGGTGTATATATTATCAATATTAATCGTCACCATGTATACAAATTATAATATTATAGTAAAGGTAAAAATTGTCATAAAAGTGAACTTAAAGGTTATTGGGTATTCCCCTTGTTAGCCATTTTCATTATTACAGTTAGTATTAGAACTATTAATTATAATTCAACATCACAATTATAATAGACGCTAAGTTCAAAAACTCCATACTATTGATTTTAACAAAATCAGCGGTATTATTGTTCATGTAAGGTTTATTAGGTAGTCCTCTTGTAACCCAATTTAGTGATAAACTTAGTAATTGAAATTATTAATTAAAATAGAACATTTAAATAACAAGCTTCTGTACTCTATTACGGTAAGATTTAATATTGAAATAGATATGTATAGTAAAAACAAGAGTGACATTTAATATTACTTTGGAATATGTTACTAATTTTATCATGTGCCATTATTAATTCTGGTTCATTACCAGTGTATCTAATAACATACTGGAATTAAAAGATTGTAAAAATATACTAATAAGTAACCTGGTAAATATATAGAAGAATTTTTTTTTTATAATTATTGGTCAGCTATTTTAATTTTTAAATAATTTTATTTAGGGTAAGAGAAATAAAACCGTTTTCCAGTTGTTGTTTATTCTTAATTTTCACTCTAATAGAGACGTTTCGACACTAGGGTGTCATTCTCAATCTTTTCTTCTCCTGCATCTTTTAACTTTAATAAATAAATTAACAATAATTACATTACTATAAATAATTTAACATAAATGTCCAAAGATAACACACAATAAGTATAGGTACCTGGAAAGTCATACTTTTAAAAATTCTTGGGAGATCATTAGTCCTCCATGGTCAATAAATAATATTGCATTAAAATACCAAATTTTGATCTTTGATTGAATTTTGATCGGTTTTATTTCTCTTACCCTAAATAAATGAAGAATTAAATCCAGTTTAAAAAAAGAAAAAAAAAATTATAAGAATGAATAATTTTATTTTAAAGAGGAAAGATATGCCCCTGGCATTAAAATTATTTGTAAATACTTGACTAATTTATTATAATTATTTTGGTGCTTATATACCTCAGATGCACTATTTATTTATGAATAAATGCGTTTACAGCACTATTTAATTATGAATAGGGTGCAGCAACAAGTCTTCCACTTTTAGTTGCCAACTTTCTTTGATCTTTACCGACTCTCCGCGGGAAACGAAAATTTAGTGGAAGATTTGTCTCTCCACAAGTGGAAGACAAAAAAGTTGCTGTATTTTGTAAAAACCGGCAACTTGTGGAAATCTTGTGGAAGACTTTGGTGTAAACGCGTCTGAAGAAGAACTTTTAGTTGACAACTTTTAGTTTTCCACAATTTGTTTCCAACTTTTAGTTGCCAACTTTGGTGTAAAAGCACCTTAAGAGAAATGTATTGACCTCCACCCGGCCCATTTTCTTCCACATATATTATCAAGGTCAACTATTATCATTCAAGGTTAGTTTTTTATTGCCAGTACTTCTTTATCTTAAATTGAAAATTATAATGTTGTATTTTGTGTCCGTAAAACTAAATATTTTGTTTTCAGTGTTTTTGTACTAGGGGGTTGTGAAAGGCTTTTATTTGAACAGGATGGGTGCCAAATTTGGTGTAAACGCACCTTTATAAGTCATGTGACGATGGAATCACAACCTTAAAGATTTTTTGGTAAAAAAAATAGAGACAAAGCCATGTTATAGAGATTATTATGAAATAAAATTAAAGACAGTGAGTTAAATTATCATTACTTTTAAATTAACTGAAAAATCTCGTTGGTATTAATAACAATTGCTATATTGGCTTCACTGCCCATGCAATGATCTCGGGGAAATTTAAGATCCTTTGATCTTTATAAAATTTAAATTATAAAATAGGATGCCACCCTAAGATCGTTACATTTGGGATATAGTAATGCTATATCATCAATGAATAAGAAACATATCCCACTCTTCTCCAATGGTTAACTGACTAGGACTTGTTAGGCAAATAAAAATCCTTTTTCATCTCATTAAACATTGCATTTATTGTGTGCATGTAATTGACTTTGTAACATTTATGGTTACAAAGTTATATATCTACTTCCAAAAACGGAAAAGGGAGCCCTTTCGTAATATATGACTGCCTCTTGAGTATCTGTTTTTCTGCTTACAACTGCTGCTGTCCTGTATCTTAAGGTATCCTTTTATGGTCAGGTACCGGATCCTAAGGTTCACATAAGATACCTGCTCAGAGACCCTTAACCTATTTATTTAGATACTCCTTACGTTCTAAGTAGTGACACGATGTTATTAATAAATTTTACATTATAATTTTATAATAAATTTAAATTTATAATGTAAAACTTAACATATGCTATTAATAAATTTTTATGTACTATTGATAGACTATTCTTTATCGTTCGAGGCCTTTAAAAGTATGGAGAGGCACGCCACATCTTTCCATCTCACTGTTGAACCTAGGGCAGGTTCTTCAACCGCCGGTCCGCGAAAAATGTTGGTCAAATCGTAAATCACCGTGACGTATTATGTATAAAACTATACATATATACATGTATAATGACAATATAATGGTGGACCTTTAATCTGCTTAATGAAATTAATATTTCTTTGGAGGGTTCATATACAAATATTTTTGCTAGCTCTTTGGAATAGTCGCTTACAAGAGGAAGATGTAGAAATGTTTTCTCTTTTGGATGAATTTTCGATTGCTGCTGATGTGAACACGAAAATCGTATTTAACGTAATAAAGAAACATTTAAGAGCATTAGCTGAAAATTTGAATAAGTATTTCCCAGAAAATGAAGATCCTCGTAAAGGTAATCTCTGGATTAATAATCCATTCTCGGAAGACATAAACTCATGTGCACTTTTCTTTTTGATCTTCATGAAAAAGAAAAGCTGATCGAGTTGTCTTCTGATGTCACTCTGGTCTTCAGACATAAAATGCATTCATTGGCTCAATTTTGGATATCGCTAGAAAAAGAATATCCAACTTCGAGTTATAAAGCTATCAAATTATTAGTAAATTTTTCGACTTCCTGTTAGACTTTTTCAGCCATGTCTGTAATATAAACCAAACAGAGAAACCGAAAATTTGTTAATGCAGCGCTTCGTCTCTCAGAAACAACGCAGAAGCCTCGAATATCAACTGTTATATCAAAGAAGCATCAGCAGATATCGCACTAATAAATGTAATTGGATAATATATTCTATGATAAAAAATAGTATCTACAAGCTTATTGGTTTTTATTTGTCTTAGCGTTCAGTTGGTCAGCGAAATATTTATCCTATTTTTACCGGTCCGCAGGTGCAAAAAGGTTGAAGAACACTGACCTAGGGCATTCCTTAAAAATTATTTTCATAAAAATATTAATGATAAATTTCATTTATTGTTATTCTCTAACGAGGTGAGAAAGAGCAAAAAATTCTTGATTGGCCTACTTATATTAGAACATTCCATTCAATGGAACTGATGTTGTTTCAAACTATTGAAGATTAAATCCATTCGAATTATAACCCTGCAGATCGATATTTATCCTATCAACATAGATAAAAGATATAAAATAACCATAATCATTTAATTGTCCTTATTTCCGTCTGAAAATGCATGATTTTTATCTGTATTTTATTATCTGGACTATACAGTTGTTGACGGATGGAGCCAAAGGATACAGTCAGTGGTTGTTTCTATTTTTCCCAATGTTCCTAATTGTATTTAAATTAGTAATATTTCTAATTTTAAATTAAGTATGGAGTATATATATATATATATATGTGTGTGTGTGTGTGTGTGTGTGTGTGTGTGTGTGTGTGTGTGTGTGTGTGTGTGTGTGTGTGTGTGTGTGTGTATGTGAAAAAAATGGCGTCTGGAAACATTCAGCCTGGGTAGTGGGTACCGGACCTATCGACAATGCCTTAAATCCCCCATAAAAACAAAATGGCGGTGGAGAGGGCATTGATTGGCTTGTTTGTTATGGGTGGGGGCTGATTGTACGTTGCTAAAATAAGAGGCTCCATAGCTAATATGAGGTCGAGATATAAATTCAAATCCAAATTTGGTGCTACCGGCGGTGATCTAAAAGAGGCGTTAATGCTATTGACCAGAACTATGAAACCCTCATAAGCGACTTGAGTGCCATCTGATCCATGCTGGAAGGAAGAAAATTGCCGATGAAGACAGGAAAGAAAACAAATCGGAAAATGCTAACGACCTGGATAATAGGATATCTAGAGTCACCAACAGTATCCGTTAAGCCGCGTAATCATCCCGACTCACCCACCAGGGTGGAAAAAGTACTTTTAGGGAACGGATCTTGTTCAAACTTATTATGACGGTTACAGGAGGATTAAAATAGGGTTTTATAAAGGATACAAATAGGAATTACACTTCTGAACACAAGTAGCTTAATTCCCGTAAGACACGAGAGATTTCAATGGTAGTAAACAATGAATGGCTCTTTTGTGATTTTTTAAAATTTTTATTTATCTAATATCGCAAGTATAGATAGGCATAATTAGTTAAGAGCTTAATCAATTATATTCTATTAGTCTCGATCAAAAATGCATTACGGCTTCTCACTTCATGTATACAGAATCAGTTAAAATTATTTGAAAAAATAAAAATATCGTTGATATCCTTGGCCTTTACTAATAGTATAGCATTTCGCAAATATCACTGTCGAAACAGTAAGCTATTTCTTTTTGTCAGGAGGTATTGATGGTTTATATTAAATTTACCACTCCCTGCGTACGACCTAATCGCATCCTACATTCTAAAACGCCTTCTTCCAAACGCCAAAAAAACTGTCCAGTACGTGGTACTAGACGGTTGTGCTGGGAGGTGATTCGTCCTAAATCTTATCCAGATCCCCCCTTTATTTTGGGTAACCACTTATAGAGGCTGGATGAGCTCCAGAAGGGTCCTAAACCCCATAGGATCCTTCTCCGGCCACTATAAGATTAGATAAAATCTGCCAGCTAGCGGGATTTAAACGCAGGACCTTCGGTATCGCTACTCAGCGCTCTACCACTGAGGCACTCCGCTTCCACAAAACGTGTTATGAATTGAAAAAAAAACATTCTTGATTAAAACTAATACCCAAGAAATAAGAATTTCCTAGAGAAGTCGGTGAGTGAGCATTCAGCTTTCCATGGACATAAAGCACGACATATATTTTCGAAAACAGATTTAACAGATCACTTCTTCCATTCCTGATAGTCATACGAGGTGTCTGAAAAGAAGATGGCCTCGTGACTTTCGAAGTTTAATTTGTTATTTGAGTCCTACCACTGGGTAGTTTCCCTACTTGCCTTTATTCATGCCATTATGTAACATTCCTGCCATTATATTTACTCGTTCTATTGTTATAATACCGTTGTAAATTTCAATGAATAAATGAAAAAAACAAGAACACTCAAGTTAAAAAAAGTGCGACTAAAATTGGCTTATCTCAATATCAAAATCAGTGCACTATGTAGTGAGTTTAAGTTTTCATCAAAATGAAGTTTTGGATCGAATGATTTAGACAAAGCTAGAAATGATTTGTGTCCACCCTGATCATCTCCTATAACAACAGTTATATTGAATTACATTGGTCTCAAAATTGTACAAGTGTTGAAGAACATTGAATTCTAAGACTATATTAAAGGTTTTTATTTTAAAGAGAAAAGATATGGCCCCGGCCGGAATTCGAACCCGGATCCTCTGTCTCTCCGTGACAGCGCTCTAACCATTTGAGCCACCGGAGTCGCCTGCCGGCGATTATAAAAAATTATAAATAGTAATATGACGTAAATCAACAAGATCCTAAAATTAAAGTAATGTTCAAAGAACATTCGTTCTCGTGTATACATCGCTAAAAAATTGCGAGAACACGGGGACATTGGATCGGATAAGAGAATAGATTTGTCCCCTACCGACAGGCGACTCCGGTACCTCAAATGGTTAGCGCGCTGTCACGGAGAGACAGAGGATCCAGGTTCGAATCCCGGCCGGGGGCATATCTTTTCTCTTTAAAATAAAAATATTTAAATATCAAAACAGTTGACCAAAAATTTTAAAAAATATATCAAAGGTTTGTTTCAGTGTTTAGTTTAAATGTCATTGTGTGGTAAGGTTCTTTCAAAATGTACTAAAATTCAATTTTATATATTAAACCTTACCACAGCCTATTATTCAACCACAAAATGGATTAGCGCTTTTTTATGATTCCAGACAAGAAGTGGCTAATAAGTATTCCCTGTTTCCGACTGTCAATTCTATTCGTACCATAGGATCGTATCCATTGTCGGAACAATGTCTTCAAAACTACTAATATTACGAAAACTACAAAATAATATATAATTAAAAAAAAAATAATGGATTTTTATCTTGAAGTTGGGTTAAGGGTGACAAATACTATTGGTCATAGAAACATTTATTTAACATTTCAAATACAATATGTTTTGGGTAACAAACAAATTTATATAACATTTATTTCCACAATTAAGACATACAAAAAATGTTTATTTGTAAGTCTATTAGAAATTGAGATAGATTTTTCTTAAAATAGTTATGAAATATGATATTGAGCCATAGTAAGTATCTCATTTAAATGAGGTGAGTAATGGTCAAACTTATTTGTCCATATTACATCTAAATCACATGTAAGCAACAAAGAGGCTGAAGATCACCCAAAAACAGTTGTTTACTAATAAAAAATACCTTTGATTGGTATACAGTTTTTAACAGAAAACAGTTAAATAGAATATATATAACTTTTATAAACAATATACATTGTTTTACAAAATTTTAAAAATACAAAACTTATTAAAATATAACTTATAAATAAAATTCACATTCATACACATTCAATAGCAAGAAAGAGAGAAAGATTTCTTAAATTCATATATTACATAAAGGAAGTTTCTGTTCACATGGTACTTTTATCATGCTACAATACATTCATCAGAAAAATTATCAACATACATCAACAGAAAACAGTAATTATAATTTAAAATTGTCTATTGCTGACTCCAGTATATTTAAAGCTACCATCCATCCAATGATACACGTTGGAATGGTGTTAATGGGGATTTGCATCTAGGATATATTTTTGTAGAATTTATTAGGAGACCCTGTTTAGGTGTTTGCCTTCTATTTCAAATGGATTCCTCACAAATTTATATTATTTATTTAGTAGAATCTATAGAATAATTATGGGTTAGTTTAACCCTAAATATTCTTTGAAAAGTGGTGGAAGTCACACGAATTGGCATCCAAAAATTTCATTTTTTAACCCTATTATGATCCATTTTTTCAAGAAACGGAGCTAGTAACAAATTTAAAATTTTCGTATCTAATTTTTTTTTTAACGAAGCAGATATAAGGACAATTGATTTGTCCATTAAATGATTTACAGAAACTTACTTCCATTGAAAAAAAAAACTTAAATTTCAATTTTTATTTTTTACCGATTTTAATTTAAAAACTTCGGTCCGCTTCTTTTCCAAGCTCATATTATTTAACGAAAAAAGGCTTGAAATCAAAATCGGTTAGTTTTTATGAGAAAAAAAAAGACTTTTTATGAAAAAAACATTAGAACTGAATGAAAAGTTTTCAAGAAAACGGAAACACTGATTTTATACAATTATTGGCTTTT
This sequence comes from Arma custos, assembly GCA_037127475.1. Lineage (NCBI taxonomy): Eukaryota > Metazoa > Arthropoda > Insecta > Hemiptera > Pentatomidae > Arma > Arma custos. Next base: position 25,965,818 of record CM073761.1, on the reverse strand, counting down.
CGTTGTTAATATTTGTTCTTTCTAATTTTAACTTAACAATTGTTTTCTAATTTTTGACTGTTGTGTTTAATCCTCTTCATTTCCATTTTGATCTTAAATGCCATTACAAAACGAAAATAATAGGAACAAAGGGACGCCCAAACAAGTAAATAGGTAGGGGGAAAACATTAGTCCTTGAAAAATCACTGACGAAATTCTTTGAAGAAATAGTTACGGGATAATTTAAAAAAAACTTATGAACTCTGCTAAAAGGGAAAAATGCATCTGCTGATAATTATTACTGTGTTGTACTGAATAATTTTTCCATCTAAGAGTTCTGAAAATATTTTAATTTTTTCATGCAATTAAGCATTTTACCTTCTTTATCATTTGCTTCTCTTAAACTATGAGAAATTAGCTGACTGATTATAGAAATAGATGTTCCACAGATCTATCTAAAGCATAATTACTCACAGTGATTTTCCAAAAAGATTTGATGTATGGCATGATTTGAAATTATAAAAGTGATAATACACATGTTAAAACAAGTCTAGAGTAACAGAAATCTAAATAAAGAGAGTTGTATAATTTATAAGTAATGTTTATATATTTTATTATAATATAAATACTATTCATTAAATTTACATGTTATTAATTTTTCTTTAAAAAATATTTTCTATCAAGTTCATTCTGTTCTACTTTTGAAATTTTAAGACCTGGCAACCCTAGGGTAAATGAAAAAGGAAGAAACAGAAGAAAAGGAGCTTATTTATTGGAGCAAAAATGCTGAGGATTTTGATGAATTCCTTCATGGTGCGGGTAGTTTTTAATGTTTTATTTATATTTTTATAATTTATTACATTTCAAGTATTTTTTGTGCAAAAATGTAGACGTTGGTGGTTTTATTCAATATAATTATGTAAAACCTTAGAAATTGAAAGTTTTATTCAAAACCCTTTCATTCAAATCAAGTTTTTCCTAAACATATATTGATTCTATTGCATTCACATAATTTTTTAACTTGGTCCTAGTCATAAATAAATTAAAAAATATCATATTCTATAGCAGTTGCAATTTTAGAAAGTCTATTTTTTAGTTCTAGTCATCCCTTAAATGAAACAATGCAGATGATAATATATACTGGTCTATAAATTTGATATAAGATGACATAGTAAATTTTACACAGAAAGCTCTCCTGCAGGTAAGGTTTTCATAGGTTTACACACACACACACACACACACACACATATGTATTTTTGAGCTAGACTAGATAACATACAAATAACCAGTTGATGTATTAATAGATCTATTTTTCTGTTTTTATTCTCTCTCCTTTGTTTAGCCATAGTTTAAACAAAGTAAGGACTGTTCATCAAGATCATTTATACAATTTAAATGGCTTTTTAATAATTCAGCCAACATCTACTACTTGATTAACTCTTTACTATTTGATATTTTTGTTATCAGTAGTTTTGATCTCTCATTATTATACTAACATTGAAAATATTAGTTTTTAAAGTGATGCTTCTAGGGAAGAAATAAGCATATCAAGAACTTAAAACAATATTAATTACAGAAGTATATAAACACAGGCTTTAACATCCATTTATCGTGTATGAACTTTGCTTATTTTTAATAAAACTTTCTCATTCTACAGTATTTGTTTTTTTTTATTTTCCATATTTATAACACATAATTGAAAAAATCTAATATATAAAACACTTATACACAGTTTTCTTCTAGAACTAACAAACAATTTTATATACAAGTAAACGGATATACATCTTTTTTACAATGATAACAGAAAAAGACTTTTCAAATGGCAACATTTTAAATATAAATGCTGCTTACATTTTTAATATAATATTAATCACAATAGCACAATAGATATGCATATAAGATAAATAAAAGAGCCAGTAATGAGTTGAAATAGTAAAATTTATAGTGAGTGCTGTTTATTCTTACAGTCAACTGGTTTAGTTTACTTTGTATCAACTTAAAAATAAAACACTGTTTTTGTGTGAAATAATCTTAGAGATTTAATAAACCAATTGCCATTTTGTTTCAAGATTTACCGCTTTTGATTCGAGGATTTTTCTAAGAAGGCATAAATAAAACTGTTCACTTTCTGTAACAATCAAGCCACAATTATCCTATTGTACAATTTATTTTACACCTCAGTGCATTAAAGAGTTAAATTTTAAAGTACAACACAGAGAACTAACTAATATAGTAAAGTAAAGTAAAAGAAACATAAAATATTTGTTTCAACACTGAGTGGAAAAATTCCAAACTAAAAATTTGGCTAAGAAAAATATTCTCTGCAATAACAGAAAATAAAAATACCTAGTGATATTTCAACTCAAGAAGATTTCATTTGAGACTTAGTTGAGGTGGGATGTTGTTTCTGGTTGGTGTCTTGTTGGACACATTGGGACATTGGGATGAGCTATATATATTTTTTTCCATTTCTTTAATTTTATTATTCTCCTTCTGTTCTGACGGCTAAATATTGGGGGGTATGTTATTTCAGAGACTTAATGCTTTTTGTTTGGAATTTTTCAACTCATGTCCTAAAAAATAATTGGGTTATTGGTTTATTGAGAAGTGTTCATTTTTATTCTCAGTTTCGAAATATATGAAAAATATGTCATTCACCGGCACATCATTAAAATCTTTGAACTGCTGAATTATGTAAAAAAAAAAACAAAAAAAAAGAAAGAATACAGTTATTAAATTTTTAATAAGAACAAAAGCGACACACATGATTCTATAGCAATGGTCATATGATTTGGTTCTGTATGCCACAGAGCCATGTTTCCCATTAATTTAATACTCAGAGTGAATATGAAACTATAAACACTCAATGATTGCTGAATCCAGTTTAATTATTTTTAGTGAATCAAATAATGAAAAACTATTTTTATCATTTGTGGGATACAGATAGTCTGGGGGTGCAGTAAAAAAAACATTGTGTTTTCTATCTATAACCCACATTAGTTCTTGCGGTCAACTATTTTCCTTTCAATCATATATTTATCATTATTTGAATATTAAGACAACACTGTTTATGAATAGCATGCCGCAGTTATTGCTGTGCGACTCTACCTACTTAGTATGTTCGTTCTCTAGGAATCCATGATTTTATGTTATATCACTAAACAGAAATATCATACAATTAATTATGTTAAAACCTGAGAAAAATTTACCACAAGCAGCAGAGGTTACCTTGTTCACATTTATAATCATATAATAATATATCAATAGTCATTGTTGGCTCAAGAATATAGCTTTCACCGCTTTTGTTGAATGTATTATGTTTTAACTCTGGGATATTTTCTGACGTTGATTAAAATTACTTAAATAAATGCAAATGAGGGAATTTTTTATATAATAACACATTAAAATTAATTATTACCATAAAAACAAAATTTTTAAGTTGAAATAGATTAAGTTAACCATTAAAATAAAATATACTTAGCTTTCGGAAGGTAATTTTCAGATTGAGTATACTCAGGAGCAGATCCAGAGGTAAATTGTCTTTGGGGAAGGTCTCTCTCCTCCAATAAAGATTAACAGTTTTACAGTAGTATTATAGGTTTTATGTTTTGAAATAATTAACATCAAATACTAACATTAAAATTAAAAGGGACTTAAAGATAATAAAAAAGCAGAAATATTTTTTAATAAATCTAAAATTAAAATTTACTCAAACTTTAATGCACTCTACTCCTTGACAAAACACTTCTAGCCCGCAGTAAGATGCCGTACTTTTTTCAACTCTGTATCAAAATTTAGGATAGTCATAGAATAGTCTTATTTTTCCAAAGATTTTATGGGTATTGGACAATTATTTGTAGACCAAATTTTATATTCAAATTGCACGTCTTCATCAGGTTTAATAGTTATAATTGTGGGGAAGGGGGGATGATTCCCGCATTTGTTTATTAGTGGATAAGTTCCACATATGTGACTATTAAGCACTGATAAAAGAATTAAATGTGGGTCGAAATGTTGACTTCCAATAAATAGCCTATTTTGATGTTAGTATATATTTTTTACTTAAGGCACCAATCATTTTCGGAAGGCATATTTATCATGGGGTATTGAAACAATGTTATTTATAGAATTATATGATTGTGTCGTATTACCTTGAGTCAGAAAGGATTGCTAAGATATATCTGTAATTATGAACCAAACAAGGTTCAGTGACAAGTATAAATTTAACTAACTGTTGAGTTTTCATAAGATTTATAAAGTAATAAAACTATAAAAGTATTAACACACTTATTTTACTTTAATTAATAATATAATAGTTTCTGGTTATTACTATTAGAAACTATAATAAAATTTGACAATTATGACGATTGATTGCTCACAAGAAGGATATCTTCAATTAAAGATATGTAATGAATGAGAAATAATCACAGTTATTGATTGGATATAATTGGGGAAATAATCTTGTTACAAATAGATAAATTATAAAAATATTATTTATATGGCTTATAGTTTATTTTGGCATGGGAATTTTCCCCATTTCCACCTTCTGGATCCACCACTGAGTACCCTAATTGTAGACATCAGATTTCCATTAATGATAATGAAAGTTGCCATGAGTTTTTTTCATTCATATTAAGGCCCTTTTACATGAATTTTCTAAATAGTGTTACACTTGTGTAGATTTAAATTAAAAAAAATGTTTTTTTCCAAAGTAAACTAAAGAAAACAAACAATACAATTAACAAAAATGCATCTTTAACTAAAATAAATTTTTCTTTTAAGACAAAACAGTCCTTTACAAGATTGTGAACACAACAGCTACCAACACCAAAGTAATACGGATATGAAAGAAGCTTCCTGTTTTTACCTATTTAAAAATTAATTTGATACTTCAATGCACATTTAAAAATTAACTTTATGAATAAATGAATTCTACTGTGAAAAGTATAACATATTTGTTATGAATCTTATTTATTTGACAGCTTTTTTTTTAATTTTAATTTTTATATTTTTTTAAATATATTTTTTCAAAGTCTCGTCAATGATCATTAATTTTTTAATAATGACTGAAGGAGCTTAAATCATAAATAAAATAAACACAATAATTAAAATGGCCATTTACATGAAATTATATATATATATATATATATATATATATATATATATATATATATATATATATATATATATAAGACTGATTTTAATGATTTTATGATTTTAATATACTGTAAAAATTTGTTGATTGTTATTAGATTGTTTTTTCAAAAATTAATCTCCTAATTAAAGTGTAAATGTTAATCTATTGATCTTTGAATTTTCCCAAAAATACAATATTATTATTTTTATTTTTATAGTTTATGCTGTTATTAATTTATGAAATAAATTTATAATGTACATTTGTCTTTTAAGTAGATGCATGATGTATCCCCAATAAATTGTATTCCTTGATTGCAGTTTATTATCATACACAATATAATTATAAATAATGAAATAAAAATAGGAAATCACTATATAAAATACTTATATAAAAAATATAGGTTCTTGAAAGATTAGTCTCATTGTTGTGCCACATTATACTTCAACTCTGACTTTGGAATTCCTACACCTTGACTTCTCGAACCTCTCATAATATGTTCACTGGGTGGAGCAGAAGGGTCCAATCCAGGATGGTAGTAGCCCAACAAAAAGTGACATGTTCCTGGAATATGTGGAGGGAATTCCTTTGGCAAATGCTTCCTTTCTCTTGATTGGAATGTAAAGCCTTCACTGTCTCTTAATAATCTAAAAAAAATAATTAATTAAGTAATATATTACAGTAAAAAAAATTTGTCTTTTTTTCCAGAATGATTTTTAAATCATTCTGGAAAACCTATTCATCATAAAAAAAGATTTCTCAAAAAAAAAACAAATTAATTTTTTTTCATACATTTGAAAATAGACTTGGAAACTTCAAACAGAATAATTAAAGCAAACATGGTCTACTACCAGATCTGTAATACTGTGATTGGGAAACACAAGTGAAGCTCCACATCTTCAAATCAATATAGTCTTATATGTTAAGTTGGATCATTAGGAGCAGAATGAAGAGCAGGGCATTTGAAATAGTATGTGAGCAGAGTATATGAGATTTTTTCTAAGGATTGATGGGAAACAAGAAGAGATCACATCTGCAATAAAATGATCAGGGAGGGACTCAAGATTACCTCAATGAAGGAATTTCTAGTCACGCCAATCAAAACGTTTTGACCATTTTATCAGAATGGAAGAGCATAGAAAATGACCCATAGAAAACGATCTACTAGATCCTTGAGGGAACAAGACCCGGAGGAGGCCCCAGAAAGATATAACTTGACTATGCATAAAAAAAGGCAAAACAGCAGGCAAGTTTGTAACCTAGCTAGAACAAGGGAAGAATGGCAGCCATGGCTAAACACTTCCCTGTGCTATATGGCACAGAAGAATATATATTTTCTATAATAGTCAAGATAAGTAGAAACCAATATACGTATATAGTCTGATTCTCATGGTCCAGTCAGTTCTTAAATTTCTTTTGGCTTTGGTTTGAATAAGAAACTAAAATTCAATCTCTTGACATAATCTTGAGGTAATAAATTCTGAACTTTTTGAAGATGGTATGGGTAGCGATTATCACCTTTCAAAGTTTGCCATAGTGCTTGCCGCGATATTGCTAATGCAGCAGATGCTCTTCAGATGATAGTCTCAGGATTGTTATCGAAGTGGCGTTGGACACAATTTCTTCTCCGATAATCTGCTCTTACTGCTGCCTGGAATTGGTCGCCTTCATTACGTATTAAGAATGACCCAGTCTCACGTAGTCTATTAAAAGTTAACGAAAAGACTTGTCGATTAGGCACTCTTCTATTTGGCAATCGGCGCGCATACTCCCGCACCGCTTCTAAAGCATTACCATTACAGAAACCATACACAAAAATCATATCAGCGTATTCAACATTAGAATATGTATGCGGCATTGTGGCTGATGCTATTCACACAAAAATATCTGAGTAACTGACTGAAGACTGATTCAGGAATTATAATCCTAGAAGGAAGCCAAAATGTAAACAAATAAAAGAATGTAAAGGATAACATTAAGTGTTTACATATCTCACTGCCTAGCCTGACGAACTTTGAAAGGTGATAATCGCTACCTGTAACATTTTTGTTTTGTTTCTTTTTTTTGTGATTTTCTCTAAAACTAAGCAAAAACGAGCAAATCTCTAAAGGACTTTTTGTCTTAGTTTTTCGGTCCCCTATAAGTTCCTGAAGTTTTGCCATTTAAATTCGGGTCACCCTGTATGTATATATACACATATATATAAGTTATTTTTTTCTGGGCCCTCTAGTCTCCGGCATTCTCATCACATGGCCCAACTATCTCAATCTAGCTCTTTTTACGAAAGAAATTAATTCTGGGTCTCCGTGAAGTTGTCGGAGTTCTGCATTGTTACGGATCCTCGATGTTCCCTGGTCATAGACGAGTCCATAAATCCGCTGCAGTATTTTCCTCTCCCAGACATTCACCATTCTTTCTGCTTTTCTGCTCAGGACCCAACTTTCACAACCATATCGCTATTGGCCTGACAATGGTTTTATACAAGGTGATCTTGGCCCTTTTTGACAATTTCCCAGTTTTAAGCGCCTTTTGTATTGCATAGTAACAACAATTACCAGCGGCAAGTCTTGCTTTTATATCCTCCTCTATCTGGTTGTTGTCTATTACTATTGTGCCCAAGTATTTAAAATTCTGAGTTTGCTTAAAGCTGAACTCCATAAACGGGGCTTGTTCTTCCACCTGTATGTTTCTTCATGAGCTACACATGTACATGGTTTTGGCCTCGTTTATAACCCATTTTTTCTTATGCTTGGTGGAATTCCTGGAAGGCTCCTGAGAGTGCTGCTATACTCCTGCCAGTTAGGACATCATCCGCTTAGGCTAAATGTTGCGTCATCCTATTGCATATTGTTCCACCTGGATTTGTTCGAATCGCACATGCTGCTGTTTCGAGGGCTAAATTGAAGAGCACTGGCGACAGTGGGTCACCTTGTCTCAGGCTATCAACCACCACGAATTCATCAGAGAGCATGTTCACTATTTGTCCCTTGAAGGGGGAACAAGTTTTCTTGGCAGTCCTAGCTCCAGCATGGCATGTAACAGTTTGCCACGATTTATGCTATCGTAGGCCTGCTTAAAGTCGATAAAGAGACGTTGCAGGTCAACATTATATTCGTAGCTTTTCTCCAATACCTGTCGTAGAGAGAATATCTGATCATTTGTTGATCGACCCGGCCTAAACCCACATTGATAGTCTCCAATTGTTAACTCAGACCACACTGACAGCCTTCTGTTCAAAAATATTGCAAATACCTGGTACGCAGTAATGAGTAATGCAATGCTCCTGTAATTATTGCAGTCGGTTTTGTTACCTTTTTTGTGAATCGGTACAATAGTCGCCAGGTTCCGTTCGTTTGGGATCTTTTCTTCCATCCAAACATTCCATATTAGCTGATACCGTTTTTCCCGAAGTTCCTCACCACCACATTTCAGGAGTTCAGCACTTATTTCATTCTTATTTATTCACTTTAGGCCCTGTACGAGATGGCTAGATGATGTGGAGGCCGATCTTCACCAGCTGGGAATCAAACATTGGAGAAGACTTGCTGGGGACCGAAGTGATTGGCAGGCAGTGGTGGATGAGGCCCAGGTCCTTGTAGGATAGTAGCGCCAAGGAATGAGTGATATATAACTTATATACTTCCAGGGACAACACATAAAAAAAAGGAAAAGTTAGGATGAAATGACTCGCACGATAACTGGGTTAACACTGACTTTATTGCCATCTTGAACCTCTATTTATAGAATCTAACAGCTCTTTATTGGCGACTATGGGATCATAGTCTTGTCTTAACTTATATATATATATATATATATATATATATATATATATATATATATATATATATATTGTGTTTTTAGAACATGCAGATCTTTGGCCACAAGGTGTGATCTTTTTACAAACATATACTACATAGGAGCTACAGTTTGTTTCAGGTTGCCCATTAATAAAACCTTTGGAGTAGATTCGTTAATGATTTCACCAACGGTAAAACAATCAAGGTCAAGGATAGTGACAGTGTGTAGAGTGCAATACAGATAGAGCCATCACTCTTTATTAAATTTTGTCTCTGACAGGTCTTTATATATGTTCTGATATTTATTATATATTTATTGGAAGGTTGGGTAACCAATCCCAGTGGGAAACTGGGTCGGCGAGCTGATCATTGCTGGGGGCTTGATAGCTAATAATCTTGACAGTAACCTGCTGTGCATGAAACATTGCTCACCCCAATCTACAGTTTTTCAACTGTTCAAAGCATGGAGGAAAGTTCAGCCCAAGCTACTACCTCTGATGGTAACCAATCCATGTCCAATTTATGTCAGTAATGCAGTTAGTGAAGAATAACAACTTGATGATGTGTAGACTGAATTTTTATTCATCAAGTGGACCTTGACCTCAAAGCTTAGAAGTCAAGGTTCACTAAAGCTATTGAAATGCGGCACCTGCGAAAAGTAGAAAGGAAAACTTGGAGAGATAAGATATGGAACACAACTATACAGGCTAATTTTGATATTAAACCAGCTGAGACTATCCTGGATGAACACAAAGGTGGTTCGGACATCTCCTTAGGATGGGACCAGAGAGAATTGCCAGGAAGACTTATGAGACCTACACGGAAGGAAAAAGGCCCAGAGGAAAGCCTCACATATTCTTGGAAAACTGCGTAAGGGATGCTTTCAGGAGGAGAGGAATGGACGGGAACCAAAGAAGAGAGCTGGTTCAGGAAAGAGATACTTGGTTCAGGCTCTATAAGCAGCATCCTCACACTGCACAGCTGTAGGAGAGGAAAAGAATATGATGATGTATGATTTAGAGCAGGTGGCCAACTTTTTTTTAATTTATGGTTCTATAAAATCAGGTGTTGCAAACATTACAGACCATCCAACATGTGCAGACTCATCTTAAAAATGCAACACATAATATGGAACAACTCAAATTTTATAATAAAAAACAATACTACTTAGATAGTTTACTTACACACTTTTCTGAAAAGTAATTTTTCTGCTAGGAAAATTTATCCTTGCACCATACATAGAAGAAAAAATAGGATCTCAAACATACAATAATTGGGCTAGAAGAAATTAATTGCAGCAGATAATATTCCGACTCAGGGTGCTGATACAATAATAATTATCCACTGATGACTCACATCATCACAGAAATGTAAAAATAACAGTATATAATGCAATTGCTAAAGTTAGCATGGGGCAATTTCGTTTTCCCACTAATGGGTACAACATGAAAACTCACATTTGTGATTTTTAGTAAAAAAGGAACTTGAAATTTTTTATCACATCGTCATCATATGATCCTCCATATGATCACATCCTCAGTAACCACCCATCCAGTGTGAAGAGGAATTTTTCACACAGCCGTTTCCAGCTCAGTCGATCTTCCACTAACTGTGATCTTCTGCTCCATTCGAGTCCCCTCTTCTCAAAATCCTTCCTCACCTCTTCTTCCCACTTCTTTCTTGGTCATCCTCTTCCTCGCTTTCCCTCCACTTTGACTCAGTAGGTTTTGCTAGCAATCCTGTTAGGATCCATCGAGGAGGTGTCGAAGCCATCTTAGCCTGTTTTCCTCTATTGCCTCATTGGCTGGTTTAACTTTTGACCTGATTGTGGTGTTCCGGCCTCGGCCTCTTCTTGTTTTTCTCTCAATCTTCCTGAGAAATCTCATTTCTACTGATTGCATTCTGGATTGTTGCTTCTTTGTCACCGTCCATGATTCTGAAGATTACCTGAGGATTGGGAGAAATGTTGACTTAAAAACAGTCAATTTCGTTTTCTTTTCTACTTCTCTTCGTTAAGAAAACCTCTCTTAACCGCTTCAAATATCCTGCCCGCAGCACCAATTTGCTCAGTCACTTCCAAATCAATGTATCCGTTATCGTTTAGGTGCGCTTCCAGGTATTTGAAATTCTCCACTTGTTTCAGGACTTTATCTTCAACTCTAATGACTCTCATTATTCTCCCTGCCTTCTTTCCGACCCTCATCAATTTTGTTTTATTAGGGTTTATGGTCATGTTTATAGCCAGAAGTTCTTTTTTTAACCTTTTAACATTGTACTGAAGGTTTCGTTCATTCCCCGAGAAAACAACAATGTCATCCCCAATCATGCCAGCAGTGAGAGTCTTATTGGGCTCAGATTGGCATATCCTAGGTGGAATTTCCTCATTTTTGTCTTGGCCTTTCGAAGAGCTGAATCTGTGACCAAAATGAACGTAGTGGGCTAAGACTACATCCCTGCCAGATTTCAATGGTGGTCTCAATTTCCTGAGAAGTGCATTTGGCAAATCTTACTACTCTTCTCTTGTATAAACTGTCAATTTAAATTTTTTCATTATAAAATAATAAATAACAGATGAGGGAAACTAGCAAACTTACGAATTCTAGACTCAAGTATTATTAATATCTGGGTAATCACTTATTTATCTCCATAATACCGAGTGTAATCCATTTAAGACCTGAGAAAAAAAAAAACAGGGTTTTATGGGGTTTAAACTGGATATTATTGGATATAATCTGGATCAAACTAATAATTGATACTGATACCAACTAATTGGAAAGAAGGTTAAACCGCAATAAAAAAAAAAAAGATTTTTTCAGTTTGCATCTGGTACTTCTGGAATAGCCTTTGGTTTTGAACCTTTGTTTTTCCTCTGTCTCAGTTAACTTAATTTTTTTCTGCTATCACCCTTACAGCTTCATGACCTTAAATAAGTCACATTGGTCTTTCTTTCCTCCTCAAATCTTATTTACCTGTAATACTTCTTCAGTCCCAGTTTTGTGCCACTGTCATATTTATGCTTACCTAGGCTATTCCTTGTTTCAGTCAGTAACATTTTAGCTTTCCTTTCATTCAGCCTCCTTCCCTTCTTTATAACCAAGGGCTCATTATGAGCTAGTCTACAAAGCTAAGATAAACTGTCTGGCTCCATTAATAGATGTAATGCTGGGTATTTGGGTTTGGGAAACCAAAAGATTGCAACAGATCTACTGACAAAATTTTCATTGAAAGGTATATGTGTATAACAGCAGGAGGGGGTAAATTATGCGTATGATTTTATTTAAACTGGTAAGTTAGCAATGTTTTTTGTAAAGTAGACCTTAAAGATCTAATATATAGACTGTTTAATGTAATTAAATATGAAGTAACATAAATTTATTAATAAGTTTCTGTTACTTACTCGTGTGTAGTAGGGCTTATATTTATCCTTAGAGGTTCAGATCCAGATTCGAATTTGTTTGTTAATGTTACATTGTGACCAAAAAGGCAATATCGTGGCATTTTAACGCCTACTACTCCAGCCAATACAGTGCCAGTATGAATACCAATACGCATCTGCAACATGTTTATTTTTATAAACTTAACATGTATTTCAATTCACTATTCTTAAGTAAAACTTAAAAAAATCTTTTTTTGGGCATAGTAGTGTATAAATTCAATATATGATTCCTAAAATTAATTAATTGTTATTAAGTATAATTAACGGATGGTCACTGCTTCTAGAATCTCAAGTGTTTGCTAAACGGTCATAGTAAACTAAAATTGGACTGACCCTCCCAAGAGCACCGTTTGTCAGATCCAAGGGCAGACTAAGGGGGGAGGGGGCACGGAGACACGTGCCTCCCAGACGGTTTCTTGTATACCTTGAAGAATCTGTTACATGGCAAATCACATGATTATAGTTGTTAAAATATATGAATAAAATAACAGAAAGAACATGAGGAAAACTATTGTTTAGATATTTTAATAAACCTTTGAAACCTTTCTATCAATATTACAAGTTTATTTCAAAGTTATTGTTGTTTTTTTGCCCGTCTGCCCGTTATGTCTCCCCCCAGAAAAAAATCCTGGATCCACCCTTGGTCAGACCTCAAATGCATATCTCCAAAATGCTATAGTAATGACATCAATCTGATATTAATGGAAGTGTAGTTATACTCATTTCCCCATTACTATGATTATATTATAGTAAAAAGACCAGTAACACTGGACCAATAATGTGCATTGTTTTTATTAGTTCGACTTCCTAAATAATACAATTTTATTGGTCCAGTTACTGTAAAATATAAGATAATATTTAATATTAATATACAGGTTTATATATTTATTTTCTTAAGTATCTTTTTATTATGCATGAATAAAAAATGTTTAAAAAATATATCAGTGGAAAATTTAACATGAAACGGAAAATTAATAGGAAAGAAAGATTTAAAAATAGTTTTTACTTATAATACAATAGACAGAAAAATATACTATATAACAATTATGCAGCAATGGGTGTTTAAGTGATTTGAAAAATATACATTATGCCATTATTTTTATGGCATAAAAATGGAATAATGGGGCTTGGCCTGCCACTAGGTGAACTGGAGACAACCTCGCAAACTAGGGTGTAATGTTACATTGTGAAAAAAAGGGCAGGCTACTATGCCCTTATTTTATACAATTTTCTTCTTACTTTATATAAAAATTAATAATAAATTTATTTGGCTTTAATAATGAGAAAATAGTACTGAGATTATTGAATTTTGTATTATTAATTAAATATTAATTAATTTATCCATTTTCACACTTTAATACTGAACAGAATGAATTACTCTGCTGGATCTTCTAAGAGGTAGCCTTGCTTTGGGCTACATCCCTCTGAAGTGGAGAACAGCCAAGCTCTGCTACCTTGCAAAACCTGGCAAAGGGTCATATGATGATCCGAAAGCTTTTAGATCAATCAGTCTGTCATCCTTCTTGATGAAGACTCCAGAGAAGATCTTAGACAGACACGTTAGAGAGGGTGTATTGGTAAATAATCCCATACATCTGCTACAATTTGCATATCAAACAGGGAAATCCTGTGAGGTTGCACTTTTTAACCTGGTGTCAAGATTGGGGACATCTTTGAAACAGGCCGAAACAACTGTAGGCATCTTCGTTGATATTGAAGGAGCCTTTGACTGAACACCTTACAACACCATAAGTAGGGCCTTAAGGTACAAGGAGGTGGGTGGATCCAAGCTGTGGATAAAGCCCAATGTGGGCTGTCCGCAGGGTGATGTTCAATTGCCCCTGCTCTGGTGTTTGGTGGATGACTCACTTCTGTCATCAATCAACGGGGCAGGCTTCTATGCACAGGGGTATGTGGATGATGTAGCCATTCTTATAGGAGGTAAACATCACTGTGTAATCTCTGACTTACTCAAGACAGTAACGAACATTCTGTCCCGCTGGTGCTTGGACAATGGTTTGAGCATCAACCTGTGCAAGATAAAAGTTCTGGCATTTACGAGAAAGCGGAATGTGACAATAAGATTACCGATGCTCAATGGAGTCCAGTTCAGTTGGAATAATAAAGTTAAATACTTAGGTGTAACGCTGGACAACAAACTGAGTTGGAATCAAAATGTGGTTAACATGAATAACAAAGTCATCAGATGTCATTGGGCCTGTAAAAGGGCAGTGGGTAATTCTTGGGGTTTGAAACCAAGAATGATCTATTGGCTATATATGTCAGCCTTTAGACCCATTGTGACCTATGCAGCCCTATTGTGGTGGCAAAGCACTGGCAAAAGTGGACCCAAACTCAATTTGGAGAAGCTAAAAAGATTGGCCTGTCTATTGTGCTATGAGGATAACTCGAACTGCTACAGTGGAGATGGTGCTTGGTCTCAGGCCTTTATCATTAGAACTTGAGTACTGTACCATGGTCTTCGTGTACAGGCTGCTTAAACAGAACTTAATCCCATCAGTTTCGGCTCACTGCAGCTCACGGGAGTTGTTTACAAATATCGAAGCCGATCTCATTTTAGCCACATGAGATCGGATTTGCAGTTACGTGACTTAATGTCACCCAAATAGAAGGTCAAAATTGACACAGAAAAGTGGCACAGACCTTGCAATGGCATCAACTGTTATACAGATGGCTCTCTTACAGCCACTGGTACTGGGGCAGGGTACTGGAGGAAAGACAAACCTAGGGTAGGTACTAGTACTAGTACTAGGGTACCTGGACTTCTCTAGGTAGGTATACTTCTGTATTTCAATCTGAAGTACTAGCTATAAATTATTGTGCACGGTCACTACTAGAGGAGCGGAAGTCTTGTAGAAGGATAACTTTCTTCACAGACAGTCAAGCTACCATGGGTGCACTAAGCAATCACAGTACAAACTCACGGATTGTATGGGACTGCTACGCAGCTCTCAACAAACTGGTTAGCATCGAGTGGGTTCCTGGACACTCTGGCCTCCCTGGCAATGAAGAAGCTGATAGACTAGTCAGGCTAGGATAGGATAACATTCCATGTACTCCCGAACCAGTATGTGACATTAGTCTCAGCCACGGTAAGCGTAGAATAAAGGGCATCTACCTTAGAAAATCAAACAAATACTAGTGCAGACTAAGAGGATTAAGACATTCCAAACTATTCCTTGACAGCTTCAATAAGAAGATACGTAATGCTCTTCTGGATCTGGACAGGGAAGCACTAAAAACAATTATAGTGGCATATACGGGTCATTACAGACTCAACGCCCGCATGTTTAGGCTGGGACTAGTGAGTGTCCCCACATGCCGCTTCTGTTGTACTGAGGACGAAACACTCTATCATGTTATCTGCATATGCGATAGGTTTGCCAACCTAAGGTTTGCAAGCTTTGGTCAGGATAGAGTCACCAACCCTAAGCAGAATGAATTAATCAACCTAGCAAGTATACTTAAATTTGTGGGTTTAGCTAAGTTGAGATAATCGCAAATAATGGGACACACAATAGATCAAATAATGGTCGCAGTGCAACACCAAGCCCACTAAAAAACAAAAAAACAACCTATTTTATACGATTTTCTTCTTACTTTATATAAAAATTAATAATAAATTTATTTGACTTTAATAATGAGAAAATAGTACTGAGATTATTGAATTTTGTACAATTATTAATTAAATATTAATTAATTTATCCATTTTCACACTTTAATACTGAACAGGTAAGAGAATTAGTCTCATTATTTAGAACAACATGGATTATTATTACAAAACAGTAAGCATGGAGTTCCGCCTGTAGAAGTAGCGAAGCTAGGACTACAGCCGGTCCCAAGCCCAGATAAAGGAGGAGGGTTGATGGGTAGGGTTGACTACCCACCCATCATAAGAAATCCTTTGGTTACAACAACTCAATCATGCCTCGGATATTGGACTGCTAAACAGCATCGGGAAGGAACTAGGAAAAGGATACTATTTTTTGGAACATGGAATGTACGGATGCTATACAGACCGGGAGCGCTGAGGGAACTATCGGACCAGTTATCAAGGTGCAAGATGGACATAGCAGCTCTACAAGAGGTTCGATGGACTGGTAGAGGACAGATCAAGGGAAAAGACTATGATGTCTTATACAGTGGAAATGTGGATAAGCACCTATTCGGAATGGGCTTTCTGATTGCTAAACAATTCCGCAACTCAGTTGTCCACATCTAACCGATTATTGACAGGATATACAATATAAGAATTAGGAATGGTCAAGGAACATCACCATAGTGAATATCCTCGCACCGAAAGAAGATAAATGTGAAGAGGATAAAGATGCATTCTATCTCAGCTTAGAAAGAGTAATAAGCCAATGTTCCTCACATGATATAAAAATTGTTATGGGTGATTTTAATGTGCAAGTCAGTAAAGAAAAGGCTTTTTGCCCGAACATTGGTAATGAAAGTCTACATCAAACTTCAAATGCCAATGGGGAAAGAATGATCGATTTCGCTATGGCTAATGCATTAGCCGTAATGAGTACAATCTCCCCTCACAAAGATAAAAGTTATCCCAACACTTTAATTGGGTGAATAACGTGAGATCATACAAAGGTCCAAATGTAGACTCTGATCACTTTCTGGTAGTAATGAAAGTAAAATTAAGGTATCACCAGTATAGTGATAATGTAAGAATCAAAAAGAAGAAATGGTGCACAGAAAGTCTAAAGACACCGGATGTTGAAAAAAAGTTTGAAGAGCGCATAGAGGAAAAAATATATGATATACCGGCAGATGAAGGAGGTTCTGCAATAGAAGAGCAATGGAACATACTGCAGCACATAATAAAAGCAACGGTGAACAAATATTGCAGCAGTAATCTGCACACTCATAGAAAGCGATGGTTTGATGCGGAATGTGAAGAGGCTGTAAGAATGAGTAATAACAAACGGGCCATACTTCTTATTCATGTTACTCGCCAAACAAGGAAGGAATTCACAGAAGCTCGGACACAGACAAAGAAAATCTGCAGGAAGAAAAAGAGGTTGGTGTTGGTACAAAAAAAAAGGAAGGATGATAACAGATACCAATAAGTGTAACCAGTTCAATGGTTACTATACAGAATGGTAAAGGAACACATTTATTCCAAACATTCTTTAAACAAATAAGATAATTTTAATTTCACACCTAGAAAATGAGTTCTGTTTCATTAAAAAATATGTCCAATGATCAGTTAGCTATATCAAATAAAAAAAAAAAGATATATTAACTATATTACAGTTATTAGATGTACCATTCCACAACTATTATATAAATTTAAAATTAAAAGAATTAAAGTTTTTAAATGTAATATTACTTTTTTAAGTAAACAATATCACCTTTGTGACTTTTATAAAATAAAACTAATTTTTGAGCAAAAAACATTTTTCTCTTTTTACAATCCAAAAATCTGAGAAATGATAACAAAAATGTTTAGTAATAAGTAAACGATTGTCAGTGGATATTTGGTTAATATATCATTCCATATAGGACTAATTAAGTTGATGTAGTAACACTGAAATGTTTACAACATTCTAGTAATATATCAAAGTTCAACCATCTACCACAAAATCCTAATTGATTTAAAATCCTAATCCTAATGAGAAACTCATTTCAGCCCTGATGAAGTCAGCAGCATGGCTGGCGAAACGTTGGCGAAAAATTTATCAACACTGTCTAAACCAGAAGAAATCAACAAAGTCTTTTGTAATTATAAATGTTGCCCTGACAAGTAGGCATATTTGACTTAACCACTTATTCACTGGGATGGCAGATATGTCGAGCTTATGGCAGATATGTTGAGCTTGTGGGAAAAATGTATACACATTTTATATCCACAACCTTATTTCAGTTCTATCTTATAAAAATATGTGCACTTCTTGGCTTTTCATCCCTTCAAATATCAGTTAATCCATAAAAAAATGTATTTAGTTAATAATTAAAATAGAGATATAACCAATATTTGTATATTATCTATTTAATAGTTAATAATGAAGTAGAATTTTATATCAATTATATGTATTTATTAGAGAGAATATAACTTCTTTTTAGAGTTAAAATCGAATAATTTGATTACCAAATGTAACATATCTTCTATTATTTAAAGTGTACTGGCTTAGTCTGTTTCATTAAAGGGAAGTCATAATTATAAAATAAACAATATTGATACTAATGTAAGTATATTTTACCTTTATTGTTTTTCCATCATGGTCATGGTGGGTAGGACAAGCATCAATCATACTTAATGCCATCCAGGCGATTCTTTGTGCATGGTTAGAATCATTAGGTTTTTGTATACCCGCTGCTACACAGTAGGCATCTCCAATAGTCTCAACCTACAAGAATGTTATTTTTAATGATCAATGAAGTTAGTTTAAATACAGTCTATGATACCAAACATTTTATTTGAAATAAGATTTTTAAAAACAATCTTCTCTCCTTGCCTTGAAAGAAAACAATTTTATATTTAATAACAAAAATAACTTCTCCTTCTTCTTTTGACTTCCTCTTATGCCATTTCTAGTGTCGAGGAGCCTCCAAACAAAAAATAACAAAAAACAAAAATTTATTTAATAGTCATTAAGGTTAAAGGGCAGTCCAATTATTGGTTTTTACTGAATCATATGATGATCAAAATATAAAAATAAGTTATGCAAAGGAAAGACGTGAGTTAAAAGGGAGAATAACAATTATGAAAGAATGTTAAGTCTTACAAACAGTGTGCACAGAGTGCTATCACCAATTTTATTTTTGTAGATTAAAATATTAAACCAACACAAAATTCAAGAGGATGGTGAAGTTGAGCCTCCGGAATGTCAGATGATAGCAGAAGCAATCCAAAGAATACAAAATTACAACACATCAGGAGGAGGTAGATTCTTAGCTGAAATCATTATGTGTGATGGGGAGGAGTTCCATAGGGTTGTGCTATATTTGATGCTATAAATTTCTAACAGAGAAGTGCCACAGCATTGAAGAAATGTGATTAAAAAAAAGGGGACCAGCTAGAAATGACTTAATAGATTTTTTTCAAATTTTTAATAGTTTTCCTCCAATTACTGAGCAGGAGATAGAGAAATATCAGGCTAGCTCATAGAGAGGTAGATTAACTGTTGAGCAAGTTTTTACTCTGAGAACGATTCTGGACCTAAGTAATAAATATAAACTGTCAACCCACCATTTGTTTGATGTCTAACAGGTCTTTACAAAGAGAACAGGAAAAGAGTAAATTATTTGAAAGAAAAATATTGTGGTCCAAAACAGTGAGAGTTGGAGAGAACTGTAGAATTTGAAAGAATAGAAACCTGCACAATCTCTATCAAAAGGATGTGATCAGGTATATAAACTCTTGTTGGCATTCGTGTGGGCTTCTATCTGTTCTAACTCTTTCTTCTCCCTAGATCTTGTCTTTTTTTTTTAAGTTTCTTTTCATAGTGCCAACTTTCCATATAGTCTTTAATGGATCTCCTGATGCAATGCTTCCTTATCATATCACTGTATTGCTTTATTCTATGTATTGTTAGCTCCTTTCCATTCTTCATCAAATCTTTCCTGATCTCTTCAAGGCTGTTATTTGTCAAGAGCATCTTAGCTCTCTGCTAACTGTTCTAAACATCCAGAATAGTTTCAGGATTAGCTGATTGTTTTCTTGTCAGTTTCCTCTTGAAAAGCTCTGCAGTTATCAGGATCCTTGATCTTTACAATTATTCAATTTTGTGAGGTCTTTTTTTTTTTTTTGCTTCAGAGAGGTTCTGACTCTCCTTTGACCAATAATTGGCTTCTCTGAAAGTCCTCCAGTTGAGAAATTTTGACTTATTGCATGCAATAATGAGACGGTGATCTTCTTGGAACTCCATTTAGCCTGACAAATATGATGCCCTGGATATAGAATGGTTATAACTAGCATATTGGGTTATTCCTTGAGGCAGTAAAATCAATAAATCTCATTCCGTTGTCATTACTGGCCTTCATAAGGCTAAGAAAGGCAATGGTTAGTTTTTAGCATCATAGTCTCTTTTTCCTATCCAGGAAAATTACCCAACAAAAGAATTATCTTATTTCCATTAGAGGAAGAGGATTCAGCGATCTTTTCTGACAGAGTTATATCCAAATTTTCACTAAACCTATTAATTTTCTTCAAAGATCCAGCCAGCTATTGTTTTGACTCTAAAAAGTAAATTTGAAAATTGCAGGCTACCAACATGTTTTTTTTAAAAAAAGCTCAAGTCTTTGTTATTTGTTTCTACTTATCAGGTTACTGTGCCCTATCATTTTTAATTAGTTTTCTTAAAATCTAACAGTTTGAGTAGTTCTAGAACAAAGTGACATGGGGGATTAAGACCAATAGTCATCATGTAAATATAATAAAGGGGAGCCGTGTTCTACTCTGTGAATTGTTTGCTTACATATTTCAAAATATTTATTTTGTATTTGTGGCCAAATTTAGACTGTAGTTAGGAGTGTTGAGATGGTAAATATATATTGATTACCATGTATGCAGTGCTGGGTGTACTGTTAGTTGGTGCTAAGACAATGTGCTATGTTGTGTCTGTTGAATACACTTTTATCCTTTCAATCTGTCTGTTTTATTAGCTAATAACCCTGTTCACAAGGAGAGCACATCTCCCAGTGTTTATTTAAGTTGTTTCTAATTTATATTAAAAGTGGTGCTCAGAATTTACACTTCACCTATTTATTTGGATTACATTATGCAATATATCCAAAATTTAAATATTTAATCATGTGTGTATGTAATCACAAATTTTGTTACTACGAGGCCCCACTAAATATATGCCTTAAAGTTACATTTTTCAAGAAAAAAAAAATCTAATCATAACTTTATATTCACGAAAGAAAACACAAAGAAAAAACAAAAGGGATCAAATCAGTTTTTTTTACAATATCAATTTAATGAAATTCAAATAATTAAGTAATTGTTACTGCCTATTAAAAATAAAAATTACGATTACAAAATAATAATAAAATTTAAATAATTTATATATAAAACTATAATTTATACCTTGTATACATCAAATTGGCTGCAGAAATGATCAAATTGTTTGTATAAGCGCTCAAGCATATTACAGACCATAAATGGTGTAGCAGTTGAACAGATTGAAGTGAAGCCCACTATATCGCTGAAAAGCATAGTTACACTTTTGTATGTTTTTGCTTCAATGGACCTTCCTGTTCAAACAAAATTTATACATATATATTACAACAAAAAATAGCTAGTAAAATAACCAGCAATTATTAGCTACATTATTAATTTTAAAAGGATTGCATATAATGATGATTTGTACCAAAGTTAGTATATTGCAATTTTAGGCCTTAATCTCAAAGAAATATTAAAGAAGCTGCTAACACTCTCTAAATATATAATAATAAGAGTGTTATTAGCCTCTTATTAAAATATCTCTCATAAGAAGAGGATACAAATGTGGCATTGTCAATTATAGTAAAGTTTTTTGTGGAATTTGATATTAAGTTAAAAAAACATGAGACCAAGGATTCTTGCCAATTCACTTTAGGAGCTGAGAAAAAAATGGTATGATATCAAGTTTTTATATAGTATTATCTTCTTCAGTTAAACAGCATGAATTTTAAAGTTCTTACATAACAGTCAATTTGTCTTCATTTTTTTTTAAAACTAGAAAAAATATAGAATACTATTTAACATTTTATCTTATATCAGCAGCATTAACGTAACTAGAGTTGACTCATGGGGGGGGGGTTAACCCCCACCAGTCAACCACTCCTACATATTACTCCCTTCAAAAAAGATGCCTCGTAATGTAGGTATAATTTATATTATACTATAATCATGTAGCTTCAAATTAAATAAATAGATTATAATTTTGGAAGTTATAAATGTTATTTTCATTATAAATGTTAATTTTGGAAGGGCAATCAAGAAATAGCTTTTAAATACAAGTAACCTTATTTATTGGTTACAATAACTTACTATACTTAATTGCATAGGAAACTTTCTAGACCCATCCAGACTTTACTTCTAGATTCTAAGAATTGTCTAAACTGTTCTTCTCACATTTGCGATCTTATTGTTGCCGCTAGATGCCACTACTGCCACTATAATAATATAATTAATTGTAAATAAATAGTATTACGTTTTGATTTGTCATTTTAGTGTACCTTTTATTCATTAAAATAACTGTGTTTGCACTTTCTTTGTTGTGTTTTTGACATTATTGACCCTTACTTCTGTAATCCTACAATAATAACTTTCAAAAAGTAAAATCCTTCAAATTTTTATTTCTTTTAAATTGTTACAATTTTTTTTAAATTTCTTCTAAGCATGGGGGGGGGTTACATTCCCAATAACCCTCCCCTCGTTATGCCTATGATCAGCAGTTTTAATTTGTTTATGGAGATGAACTTTGTACCATTTTGTACAGTTGATAGGGTTAAACCACTTCAATGTTTATTGTCATATTATGGAGTCATATTAAATTTATCAGAATGATTGTGCTTTTTGAACAGTGTAAAATGAAAATTTTCTGAAAAAAAAATTATTTTTCCACGGGAAATTTTAAAAATTTTTCTATAAAATATAAAAAACACCTATAAAAACAATGTTAACTGGAAAATTTTAGAATGTTTTTGAACAATTCTGGAAAGTTTTATAATGATCTATACAATGTTTCTTTTAGAAAATTTAATATATTTTTATTTTTTATGGATTTTTACCAACAAAAACTTAAATCCTTTTAAATTTTTTTTTCTTGTACAATATCTTTTAGTATGTTTAAATAATAATTTCTCAGAGAACTTCGAGGTTTGCTCAGGTTTAAATCAAGGTGATTCCCTTTCCACAATACTATTCAGTTTAATACTTGAGTAAATTATTAAAAAGATTATAAATACTGAAAAAAGTTTGAATTTGAATATGAATAGTAAAGTATCCGTGCTTGGGTTTGGAGAGGATTTAGTGCTGTTGGGTGAAGACATGGAAACTATAAAACTAAATACAGAAACATTGATGAATGTAGGTAAGGAAATAGGGCTGGAAGTAAATTCGGATAAGATTAACATGGTTAGTAGTAGAAAAAGAGGATATTACTTTAGGAGGGAATCAATTTGAATATGTCAAGAAGTTTAAGTATTTAGTCTATGATAATTAGACAAAAAACAAAATTCAAGAGAGTAAATAAAGAAGTGATTATAACATGGATTCAACTGGACTAATTTATATAATATTTAATTGATAAGGTAAACCATTTTCCAGTCATAATTTTTTTTTCTTTATTACAAAGACGTTTTGACTATATAGTCATATATAGAAAATTACTATATAGTCGAAACGTCTTTGTAATAAAGAAAAAAAAAATTATGACTGGAAAATGGTTTACCTCATCAATTAAATAAAGAAGTGATTAAAGGCAGTTAATGTTTGTTATTATTCATTCTCGACTTTCCTGCCGCTTCTTTTTGTCTAACAAAAAATCATCCTTCCAACTTTTCTTTACAGATGTGAAATGAGGCCCCTAATGCTGAAGAGTGAACAATGTTTTAAAGTATTAAAAAATAAGGTGATGCGTACAATTTTCGGTCCAAAAAAGGATCATACCACTGGAGAATTTGAGAATTTAGGAGATTACACAATGATAAGGCGTAGCATGTACCAGATTAATATTGTTCAAGCAATAGCGTCAGGATTTCACAATAACTCATGGAGGCAACGGTTGAACTTAGAAATAATAAGACTATATGCCAACATTATCAGGGCTATAAAAGTAAATAGGCTAAAATGGGCAGATGGTGTGGCTGCGGACATTTGGAGCAATCTACACACTTGTAACTGGAGAGCAGCGGCAAATAACAGATGACTGACAGTTGATTTTGTGGGAGGCCTTGTCCCCATGCAGGATGTAGATCCATATATGTATGTATGATAGCGTCAGGAAGACTAATATGGGCTCGTAAAGTTGCTGGGCTTAGTAACAAACAAATTCCAAAAAAGTTAATAAGAGTTGTGCCGACTGGGAAGCGTCTGAGGGGTAGACCGAGAAGTAGTTTGGAAGATTGCGTTAAGAGTGATTTGACGGATTTGGGTTTGGGTAGTAGTGGTCTGTGGACGGAAGTTGGTAAGCAGAGATTGGTGGAATCGGCATCGAGCCTTCAGGCTTGCGAAGCTTTATTATTATAAAATCGTAATGTTATAGAAAATCTTGAAGAGATGGCATGAGAGGAAAGGCATGGGGTCTTGGGATGAGGATAATAAGTTATGGGACACATCAATCAATGCAATTTTGAGAACTGGATAACAAACGGTCAGGGGAGTGGATAAGGTCTAAAAGGAGAGTGTGAGGACAGATTAGTTTCAAAGTCATTAATTATTGTAATATTTTTAAATAAAAAAACATAAATGAAGAGAAAGGATTCAGTCCTGAAGTGGGTAAATTTCTTTTATTCCTTTACTCAACAAAAACAAGAATTGAGTGATATATGAGAACTTTGAAATTCATGCAGAGCAAATGAAGAAAACAATGATATAAAAAATTGTGTGAATTGTATAAAATAATATTTTTTTTGGCACTTAGATGCATTAGAAAAAACCCTTGGACATGCGTTTAAAATTTGTTGTCATAATCTTCATCACCATATTCTTTTCCTCTTCTACCCCTGTGCAGTGTGAGGATCCTGCTTACAGAGCCTGGACCAAGTTTTTGACATAATATAGCCAAATATGTTTCATTCAAATTCTTGATACCACACGATAGTCTTCTTAGTATTGCTTCAAACTATTCAGATGTTTATATCTAAATTTTGTTTCTTGTATTTTTCTTCAATTTTTTTAATCAAAAATATTTTTGATTTCAAATTAACAACATTGACAAACATATTTTGTTGACATAGAGATTGTATTAAAAAGGTAAGCTATAACAAGAACAAGTCCAACTGAGTGATTTACACTAACAAACAACACTCTATTTTTACTTCTTATAATATATCACTTATTACTTCTACATCAACTAACAGCCCCTTCATTATTACTTTTTTATGTAATTTAATGATGATTAACAGCAAAATGTATAGATAGAATTAATACAAAAAACTTTAATATTTATTAAAATATTATACTAAAAATACTTGTTATTTGTAAATAATAAACATTTAATTTAGACTGATCACCAAGCCATAAGCGTTCTGCTATGTCAGGTGGAAATATTAGATGTAATAACTGCACATTTCTTTCCCTTTCTCTGGAAACTGCATCACTGGCTTCTTCAATATAACTTTTGACCTTATCCAATCTTCTTCTTAGTCCGTCCTAAAACAGTTTAAAAAAATATTGAAGCATACTATGCACAGTTTTCACAATTCAATTGTCATCTCCCATAAAATATCATGTATTTTTGGGTTGAGGGATAAGGGCCTTTTATATGAAATCCTCAAGCAATGTTATACAGGAAGAAATATCAACACTATGCTTCAAAAAGACACAAATCCCCTACAACCCCCCCCAAAAACAGTTTTTTCAGAAGAATTTTTATCTACTTACAAAATAACTTTCTCATTCCTGTGGTATTAGACACATAATTTTAATATGTTTTCTTTATTAATAAAATTAACTCAGAATATTTACAATAAAACTTGAAAAATGTATTTACTTTTTAACACTTGAAAGAATTGATTTACTTTACCTGAGCTCTTGCTTGTTCTCCAACAAGAATGACATCCCTTGTAGCATCATGCAATGGTATATCTGATATAAAAAGCCCTTTACTGTTTAAACTCTCTAATCCATCAGCACATGGTGTACCAATAAAAAATAATGTATTAGATTCATTGCATAAGACCATTTGACCTTTCACTTCTACCTCCTACATACAAAATGAAGTATATTACTTTATAATGTTGAGTATTAACTGAATTTAAACTTAAACTTAATTAATGTTTTTAGTAATTTTATTGTATTATTTGTAACTATCTATTGTTTTCATAAAAAACAAATAGTTTACAATTTTCTAAATTTTTTAAATGACTCCCAAGTAATTAAGGTTTTTATTAAACCTCGAAAGAGCACACTTTATTAGATACTTTTGTAAGGAGTAAAATAACTTATTAGCAATCAGATTTTTAAATGTACAATACTTTTAATCCGGTAAATAAAATCATTGTTTACCTGTCCAAAAATTTCTTTTAAACTCAAGGTAAAATTTGAATTAGACCTCTTCATAATTCCATAAAAATCAAGCATAACTCCAGGGGGGCTTTTAAATTCAAAGTATGTTTTCACATTCACTCCTGAAAATGAAGATAATTATATTGTTGTAAACTTATGTATTATGTAAATATTTTTCATAAATTTTATCAATCTGCATGAGGATTACATTTCAAAATTCATGACCTTGTACACATACACATATGTATATTCTTTTCTTGACTGTTAATAAATAATTTTTACTTTCAGTTCTTGAAATTCTTGCTATTCATTAAACTTCCTTTTGGTGACATTTCGAGACTATATTGTTCTAATAAAAATGCCGTTTCAGTGAAAAAATAGACTTGTAGTGAATTATATTGAATAACACACCAGTCTAAATATACAATTGACACTTGTACAACTTTGGTACATAAATGGTAATTTCAAATTTATAAAAAAATGTAACAATCCCATCAATCAACCAAAAGGCAGGTTCAATTTTACCATGCACTATATAAATATTGTTCTAGAATAGTGATTGCTGAAATTTGTAATGTTGGATTATCCTGTTTCAGATGGTGTGAATTGGAGGAATGGTAGTCATTATTACCAATTTATTAGTTTTTATTATTATATTGTTATATTAAAACATAAAATATAATAATAAAAACTAATTTCTCTTTACTCATGTGAGTTAAGTAGGAATTGGAGTTATTTTTCTCAAGGTTTTATTTGTTATTATTTATCTATGTATGTAGCTGCAGTTACATGTAGTACAAATGTTGACAAGTATTTATAATTCTAGGTTGCATGGAAAATAGCTTTCTTTCATCAATTTTGGTCAAAATGTGTTTTAGAAAACATTATATCTGTTTAAACTGTTACTTATTTATAACTGACATACGTGTTTCCTTACATAAAAAAACAAATGTGTAAAAACAAACATACGTGTAAGGTACATTTTCATACAGATTTGAAATTCGGTTAGTCTAATTTCTGACAATCATAAAATTGGAAATATGTGAAAATCAGGGTTTGTGTGAGTGAAACATTCCAAAATACTGTGAGAGAATTCCTTATATGCCTTAGAAGGTGCTAATGAAGGGAGCTCATAATACATTTAGTAAGAATTATGATAATTTTGTAAATAATATGTTATATTTGTTCATAATATATTTTTGAAAGAGTAGTAATATAGTATAAATCATTTGGTACTGAAAAAAATTATTAGTAATAAGGATAGTGCTGATTTTGTTAGTGATTTGTTTTTTTAACTTTTTTAAATTCAAAATTTTTTTTTTTATAAATATTGCTTAACGAAAGTTTTCTCAATATACTTTGTAGGAAATAGAAATATTACCCATCTGTAAAATTAAGTCATTTAATTACAAATGTAAGACAGTCTGTAAGTCTGCCAACAAACTTTTTTTATCTAATTTTAAATAAATTCATAAAAAATATTTCTATTTTTTTATTTATACTTTTTAACTTACAAATGAACACTCTTATATTTTTAACTAATAAAATCATCAATAAGCATCATTGGATAAGTGAAAAAGTACAAAAGGTGTGTCACATCCAAAATACGCCAAGTGCCTGATCGTGTTACTAAAGCCTTAGCGCCTAACCCTTAACAACTATCCTGGTCGATACCTAAATTACCAACCCATTACATTATGCTCCTCTGTAAAAAAACATGGGTTCCTTCTTTGACTAGTCTCTCGCCCAGAATCATCATATTTCTCGATGTTCAATTTTTACCATTAATCTCTTTCTTCATTTCCGATATCTCCTGCCAAAATCCACACTTAGACTCCTCACATTCCCCCATTTTGACTATAGCTGTGGGGTGATAAAAAGGCCTCTTGGGAAGTCTCAGGGATAGGCTGAGGAGAATTGGGAATATTTTTATAAAATTTGTAACTGGGACTGAGAGATATTCATGTTTCCCATCACTATGTCGAGTTAGGATGGCTCTTCTCCACTTTCTGTAAACAGTATTTCCTTGGCACATTCCTTTACCAAATAGTTTACCTCTAATGTCCTTCCTATATTTACCTATTCACTCCGAGTCCACAAGATCTTGGTCCTCTGATCTCTGTATACTTTTCCATAGTTGAAGCATCTTTAAAACATTCCATTGTTTCCCATTATACCACCCTCTGGAATTCGCTTCCTCCTACCATCTCACATGCTTGTTTCTTAACAACATTTAAAACTCTTCAATTCCAATTTCTGCTCACATGCCATTCAGGCGATGGTAAATATATCCGGTTCGTACATTTCATTTCAAATTTTGTTAAGATCGTTTTTTTTTTTTAAGTTAAGCGGATTCACTTTTTTTCATTATTACTTTTTTTTGTTCATTTAATGTTTGTCAACTAATTAGTGAAAATACTCTGGAAGCTCATTGACAAAATGTGAAATGGCAAGAAAAATATCCAGACAAGACTGCAATAGGTAGACTTGGAGACAAGAATGTAACAGATGCTCAGACAAGCACTGTAATTTTATCTATGTATACTTGTATATTATTTAACACGATCAGATATCTGTCACTTGGTAACAAAAAATAAATAAATATTCTTTTAGGTTTCCACGGCCACTATTATTACAAAAGACTTTGTTAATTTCTTCTGGTTTAGACCGTGTACAAAAATTTTTTGCCGACGTTTCGCCAACCATGCTGCTGACTTCCTTAGGGCTGAGATGAGAATTCAGCCTCGTTCTCATCTCAGCTCTGAGGAAGTCAGCAGCATGGTTGGCGAAACGTCGGCAAAAAATTTTTGTACACGGTCTAAACCAGAAGAAATTAACAAAGTCTTTTGTAAAAAATAAATAATTTGCAGTAGAATGTATAATAATTAAGTCTAAATGTAAGATAATGTAGCAAATTGTTACTGTTACCAATCAAGTCTGACATTTTTTATTATATAGCAAATTAATGTTTAAGGATGATAGTTAAAGCAGGAAAAAGTAATATAAATGATAATATGATAATATATGATGATAATAATGTAATGATAATACCTAAGGTGTCAATGCGATTTTCAATTAATCTCACAAATCCTATACCAAGCTGAATCATATCCAGCTTATCATCCAATACCATATGCCATGGAAATATTTCACAAAAGTCTAGTACAGGTATTAGCAAGTCATTTGGCGATTCTGAAGTTCTTAAAAAATCAAGTGATTCTTCTTCTTCTTCTTCAATTTTAGGCACAGTGTTCTGCAGTATGTAACTAAAATTATATCTGAAAAGCATAGTTTGTTTTTTTAAATATTGTAGAATTACAAAAAAAATATATTAATCATGATGACATGGAAAAATTATATCATCTGATGTTTAGAAATATATTATAATGCAATTGGGAAAAACCACAATGCAAAGCCTTATGTTTCAAAAAATACACCTACTTACCAGTCATCCAGAGACTGGTAAGTAGGTGTATTTTTTTAAAAAAAATGACTCTGGATGACTGGTAAGTAGGTGTATTTTTTGAAACATAAGGCTTTGCATTGTGGTTTTTCCCAATTGCATTATAATAAATAATAGTGTTTCTTTTTGAGTTTTTGGCTCTATTTTAGTGTTTAGAAATATATATATATATAAAATTTATGGATTTAGTAAAGAACGATACTGTTTTTGTGGGGTTCAGCATTTTAGCTTAAAATTTGGGTATTCAGCTCATTGTATTTAGCTGGCTGCATGGACAGGGTGTAGTACCTGCTGTATATTTCAACCTCAAACTGAGACCCCATTGAAACAAAATATGTAACTCCATTTAACTAGAAAAACCCCTATTGTATTTATATTACTCTTCTTCAAAGCAATTTAATGTAATAGGTGTCAAAAAGGTTGACAAATTTTCAGCCAGAACCTAATTCGGTGTGCTGACAGAAAAGGATAGAAGTCTCAAAGACACAATTGTAGAAAGGGAGATTAAGGCGGGAATGACGGTAGCTGTTAAAGATGCTGTTATTTATACCCTCATAACAAACATGGAAATAATAACATCCCAAGCTTATCTAAGAGATCTTGAGCAGACATCTCACTGAAAATAATGAAGTTCATATGGAATAGTCCCATTATAAGTATCAAGAGCCTTTTAAATTAAATTTGTAACTTTATAAACAAAACTAAGCAGGGTTTCAGGGTTTGTGATGAAATAAAGACTGAAAATGAGTTTCTGACTTGAGAATCATTTTCAAAAATTTTACACTTAAGGAAATTGTCCAAATTTCTGAACAGATGGATATCTGTGGGAGATAAGTCTGGCGAAAAAGGTGAGTGTGGGAGGACTTTGGAACCCAGTTTGTTTAGTTTCTTCATTGTTGGTCATTAAACATAAGTTCTGGTGTTGTAGAGTAAGAGTGTAAGTCCCTTAAAATTAAACAATGCAGGTTATTTTTTGAGAAGTTTTTGGTGCATTATGTCAATATCTCTGCAGTAACCTCATGGCTCATAGTCCATTTGTAACAGCACCATTCCCCAATGCGGGGGTAATGTTTTTTGCAGGTTGGGGTGCAGCGGCCCCACAAGTTTTTCATGTTTAAACTCATAAAAAATATTTGCCAAAATTGTTATATTTGATGGCATACTAAACAATGTTCGTTCAATAGTTGTGGTAGTAAATATTATCAAAAAAAGAGAGAGTTAATAACAGCTCATTGCAATCTGTAAACATAAACATAGTAAACAACAGAAGTCAACCAATTCCAATTTGAATTTTAGAAATAATAAAAACATTTCATATGAAACAACCCATTAAATAGGAAATTTGAGGAACCATTAGAGATTTATTTGAGAAACATAAAATGGTTTGACCATGTTTACAGAATAGGTCATGATCAAAACGTAATAATTATTCAAACTATGATTATGAGGCCAGTTACTAGTTGGATGGCTATCAACTAATGGGTATTTGAGGCTTGAACAAAAATGAGACTGCCCCCTGGCAGTAATGAAAAGAATGGACCTAGCTCAAATAAGATTTATATCTTGAATGATAATGGTTGACTTTGATAATATAGGTGGAAGAAAATGGTCCGGGTAGAGCTCAATGAATATGAATTCATCGACCTCTACCCGGACTATTTTCTTACACAAAGATTTATAATAAGATCAGAGGATCCGTGACTTAACGTATGAAGGTTATGAGAGTAAATAATTATCAATGCCTTAAAACGTTTTACTCTAATTATGTTTTTTCCTAACACTTACTTTATTTTCATAAAGTTTAAAATAGTCTTTTTCTTATGGAACAATGGTTTATTTCTTTCCTATTTTCACTATTAACAGTAACTTAATATTCAAAGGTTCAGTAAAAGAAGTTTTATCAATTATGAAGACAAAAAAACACACAAAAAAACACATTTGAATAATTGTAGATAACTTAAATTTTAAGCGCTGATTAAAATTTTGATTTATTTCATTTGATGAATTTTTTTCAGCCACTGATAAATATATAAAAATTACCTAAATTCATTTTCTTCAGTGATGGAAAGATCAAATTCAGCAACACAGCCATAAACTCGGTTAGCTACTGCTTTTAGGCTTCCTTGTAGAAAGTAACCAGTAGAGGGTTTATTAGTCATAAAATTCATTATTATCTTGGGCAGATCTTCATCACCTTCATCTTCTTTTTTACAATAGTTAGATTCTGCTTTGAATCCCCTCTCTTTTGCAATTTCGATTGCCTGAAATACATATATGTTACAGAATATCAACGAAATAAGGCTATTTGTTTATTTTGCAACTTTGTGTCTTAAATAAATTAGTAATATTTACTTAAACCAAGCTATAAACAAGCCAATTGTTTTTAGAATTTATTAAGAAAGTTTAAACAGTATGCTACCATTTTTCTTTGGGCTACTAATGGTTCAGAAATAATTGGTTTTAGATCTAGAATGTATTGATTAAAACAATAAATAAAGAATCTAATTATAAAATTAGTTTATAGATACATTTAAAAATGGTATTTATAACTACATTTAAATTTAACACATATGCATTTATTAACATTCATCTTAATACACTTATTAATATACATTATATATTTGGAATTATTTTGTTATTCCACCATCAAACAACCTCTGCGCCAACATTATGAAATTATTATTATTGATTAATCCTCTGAATGTAAAAACTCTATTTTGATTTTGGTTTTAAAGGGTCTAAACTTCAAGTTGACTATTTTTAAGAACAAAAGATACTGATTTGGTTTACACCTAAGAAGTGTAATGTTGGTTGACAAAATAAAACAGTTGATATTATCTAAAACAATTCATACAATTTACTGGCCCTCTTAATAATCTTAAGGGATCGGAAATCCTAGTTCAAATCCTGCTGTAGGCCAAGACTTTTATTTAGTCTGTTTGCAGCCGGAGATGGATCATATAGGATCTAGGACCCTCCTGGGGCTCACCCAGCCTCTATAAAGTATTATGAAAATAGGGAACCCAAAATAAGGGGGAAAATCTGGCGGTTGAGCGTGACCTAGGACAAGTCACCTCCTTGCAGAACCGTTGTCCACATGAAACAGTACAGTCTCTAACATGTACTGAACCCCTGATCCATTCACGGGTTACAGTGGTACACGTTTTTTATTCTTAATAATATTAATATATTTTTTCTAAAGTACCTCAATCCCATCGTAATTTAATAAGCATACTGAATAAATAGGGTAATCCAGAAACACTAATTCAGCATAATAAGATATTAAATAACAAAGGTTTAAGTGTTCAATATTGTGACTTTAAAAATCAATCAATCAAGTGAGGATAGTCTGAAATAACTCATAGCATAATGGTAATTTTGTTATTAACAAAACTGTGTCTAAACACTAAAAACTTTAAGGATTACTTTTTGAAAGCCTCCTGCTATTGCTTATAATTCCACTTAGGATACCTCAAAATGAAATGTATAATGAAAATAGGAGAAAACACAAAGAGGAATTGAATGGGTGCTCATGGATTCAGGTGGTGGCTCATCTTATAGCTATATAATTACAAAATTATTTTATATTACTTTGCTAGCGATTTTGAAATCAGTTTCAGTGTGTAGACTATACTGGTTCCTTATGGATTTGTTGGCTTCAAACACACTGTCCAGAGTCCTTAAGAAAGATTCAAAATCTCCTCCTATTGCTCTAAGAGTCTTTTTCACTTCTTCACTGAACTTTTGAGCTTCTCCCATTTTTTGCACAAAATCACCACACCTATCAGCTGTGAATCATAAAAATTTTCTTATAAAATAAATTTATCTCATAATGTAAAACATTATCTATTCAATGAATAAAAAAAAGAGAATTCTATGCCATGAAATAAATGAGAAATATATAGGAAGTTTACTCAAAATTAAGTATTTCAAAAGTTAGTTAAGAAGAGATTTGTAGTGACTACTGACAAAAACTTATAATATTAATTCACCATGCCACAGAAAGAACTTCACTTGGTTTTCACTTCCTCAACTAAACAGTATGACCATAACGCACCTTCACAAATAAATTAAGAATACTTATTTACTTAATACCTCACAAAGTATAAATTGTTATACCACTTCAATTGGTATTTATATTTTATAATATACTTTTTTGAAGATGATTTTTTTCCATTTAAACATGATAATTTTATAACGAATAGCAAATCAGCAATAATTGGCAAACAACAACCAACACAGAGCACCACATAATGGGTTACATAAACTATATTAGTTATCATTTTTTATAGTTATTGGTCAATTTTTTGAGTTTTAAATATTTTTATTTTTAAAGAGAAAAGATAGGCCCTCGGCCGGGATTTGAACCCGGAACCTTTGTCTTTCCGTGACTCTACCATTTGAGCCACCAAGGCCGCCTGCCGACAGAGGGCAAATCTTTTTTCTTATCTGATCCCATGTCCTCGTGCTCTCATTCGAATCCCGGCCGAGGGCCTATCTTTTCTCTTTAAAAATAAAAATATATTAGTTATCATTTATTGTTCTTTTGATCCATTCAACTAGACAGCACTAGTGTATAACAATGAGGGAAATCATATGGGAAATCTATTAAATGACGTTGGTATTATCTTGTATAAATTATTATCTTGCAACTATGTAAATAATTATATTTTCTGATAATAAAAACAAGATAGAGAGATTTATTGATAATAATTAACCTTTTTAGTGAATAAGTTAGTAAGAGCCAAGTAAATCTAGTTTCCCCTCTGTTTCTCTTGAGCTGAAGCCCATTGGTAAATGCTATTCAGCATTTTTGACCCATTAATGGTTTTTTTATATCTTTCCTTTTATACCTAATTATTTTTAAACTCAACAATGAGGTACTTTAGAATAACCTCCTTGTTTTTGTACAAGAAAAGTAAAGCCAACTAATAACTAGCCAATAGTTGTTTTAAATAAAAGAACCACAACACAAAAACTTCAGTTACATGCATCAAAGTCAACAGTCAACTCAAAATATACTTACAAATAATTCCTGCAGACAAAAATTACGGGTTATTAAGAGTTCTACGTACACATAGACTCACTAAAATCTGCCGAATGCGATGTTTTATGTAAACATTTTTGTATAGACGGTCACGTAAATGCCATACCAAATATTTCAACATCAAATACACTAGCGAAAAGAATGGAGGGTTGGGTTTTACTTACACTATACGGCGAACCTTCAGTGATGGTGATGCGATAGCTTGATCATCTCATCAGATGTTTACCATAAACCAGCGATATATTTAGGTGACCGTGACCGCGATCAACAGGTTTTGATACAAGCTGTTGATATGGCATTAACAACCATAACTTTATTTGGTAGTGAAACCGGTGCCTCAAAAAAAAAAAAAAAAAATCATTCTTCATAGCTACAGTTGCATAGATGCTGCACAGCCAATTACATATTTGGTTTTATTACTTTGTAATGCTCCCGCCATAAGTTATTGTGGTGAATTAGAAGCAGAACGTCTTCTACTAGAGAACTAGCTTGGTGTAAAAATTGGGTATTCCCCCTTGACCGTTTCACGACCTCAAGATCCTATAAGACACTAAGTAAGCTTCTTTTCACTGATATGAATTTAAAACTTTTCCCAAAATTCACTCCTACCGTTAAATATTATTTAACGGTCAGTAAGTTCAGTGGTTTAACGGGTTAGGAAAAAATGTACCTGATTTCAAACCCAAAGTTTGTGAGTTAAAATCTCAATCTCGTGAATCCTCAAGCATCCCAAACACCTCGGGTACGCGAGTCTTGTCAGCCTACTGGAGACAACTCAGAAATACCAGGCATATAAGCACTGGCCTTATCGCGTGCATCTCTATCGAGAATCGTGTTGTGCTTTTGTAGGAAGTCAAAAAGCGGCCAGGTGGTTTGTTCCTGGACGATATAATTCGGGGGAAGAAATATGGATCTCGTACGCCTGCTGACACCAAATAAGCATAATCCATGAATCTAGAACAATTCGTCATTGTCCTTGAACCCGAATGGATGTTGGTGGGTCGGATAGTGATGCATCGGCATTGAACGAATTGGTTATGGAGCTATGGGAAACCTGCCCCTGCATGTATCAAAGTGAGATCGGCTGATCCTCCATAAAGTGGGGACTTTTTTTAGCGGGAAAAACCTGGCCGTTGAGTGTGATCTCGGACAAGTCACTTCTCTCTCTACGGTTGTCAGTACAGTCTGACAAACAGAACAGTCTCTCCTTTTTGGTTTCATGAGTTGTAGAGGTACAGGAAAAAGTAATATGTATATAGTGATTATTCTGTACTATTGGGTTGGCACATGCTCAATAGTCGAAAACAGTGAAATTAAGTTAATCAACGAGAGCTTGTTCCTATCCCCAGCGCTAATCGGTAGGTATTTCTAAATAGTTAAGTAGGTGCTTATAAATAATTAATTCGCACCAGGTCGTTCCGGTTTAAAGTTAATTCTTAATATGAAAATTGTGTGGTTCATAGGGAAGCATTCTTAACACCACGGTGGCAGATTTGAAGTTTATCTGCCGGCGGAGCTCTTTAACAAATCTTTGAGACTTTCAAGTAACTGGAAAACCAAAATGCCGATCCTCAAGTTGGGATAAAACATAATGGCACCTCTGGCCCTCGGAGTACGGGAAGATAGGATTACTGTGATTGGACAGTTAATAGGAGTAGGAATGATGCAAGACTTGAGTCTTACAGTAACGTAAAAATGATAATTTTCGTATCCTATTTGAAGAAATATTTTGAATAACAACAGTTCTTTTAATTCTGTAATCTCGGTGAATCGATAAAATCAACAATTTTTCATGGCTTAAATTAGAAACTTATTAGATTCTACAATGTGGTGGAGCAGGAGTCTTCTATGTCTATGTATCTATGTCTTCGTAGGCAGAGATCAAGAGGAGCTCGATTTTTTTTTCTGCGGTACTAATTCAGGGGCAATGATGGTATTGCTTTCTGTTGGTGTAGTACCTCCTGGCTGCCTAAATTTAGTCCTGGGATAGTTGCTTTGCCAGTTACTAATACCAATAAAAACTCATTTATATTAGAGGTTTAATAGTTCTTAAGAAGTGGGAGCTTATTTTTATAAATGAACTTCTACCTTGAATGAACTTCTTGATTTGGCGGCGGATATTTCCAAAAAAAAATCCGAACGTTATAGCGTAATCCGTTGTAGCGACATCGAACATCGATAAATCGAGTGTAGTATGATAAAATGAAGATAACCTTCTCATATTGTTTTACCATACGGGAATTGATGTTTATCTAACACCACTGTACATATTACTTTTTATTCTATATCTTGTGTTATTTTTGTGATAAATAAAGTGATTCAACTTTCAAGAACACGATTAAGATCCTTCACTATCTGTTAGGGCGTGATTAGACTGAATAAAATTTAATAGGAAGCAGATTGAAGTACAACGGGAATTTGAAAGAAATCTCTGATATTAACATAGCGTTTGATTTATTAATTTTAAGGCCATAGGAAATATCTTTCTCTTAACTAAGCAAATATACAGGTGACTAATGATTAAACTTAATGGTAGCAATTATACAAGAAGGACTTATAGACTAAACATGCAAAATAGCGATCTAATGAACAAATATGATTAATGACTAATACAAAAGATTAACATTGAATAGGAGCGATAATAAATATTAACAGAAATTGCTCTATTATGGCCATTATGGCCAAGATATAATAAAATAAACAGGAACGATATAATGAAGAATTTAAGTGATCACGGCCTGAAGGGTTACTACGATTAATTTAGCTTGAATCGTCCTTTTGGTACCACATAAACACAATGAGTTGTTGATCATCAGCAGCAGGATTAGTCGGCGATTTGAGGCCTTATGATAATGAAATGGGACTTACGGTTGGTGTGTTCTATCCCCAATTATCACCTCATCTGGTGTCTCAGCAGAGCTCCTGGTGATTGACCGGCTGTTAGACCTCCTGGACGTTCTCAATAAGGAATGGCGGCTTGAGAGCGGCAAGCGGTCGTAGCTGCGAAGGTCTAGTATGA
Source organism: Arma custos (assembly GCA_037127475.1). Lineage (NCBI taxonomy): Eukaryota > Metazoa > Arthropoda > Insecta > Hemiptera > Pentatomidae > Arma > Arma custos. The sequence goes on along the minus strand of CM073761.1, from coordinate 25,927,746 downwards.
CATGGCAGCTCGGCGTCCAAACAGCAAGTGCCGGGCCGCTCCAAGCGTCACTACCCCTCTCCTTCGATTTTGGCGGTAAAGTATATCTTCCGATCTTAGAGGCAAGGATTGGTTCGTTCCTTCTGGCGGATAGTACAGGTCCGCGGCTAAACACTATCCCTATAAAATCTTAAAAAATTATTAAAACGCTCAACATTTTCCTTTGGTTTTTTTCCACCAATGAAGAGGATCTCTTGATTTTTCTTTTTGTTGTGGTACTACCCTGTTATCATGGTTGACCGCATTTGTGCAATAAAATCAATTATTTTAAAAAGTTTTTCTTAAATTAATTTAATTGTGTTTCACATTCCTATTTCATTACCATCACTCATGGTTTAAAAGGTGAATCTAAGGCAAGGTTTAACTTTTTTAGATTACTAAATCAGTATAATAATTTTCTGAAAACTAAATATTTTGTATGTATGAGATGAAAATAGTTGACTGGATGATCTAATGTAAAGGAGATAGTTGGGGGGTGCAGTCAATAAGTACACAGAATAAGTTTATCACTTATTCTGTGTACTTATTGACTGCACCCCCCAACTATCTCCTTTACATTAAATATTTTGTAATTTCCATAATTTTAAATATCTTTAATATTGGTTTAGAAGAATTTAATTTTGAAGGTTTAATTCATAATTAGCCATCTTTTATAGTTATATTGTTACGGCCACAGAAATAAGGGCGGAAGGTATTAACGTCTTAAGCCCTTCGGCGGAAGAGATAAAGAAGAACCATCTCGACGATACTAGAACCGCCTCCCCCATTCCCGTTCTTTCTAGAATGTTCGGCCTTGCCTATTTAAATGCCCCCTCGGCGGTGGGTCGGTCAGTGGTAAACCGGTGTTTAAATAATAAGTACTGACGTAACGGTATTGAAAATAATATAAGCGCACAAGTAATGTTAACACTTCGTATATTCATATAGAACTGTAAGAACAAACTTTGGTAGGTTACAATCATATGATAAGAGGTCGATTCTCCTTTGCTACGGGCATAATCGATATATAACAATCTCCCGCACTATTTAAAGTATTTAAATAAATTTGAATTCGAGAATAATGAATTAAGATGATAAATCATCTGTAATCTGGTTGGCAATCTTCGCACTCTCGCTGATCTCATAAGAATTGGCTGCAATTCTCGGTGGTCGCTGATTTGTTCTTGAGGCTCCTCCAAGGTCTGTGGTTGTTCTGGCCTGTGCTCATTTGGTGGATCTCCTTCCTGTTGAGGTAGCATAATGATGCTTGGATGCGAGAGGTCAAAAGTTGTATTCTTAGCTATGGATACCTTATATAATTGGTTAATATGTCTTTTAAGACGATAGCCATCGTCGTGTTCGACCATGTAGTGTCGCTTCCCGAGTTTCTTGATTATTGTACCCAATTTCCATGTTGGTTTGTTTGAAGATGTATACCATCTAGACGTTTAGTTGACGTGCGATGGTGGTGGTGTCCAGGGAAGTTGTATGTTTTGGTGGCTTCAATAGATCTAGTTTTCTCCCTAGGTATAATTCTGATGGAGTTTTACCGCTTGGTAAGGGTGTTGATCTATATTCTTGTATTTTCCTGTGAAGAGGTAATGATGAAGTAGCCATCGCCTTCAATTTATTTTTCAGTGTTTGCACATTTCGTTCCGCAATTCCATTTGTGGCTGGATGGCCAGGGGCTATAAACTTCTGGAATATCCCATGTTCTAAACAAAAGTCTGAAAACGTTACACTCTTAAATATTGTTGCATTGTCCGAAACAATTACTTTCGGTAAACCGTGAATGGAAAGGATATCTTGGTGATATTTAATGGTAGAGTCCGTTGAAGGGGGGCTTTTTGAAAAGCGGATTTCCAGCCATCTGGACTTTGCATCCTCTAAGATTAGGAAACAATGGTCTTGGAATGGTCCGGCATAGTCTATGTGTACCCTTTCAAAATTCTCTGCTGGTTCTTCCCAATGGTGAATCGGTGCTTTTGAGGGGTTCTTCCTTATTTGAGCGCACTCTTGGCATGATTTGACAAGATGTTCTGTATCTTTATCAATGTTTTTCCTATAAACATATTGCCTGGCTAATGGTTTCATCTTGACAATTCCTATGTGAGTATGGTGGAGTTCTTTGAGGACTGCGGGTTGCAATGAAGTTGGTATGAAGATTCTCTGATCCTTGAATATAACCCCGTTTTGAAGATGGTAAATAGCGTCGCAATTGTCTCCGTTTAAAAGTTCTAATTTTAGTTTTGAAAGCAGTTGATCACGTGCGGTTTCGTCGGCAAGAGTTACATAGTTTAGAGATAAATTTGATGTTTGGTATATTGTTTCATTTGAAATTAAAGAGACCTCTTCTTCTATGTATTTTTCGTCTTGGGAAATGTCATCTTCAATTGAGGCTCTTGAAAGGAAATCTGCATTTAAATTCTCTTCTGCCTTCTATGAAGAATTTGATAATCAAAATTAGTGAGCCAAGTTGCATAACGTAGAAGTCTGGAGGAAGTAATGGCTGGTAATTTTGTGTTTTCATAATTTTGTAACTTTTTCCCATATATGTAGTAATAGAATTTCTTTAGGGAAAATATAAGTGATAAGGCTTCTCTGTCTAGTTGGCTGTAGTTCATTTCAGCTTTCGTTAATGAGCGCGATGCGAAAGCAATTGGTTTTCCTCGCTGTTAATGGTGTGGGACAGCACTCCTGCTATTCCTGTAGGTGAAGCATCACAAGCTACCTTTAGTGGGTAGTTTGGATTGAATGGTGTTAGCACTCTATCACTAGCAATTTCCTTTTTTATTTTCACAAAAGCTTTTTCGCAGTCTGGAGACCATTTGTACTTGTGGTGACTTTTTAGAAGAAACCTCAGTGGATAAGTTAGTGCAGAAACGTTGGGAATAAATTTGCCGTAATATGTTACCATTCTGGTCTGGACTAACTGGTCTTGGTGCATTTGTAATAGCGCAACTTTTTTTGGGTCTTTTGAAATTTTCCCTTGCTCGATTACGTATCCCAAGTACTGAACTTTTGTTTTGAAAAATTCGCATTTTTCTTTATTAAGATGTAGGTCATTTTCTTGTAATCTATCGAGACAACCAATTAAGTTTGTATAGCATTCTTCCCGAGTTACGGCACGCACTATTATATTGTCGAAGTATGTGGTGGCACCTGGTAAGCCAGCTAGAACTTTGTACATGACAAGATGAAAGTCATTTGGGGCGGTTATGATACCGAATGAGAGACGATTGAACGAATAACTACCTTTGTGAGTGATGATAGTTTGGATTTGTGAACTCTCTTCATTTACTGGTACATGTAGATATGCTTTAGTTAAATCCAAGGAGCAAAAATATATCGAATTTTGAGTTCTGTTAGGAGATCTTCTATTTTTGGTATTGGGTAATGTGCGTCTTGCAGTTGTGGATTAACACCCACTTTATAGTCGACACACAGACGAACTGAACCGTCGGCCTTAGGGATGACCACTAGCGGGGACGCCCAATCATTTTCCTGTACTTTTGTTATGATACCTTGATTTTCCAATGATTCAAGTTCTTGTTCCACTTTTAATTTGAGCGCATGTGGTACGTCTCTGGCTTTCAAAGCAATGGGTTTTACATTGGTTCTTAGTTTAAGTGAGATTTTGAAATTTTTGCAGCAACCAACTTTAATTTGAAATAAATCAGCAAATTTATTAAGTATCTCTCTTTCTACATTATCTTGAATTATGTTGTGAACTGGGTGTATTGAATCTTTGTTTCTTTCGTTATAAATGGCGTTATAAGAGGCGAATATTTAAGCTTCTTATCCAGGAACGGCCTAATATGTTGGAAAATTTATCTGGAACTATGAAGAGCGTTTCTTTAGATTTCGAATCCTTATACCGAACTTCTACATCTGCTATTCCGATGGGTGCGAACACGCCTGTATGTAAGAACGGAATCTTATGTTTGTATTACGTAACTCAGTATTTAATTTTAATTTTTTAAAGCTTGATTTGTTCAAAAGAGTTTGCCCTGCTCTCGAATCAACTTCAAATTGTTGAGTTTTGTTATTTATTTGTACTTGGACAAAGTATTTTTCTGTATCTTCTTCTTACGTTTTATTCTGAATGTTTACTATGTCATATACGTTGTACTGATCTTGAAAAGATAAATCTTCACCATCTATTGTATTTACAGTTTTCTTTTCAGAGATGAGCTTCTTTAAGCAAATTTTTTCAATGTGGCCTGACTTTTCACAAAATTTGCATTTTAGATTCTTAGGTTCAATCCTGCATTGATTCGCAGTATGGTTTGACTTACCACATTTTAAGCAAAGACCATTTATTCCAAGGTGATCAAGGTTGAGTCGTCATTTTGAAAGGTTCCTTGGTGGAGCATTTTTGATATTTATATTGGTCGAATTTTTGTTATGCCTTGATTGAGAATTAGAATTGGTTTGATGCTTACCCTGTGATCCTGAAACCCTATTCACATTAGTTGAAATATTTTCGGTAGAGCTATTGTTGAATTGTTGATTTGCAATTATAGATGCTTCTAGGGTTTGTGCTTTTAAAACTGCTTCTGAAAATGTGAAATTATCAAGCAATAATTGATGGTGAATTTCCTGATTGGAAATGCCTCTAATAAATTGAGAATGTAAGAAAAGGTCAGATACAGATTTTTTACATTCGCATTTAAATTGACAATTTGGAATGAATCTTTGTAAATGGTTAACAAAATCTTGGATAGACTGATGAGGTTCTTGTTTTTGTGACAAGAATTTGTGTCGTTCGAGGAGTGCATTCTTCTTTACAGTTAACTGTTCTTCAAGTGTTTGAACTACTTGATCAAAGTTCAATGCTGTTAACTCCTTTGGTGTAATAGATAATTTGAGTAACTCAAAAATCTCAGGGTCTAAACTGTTTAAAAGAATATTTTTCGCAACTGATTTATTTGACTCAAGGCCTTTCATAGCAAGAAAAATATTGAATCTTTCGATGTATTGTTGAAATGATTCTCTGTTTTTATCGAAATTATCAAACTTACTCATAGTACTTGGTGATTGAGAAGAATTAGATGAAATTTGTTCCATCATCATTCTGAAGTTCTGTTGTTGCATTTCTAGAAACTGTTTGAACTGATTAGCATCCATTATGATTTAGATGACAAACTTACTTGCAAGCTAAAAAAGTCTTGAAAACAAAACTAATGGAACAATAATGTAACTTGAAAAATTAAAAATTAATGAAGAAAAAACTAGCGGATCACTATAGGTTAGTCCCGTTCGTAACGTAAACTAAAAACAAAAATTAAATGAAAAAATGTTCACCTCGTCGCCAATCTGTTATGTCCTTATTTAAATAATAAGTACTGACGTAATGGTATTGAAATTAATATAAGCGCACAAGTAATGTTAACACTTCGTATATTCATATAGAACTGTAAGAACAAACTTTGGTAGGTTACAATCATATGATAAGAGATCGATTCTCCTTTGCTACTGGCATAATCGATATATAACAACCGGCCAGTGTAATAAGTGTATCAGTAAACTGTGACAGTCTTGTGAGTGTAATAAACCGTTTCTGTTTATTACTGTGTGTCAGTTTGTTATATTTGGAGAATCTTACGGTCGGTGGACTTCAATTAGTGAACTGTAAGTGTTAATTTGTAGTTATAAGCTCTAGCGTGATTTTACTGTATTTGTACAGATGTATGTAAATAGTTAAGCTATTTCATAGTAGTAATATCTTATATTATTTTAGTAATTACATAGGCCTATGTTATAATAAATATTTAGAAGATTGTTATTGTAAATCTATATTAGTTTAATAATCTAATTGTTTGTAACTTCATTTTAACAACAGTTTAATTCATTTTTACACCCAGTAGCCTGTAACAATATGTTATATTTAACCATATATTATGACCATATTATCTTATGAAATTATTATTGGGCTTTGACTACGTCATCTATGTATCATAAGAATCACTTTAAACCATGAGCGGTTTTTAAATTGTAAACGATAGGACGAGTTGCTTAAAGACTTAAAGAGGTAACATGAATGAGTGTCTTAGCCCACCTGAAAATTTTATTTTTTCAGTTTCATTTATTTATGTTTTATTTATCTTTTAAATAACCTGTTTTATTTATCTTTTTTTGATAAATAAGATAAGGAAATAATGTTGCTAAAATTAGAATTTATTCTACACATTCAAAAATCTATCACAATATGTTGACAAATGATAAGAATCAAAGTCTGTTTTTCACTACTGGCACAAAACTCGCTAAGCAAAGTATTATAATCACTAACTCCGTACTTATTGATAGATGTGTCATGATAACAAACTTAACATGTGAACGTTTTTCTTGTTTTACTCACTCATGATTCCAGTTTTTCTCTTTCTTCAAAATTGTTAAAAGTAAAACTAAGTTAAACAAATATTTTGTTGCAGTAATAAACATTTTAGAAATAAAGACATTTTGTGTTCCAATATTAATGACACTCAATTAATTATATATTGAATGATTACATTTAAAAGATCAGTATTCCATTTTATTTTTAAATTTGCCAATCAAAAGGATTCGTTATTGTTGAATCACATTAAATTTATTTATTTATATACTGTGATTATCCGAAGTGTCTAAATTATTATTTCAATTTACTATCGATCAATTAACATAATCAAAAGTTTTAAATATGTATATGATCTATTTTTATTATCATGTTATTGGATACTTTCAATAAATTACATACGTTCAGGATTATTCGAATCAGAAGTGAATTTTTCTTTTCTATTTTTTGGAGCTCTCTTCGAAAGCTGTTACCAATTTGCGGGAATTCAGGCAATTGAGGTTTGAGCTTGAATATAAATATATACGATATAAATATCTAACGAACATGTGAAAAAAAGTGGAAGGATTTAGCTTCAGAAATAAATTGTAAAAAGAAATCACGCAATATTTTCAAAACGTTCTAAAATATAGCATGCAATTGCACTTGGCTATAGCTCGATAATTTTCAAAACGACCTGCGCAGAAGCCTCCTCGGGTCGGCCGTGCATAGAGACCTTTACCTCCCATTTCTTCGTCCCATTTCCCCCACGACACCTCTGTTTTATAAATTTTCGGTAATTACATAAGGTAATTAAAACTGGATAAATGAAATTTTAGTCGATGTTTGAAATAAATTCCAATTAGGAACTTTAGGTATATTTGAAATTCACAGAAATCATCCTTTGATCCTATAATTAACTCCACGTGCTGAATTACACTGCAGACATAACAGTATATTTGTTAAAGGTAATCAGTAATATCAGGCGTTTATTCTGGGCTTTCCTAGAAACGTACAAAGCGCAGTTCTGTTTGAATAGGAGAACTAGCTAAATGGTCTCAATCAGGCATTGGAAATAAGAAATAACTCACGTTTGATTGAGTGGTAGACATAGTCGAGGAGGTTTTTTTCAGATATCGCCGATTCATCACAGGAATCTTGCCCAAGTTCCTCTTCTTCAATCATTGTCAAGATTCTTCTGAAGCAAGAAATAAATTGAGAACAAAAACATAGTTATAAGACCATCTAATGTAATAAAGCAATAATTACTTCAATCACTGTAACATATATTATAAGTTTACCATACAAATAATAATTTAGGAGAAATAAGAACATAAAAGAAGGAGTAGAAAGATTAGTATGTTTCTCATGCACATTGTTTGAGGTACTTAGAAATTGAGGTAAAATTTAAATATCTCTTTGGGAAATTACAAGTACAGGAATAAAATAGAAATTAGTTAATCACATTAGTTAGTTGTTTTCTCACAGGTGTCCTTTAATATTCATGAAATTATTTATTATAATGCAATTGGGAAAAAACACAATGCAAAGCCTTATGTTTCAAAAATACACCCACTTACCAGTCGACGTTTCGCCTATTCAGGCATTATCAAGACACCAAAAACAAAAAGGGGGTTATGTGAATCACATCTCGAAGAAAAAGGTGCAATACATCCCAACGATCAACAGCCCAAACAGGCTATGTGATTATGTGATTCACATAACCCCCTTTTTGTTTTTGGTGTCTTGATAATGCCTGAATAGGCGAAACGTCGACTGGTAAGTGGGTGTATTTTTGAAACATAAGGCTTTGCATTGTGGTTTTTCCCAATTGCATTATAATAAATAATAGTGTTTCTTTTTGAGTTTTTGGCTCTATTTTAGTGAAAATATTTATTGTATATGGGCCACCACCCCTACATATGTTTATGAAGCTTTGTAATGAGAATAATAGAGATTTTTCAACGACATTCTCTAAATATTTATTAAAGCGATATAAAAAACTTTTCTATTAATTATATTTTTATGTTTCCTGATTTTTTAGATATGATTTATTAAAAAAAAAAAAGAATAAATTTACAGCGAAAAACATATATCTGAATACTTTTGAAAATGAACATAACAAGCGAATGGAGATTACTTTTAAAATGTTAAAGAAAAATACAATAATAAATAAATAAATATATACACACACACACTCATATATATATATATATATATATATATATATATATATATATATATATATATATATATATATATATATATATATATATATATAATATATATAAATTATAAATATACATTATGGCAGGAGAAACAATAATTTTTATTGATATAAAATATCCAAGAATTAATATTTTATGGACGAAAAATGCCAAACTACAAGTAGGTTTTGGACCCATATATGGAGGTGAAGACAAAGGTAGGAGAGAGTGCTTGGCATCTGTCGAACTGTCAGTAAACCGTCTATTTGTTTGTTTATCATCATCATCCAAAGCGATTCCGTTATCCATCAAATCTACGGCCTCCATGAATTGCCCAGAACGCAGATCACTTTTGTCATATCGTTCGGCTAAGAAGGGAAAATAATATAATAATGAAAAGAGGCTTAGCGAATTATAAAGTTCAATTCCGATACCGACAAAAACTTCCGTCCACGAATCATCGTCCAAAGAAAAATTTTTTAGATGGATTGCACTCTTAATGCAATCATCCCATGCCTCAGTCTACCCTGATGTTTATCAGCCGGATTAGCACTTATTGATGTTTTTGGAATTCGTGCCTTACTGAGCCGAACAATATTATAAGACCTTTAACCTCTTCGTAACTATACTTCAATTACAATAAATCAACCGGGTTCATACTCTGCAAACCTGTGTCCTGAAATCTCCTAAGCCCTCTAGTGTACCATCTTTATTCTTTTTCGGACCGATTATTCTACATAATACCTTAGTTTTGAATACTTTAAGACGTTGTTCTAAGTTGATGGCCACGTTTCCCAACCAAATTGAACAGATAATAGTATTATAAATCCTAATTTTTAAATTTCGGGACAAAATTAATAATAATAAGAGAGGTAACGCTGAGACTGAAAAAACACAAGATTGACTTTATTTCCTCTTCAATTTCGTTTTGCCTAGTAATCGTAGACCCCAAGTACTTTGATTCTAGACTTGCCCAAACTTATTCCCTCTTACATCTACTTCACAAACCGTAAACTCTGTTTTAACCAAATTTACATTTTCGTTTTATATCAAGATTATCGGAATAAAAATGGTTTTCTGATTTTCTGTCTTTTTGTACCATGTTTTTGTCAAAGTTTCTGGATTACTAAGTCATGATCTAAACCTAACTCTGCCTCATGATGCGATCTCATATTAATTATACAATTTCGCATTTGATTTGTACCAACACATAATCAATTTGATCCAGTGTTTGTAATTCCGGTGATGCGTATTGTGAATGTCCTTATGTTTAAACATAGTACTTTTTATTATAAAAGTTTACGAGATAGCAACATTTATTAGTCAGATCCCATTATTATAACTAAATTCGTGCAAACTTTCTTTACTGGTCGTCGGATGATAAACTTCTTCTCTTTCTAGCTCAGCGTTTGCGTCCCCTAATATTATTCTGATATAGTTCCGCGATAGTTTATGTTGAAGTAATTCCTTGTATGTATTTAATTTGTATTGTATAATTTGTATATTAAGTATTGTATTACAGATAGACACAATTGTAAAGTAAGCCTTGAGATCATGTTGGCATGTGTCCTTTGTTATGTTGTTGTGTTCAGCCATGCCACAGTTGCCTTTTGTTTTATGGCTGGATCGTGGTTGCGTGTAGCGTCTGTGTCTGTTTGTGTATATACTTTTTTATATCCTATAAATCTATGCCCGTACCTAAAATAACTTGTATTTTTGCTATTCCCCTGTACTATCACCTTTTTAATCTCTCTCTCTCCCTCTCTCTCTCTCTCTCTCTCTCTCTCCCTCCCCCCCATCTCTCACTCTCTCTCTCTCTCTCTCTCTCTCTCTCTCTCTCTCTCTCTCCACATTCAACTACACGAATATTGCCTTCAGTAGGAATGTATGAGTTCATTGGCGCATTTTTAAACAACGCCCGATGTAGGGACCGATATCATATCACTAAAAACTGTAATGTTTCTCAATGTGGAAAGCATTATTTTCTTAGTTAGAAACCAAGTAGGCTTCTTTCACATAAAATAGTGTACTACCATTGTATTAAAGAAACTTCCCCTAACCAGTGAATCTCTTGTAGCGTCAAGATATTTAAAATATATCCCTTAATCTCGTATGCAACCGTTTTTAAACCACCCGTGAGGTAATAAGTTTACGTTCTTCGGCTCTATGCTCTATCTCCCATCAAATCTGTATTTTCCAACTTGCGTTATTAATCCCCTGAAGTAGTCTTCACCCAGAACTGGAACGGGAGACAAGATTACCGCCGGATAATCAGTTTTTTTACTACAAAAGGATTCATGAATATTGGTGGTATTATCTAAAATAAAAAATGGTTCTGAGCATGGCGTTCGAACCTTCGTTATAACCCTCCGGCAAGACTGGGGCCCTTCTCATTGTTGGTCAGCGTGTCATTTCCCCAATTTCCGCCGTGGGACACTTCCTTACGCGGTAATGCGGTCAGCTCGAGGGAATATATACGAAATAAAGGGAAAAAATAAAATAAGATAAAAATACAACAAAAAAAAACATTGACTTTTAAAAACTCTACACAGTCTCAGTACTTAAACTCAACATAGCTCGGATTAATGTCAAAAGAATAATGGAGTTTATTTATACCATACGTCGTTCAAATAATTTCCAAATTATTTATAAGGCAGTTTTAACCCCTTCCCTAAACGTAATCTAATGTAACCTTTTCTATTATAATTGCACACTTTTCTTTGCCAATAGAAAAAAAAACCTGGACTACAACAATCCAGAAAGTGTCTTGGGTTCTGTATAGTAGGGATTATACTGTTTGATTGCATTGAGATCACTCTGAACTACTAGGTTCATGAGCCTCAAATAGTGAACACTCCTTTTTCAGTAAAACAACTCAAAACCCGATTACGTATTAAAGGCATTACGAATAATTTTGTCCATAAATTAACTATGGGGAATTTCTCTAAATGTCTTAGGTTGAAGAGCTTATTAATTTATAATTTTATCTTAGAAGCAGTCTTTAAGTTTCTACCTTAATAACATGCTTCTAATTTCCTTCTTCCTTTTTTTTTTTATTTCTATATTTGAGAAGTTTTCAACCACATACTTTTAAAATAAACGTTGGGACGTGTCCCAGCCTGCCTGCCCCAGTTCCCATGTAGGTAAGTTAATATTTATTTCTCAGCGCTCCCAAGGAATGAATCCTGACACTGGCACTCTGTTTAGTACGCGGCGGCGACCTAGATATAACCGCCAGGGGTAAGAAAAACAGGGGCACAAGCCCTACTTGACGGATTAGTTTTCCCCTACCAGTACCAGCACCTTTGGAATAGTTTATACACTACATGCCATGGTTTTGAAAATAAGAAATTTCTGATGGATCTTTAACTTTAATATCTTTCAAATCCTCTGGTTTAACCAACAAGCCACCCTTCTATGTTGGTATAAACTTCTCCAAATAAATAATCTTTAGAATTATAACGAATTAATTGTTAAAAACAATATGATTATTTATAGATTATTATTAAAGATTACACTATTATAAAAAATAAAAAAAGACCAAACAATTAACTGTCCGTTCTTTCTACAATGTTTTATATTACGTTTTTAAATCATAATATAATTTCAACTTATACGATGATGTATTATATAAAATACACCTTAAATTAAATTTCTGTTTTGATTAATAAATAAAGTTTTTTTTATTATTTGAAATTATAAACTAGGCTTAAAGGCTCAATTCAATATTTAAAAATAACACGGACGAGTCACAGAATAATCTAGGAGCTGTGCCTGTAGTAGACGTTCCTGATAAGGAATATTAATAACGGACTACCGGATGTTTTACCTTCGTCTCTTCAATAAATGTGCCATCGGATCCAAGTCCGGAAAACTTAAAATATGTTATACTTCCATATATTTAATAAAAAAGTCAGTAGCCCATCAGTAACGGGCACAAACACCATGGAAAAAGTTTAGATGATTTGATAATCCTCAAAAATGAAATATAACACAATTTATTTCAATTTTGAACTTTAAATGCGATGTGGCGATGAAACACCTTTTGAGAACCAATTGGATAATTAATAATAGTTATGTGGTTAACTAAAACAAAAATGGGAATTTAACAAAAAAATAATTACATGAAAACTCATATTTTTTTCATTGAGTTGGGATGGGAAAAGAACATAATGGAAACTTATATACTTCACCTATATACTCGTACTCATCAACTATATGTTATCTACCAGCGGTGACGTAAGCAGGGGGAGGGGACAGAGATCTAGACTTTATTTCCCTCTCCAAATTTATAAAATACAATCGATTTTCAAACCCACCAACATAATGTTTCTAATTTATGCACTACTTTGTAATAACATAACAAGCATTATAAATCAATATAATTGAAATGACAAAGCATTAAAACGTATTTAGCGGCTAGGAACGCTTGTTCTCAATTGTTGTTTGTTCATTTAACGTCACTTTATGCTGCTATGGCTAATCGGACAAATCTAGAATGGGAGCCCTAAATTATGCCTTTCCAGGTTTTATTACGAAAGGAATTTTTAACGAGTATCTGACATCAAATAGCCTCGGGACCTCCTTTTTACATCTCTTCCGAAGAAGAGCATAAATAAGGATTTTTTACTTCCTTTTAAATAAAATCCTAGAGCTACCTGGCGGGCTAAGAACCCGCGATCTTAGGCATAGTAGGTTTTTACACTGACAGTTACACCACAGCTCGCCCCGGTCTCAATTGATAACGTGCCTTCTTTTGATAAAATTATAAATTAAGTTTCATGCTTATTACACCTAGCCAATGCATATTAATAAGTGTACTTTACATGGACGATTTAGTTTGATGATTTAATATTTTTGTATGATTTTTATTTCTTTTTTCCATTCTTTTCAAGGTGTTAATTTTGTCTAGTTTATTCTTTAATAAGATATTTTTTAATTTTCAAAAAGATCTTAGCAGGACAGCAATGTCTATTTTGTTGTATATGTTTATTTCTAACTAATGATCTTATCACAAGTATGTAGAATATTACTATTCTGATAAAATCAAGAAAGAAGCTGCTCACATGTCGAGAATCGACCTCAAAAGTATGGTTGAAACCATCACTGGGCACTGTAAACTCAGGAAACACATGCATCGCTCGGGCATTGAACAAGATCCTCGGTGCAGATGGTGCACAGAGGAGGACGAAACCCCCTGGCACGTTCTCTTTGAATGTATGGCACTAAGTCGAAAGAGGACATTTGACCTTGGCTCTTGGAGGACACAAGGAACTTCAAGAACTGAGATTCAAAGACTATCTAAAATTTCTCAGAAGTCTAGACCTAGGTTAGGGATCTTTAAGACTCAAGCACAATGGGCCTTTTTAGGTCGAAGTGCATAGTAATAAACAAGAGTCACACATAAATAATAATAATTACTAAACAGCTGTAATTTTTATTATTTTTTTTTTTTACCAAGCATTAGTCAACAAACGATCATCTAACAGAACTGTATGATCCAGAATTATTGTATAATGTCTGAAGAAATGAGTAAAGATGTAGAGAGACACCGCTTCACGATGGATTGCCTGGAATTTTATAAATTCCTTCCGTAGATCCACTAAATAATACATTCCACGTTATGAAATATTTTTACTGCAATAACTCAGCCTCCTGAGTAAGGAAGGGGAGTCTGTGGATCTATATATTTTCAAATTCCTGCTTGTCCGAGTCTTTACGGAAGTAGCGACACAAAGATTTCAATTAAAACGTGACTTCTTTGAACGTTTTCAGATTTTTATTATACCTTTTGAAGTATCTTGCTGATTAAAGATAAATTTTTCTCTAGTAATATTTCCTCGAGATGGAAATATATATTTTACGGCTAAACAATTATTCATATTCGAGCTTATGTATAAGAGGTAATAAAATCAACGATTTCTATTGTCAATCGATTGAGATAAGATTTTTCGAAAATATAAAAACTTAAAACTTAAAAACTCGGAATTGCACCTCAACATGGAAAAAAAAACTAGCGCCATAATTTTTATTAAATAATAAGTCACTGCAAAAATTTATTAAAATTACTATAATATTTCCTTTGCCATTTCAGTGAAACACGTCAGTGAAATAAATGGCCAACTCAACTAGAATATAAAATCAAATTTAGAAAGTTAAACCATAGCTTCTTTCTACGCTGCCCCCAATCTCTTTAAACCCTTTAATAACTGAAACAGGTAATTATGCAAAACTTACCACCATGGATAAAAAACTTAAGAGGTATAAATATATCCTCCTTTAATCATTTCTAGACATAGCCTTTTTTATTTATTTACAAAACAGGATTGATTTTTTGTTATTAATAACAACGAATAAATAATATCTTGTAAAATTAAAAAAAAAAAAGGTAAAAGGGTTGATCTCAAATCAATTATAAATGTTTAACTGTAAAACTATTAACGGAATAAAGAACATGTACTTGTAAATTTAAAAAAAGTAAAAAAAAAGTTTCAACGTGAATGCTTAAAAGTACAATTTTGGCCTATAATTTTTTACAGGTACCTAAAGCAATAATTATATTTCGATGTATTACATCCAGGTCCAATCTCGATTAATACATTTTGACCATTATCTTTCTTATATCCCACTCGACTTGAGTTGTTCATCATCATCAATTTAAAAAAAAAAACAACCTTTATTTACAGTTTTACATATACAAGTAGCCATAAGTGTAAATACATGTTCCGGAATCATCATCAATTATTAAATTTGAAAACTATGGTATTAATTTAGGAAAATGTATTACTTAAAACATTGATACTTATTTATTCTTGAAGAATGCATTAAAGCTTGTCTTACTGAACATCGAGTTCACTTTTAATGAATGGAGGAGAATTGAGTTGATTAAAGCTATTCTCTCCAGTAGGGCTCCAGTACTGTCGCCATGCTGTATAGGACTGGAGAATATTTGCAATAAAATTGTTTTTATTGGCCGTTATCATTCTGAAAATGATTACCCAAAACAAATAAAGAAAATTGCTGAGCTTATGACCTCTAACATTTTCTAATATTGGAGGAATACAATGTTTGAATGTAAAAAAACAAGTGTAAAAAAAATGTGGTAAGTTCGAAAGGAATATTTTGATACGAATTATTGGCCCGTTGAGCTGATAGGACTAGTGCTGCTTGAGGGGAAACGCAGGAACGAGATACATCAAATGATCTAGCTTCCCATTTCGTGTTGATTCTTTCTATAATTGGAATGGGCATCTACCGCACCTTGCTATTGCTGAAAGCTCCTTATGGCTGCAATACTAAGTCATGGGGGGGGATTAAATGAATGATTGGCAAATAGCCAGAAAGTTGTACTTGGGCACACCAAATGGAGTCGAACTGAAACAAACGACAAACGACTCACGATTATCAGGAGTATCATACCGACGAGCACAAGTTCGGAATGAAAGGAAAAAATTCTGTTTGGCGCTCTTAACTAACAGTGCAGTTTTGTGCACCTATCATGCAGATAAAAACAAAAACACAAAATTGAAACCCACGGGTTAACAGGCGTATATTTATAGATCCTAAAGATGAATCGTACAAAGCAATTGATCAACTGTTTGATTCTGGCTTCGATGCAACCATACTCAACACTGGAAAGACTTAAGTTATGACTTCAAGTGATACGAA
Source organism: Arma custos (assembly GCA_037127475.1). NCBI lineage: Eukaryota > Metazoa > Arthropoda > Insecta > Hemiptera > Pentatomidae > Arma > Arma custos. The sequence goes on along the minus strand of CM073761.1, from coordinate 25,911,540 downwards.
ATCTACATGGCAACTAGGATTTAGAAAATGTTTAAAGGAAGGAAATAATTGAGACACAATAACATGTTTTAAGGAAGCGGAGTCGCTGAGTAGCTGATACCCTCCTGGTGTTTACCAACCCGTTATAAAGTGGGTACCATTAATTGTAGAAAAACACCTGGCAGCTCAGCAGAACCTCGCTCAAATCATATCTCTGCACAACGCATTTTCATTCCGAAATAGTACAACCCTACTATGTATTGCGCTCTAAGATTTGTCCTTGGTACTCCGAGGCGATCCTGTGTGACACATCACTATGATGAGCTAAAGTGGCTCTTCCCTCTCATTTGTAGGTAATATTTCCTTATTGCATTTCTATAACAATCCATTAACTTGCAACACCCTTCATATATCTACAGTCTCTTCCAATTCAAATCCTCTGTTCAGCACCACAAAACAAGATCCTGTCTTTCCGATCTCTACACTCCTTCCCATAGAACCGCATTCGAGCGTTTCTTCCTCGCCCGCTCCACCACTGTGAAGAACTCAATCCCGCCTTTCATCCGCCATGCTTTTTAACTGGCTTCATATGAATCCTGCTTTTCCAACATCTCTTGACATTGAAAATATGCTCTCCAGGCAGGTCAATCTTCAGCTTAAATAAATTGTATTGATTAATCGATTTCGTTTTCTACATGTTTTAGTTATTCTACTCAAAGAAGATATAGACTATGTAAATACTTTATTGGATGCTATGCCATTCATTTATTTAATTTAATAATGTTGTTATTAACTATTCTATTAATTTTGTTTATACTTATATTCGTTCGGCATTAATACATTTATTTTCGGCAATTGGTTAAAACCCCTGTCAAGTTTCGTTCTTTTTATTTTAATTTATTTCTATTTTTATTATGTTTTTATCACAATTAATTACTTCATGATCTGTATTATTATGTAGCCTTCTGACTAGATGTATAATATGTTTATTTTTTTTTCATGATTGTTATTCTAAAGTGATTTGGTCCCAGAATAAAGTTTGTTTTTCTATTCTATTCTATTCTACTCTATTGAAGTAAACTTAATGAGTTCTTGTGGTACATTTTTTTTGATTGTGTGTGATTGTGCTACAGGGAAAATATAAAACTTTTGTCATTTTTATTATGGGATGGTATGATCCTGTGACGTCATGAGCTGAACTTTCCTTAATTACAAATATGACACCATGACATGACGGTAAGGGAAGTTAATAAAGACCCTAACTATCTACCTTCCCCATAGTTAAAATATTTGTTGGGCCGAAGGACTGACTAATATAACAAGGACCTAGGGTTAGCAGTTTTTTCCAAGCTTGGGATCACGCTAACCTCGTAACATGAGATACTTTACGTCCAGTTCTCCCGAATATCCCCACCCCGCTGCTGCCATCATTACTCATTCTATCGATAGTCAATACTCTATCATACATTATTAGTGTATTTTTTATTATAATTTTCAGAATACAAATTATACTAGTGATTCCTAGGGGCTAGGTATATCTGAGAATTTTCTGTTTTATTTGTTTATTTTTATATGTGACTAGCTTTTGCCCGCGGCTTCGCTCGCGTGGAATTTGGTCTGCCACATAAAGTTTGGTGACATATCATTTTAAATTAATAGTTTTGATGTTTTTAACTATAAGTTACTCGTACATCCAAAATTTCAGATATGTAACTTCAAAATCGACGAATTCCATACAATCTTTGTATCCCTATTATATTAAGGAGGAAACCCTTGGGGTGGAATTGTCGAAATTCCATTCTAAGCTATACAAAGAACCTATCTGCAAATTTCAAGATGCTCACTGGTTTCTGCTGTGCGTTGGCAGCTGGGTGTGTTAGTTAATCAGGTTACAGTTTTATATAAACTTCTCCTGTGTGGTGTGTTGATAAAAAGCTGCGTAAGTCCTTCCCCAGGCTTAAGATTATCTATATCGAATTTCATCATAAACGTATCAGCACAGCCATGAAACATACATTGACACTGATTTATTGACAGAAGTTTACTGTTGTTCGTGTCAGTAAAGGATAAGTATGTATTGTTATTAAATGTATTGAAAAGGCTTACTTAGTATAACGGTTTCACTTATCGTAAGGCAGCAGCGAAAAATTAAAACTGAAAGGATTAGAATTGCTCAAATTGTAGCTACTTTAATGTACTTTCAAAATAGTTACTTAGGGTTTTCTCCAAAAACGCACCGATTAGAAGATACAGTCCAAAAACTAAAATAGCTCCGAAAATTTCGGATTTTCCCATCTGTTTTTTTCGGATACAAATTTGGATTTGCTACTCAAACATGCCCTAAAACACATATCAAAAATGCACCAGACTAGAAAAAAATATGATTTTGCAATAAAAATATCGCAGTCATCGATCGAAATAAAATATAGCCTTTATTTTAAGTTGGACAATGTTACATATCTCTGCAAATTTCTGCGAAAATCGGTCTAGTAGATTCGGAGATTAGCACGAACAAATCTCGTGATAGGAGATTTATATATATATATATATATATAAGAAACACGTCAGCAAGGATACAAACTTTGCCCCCCTTTTTCACCCTCTTAGGGGTAGAATTTCGGAAAATCCTTTCTTATCGGATGCCTACGTCATACAAAGAACACACCCTGCAAGTTTCAGGTCACTACGATCAGCGGTTTAGACTGTGCGTTGATCCGTCAGTCATTCAGGACAAAGCATTTTACATAAATAGATTAGGTTACAAAAACATAATGACTATTGATCATGCCCAAGTGCAACTTGGATTATTAGCATCTTGTACCTATAAGCTAATTATATTATTACTATAACATTTGTGGCGGAAACACTGTTAGTTCTGATAGCAGTGCTATAACCTTCCATTCATTTATTAATTTTGGTATTAATTGTGTGAATATGATGAGTTTTATTTAAGTATTAATAGATAATTTCTATTGTTGATGGGGTATAATCCCCCACATAGTGGTGACCATGCGTGCCTATATTTCTAAACAACACAAAAGTATGTTATTGTTATTATTGTTTAATACTATTGTTTAGCCGCGAGCCGTGCACTACCCGCCAGTAGGAACAGACCGATCCTTGCCTGTGATATCGGCAGATATAGTTTTACCGCCAAAACGAAGGAGAGGGGGGAGTGACGCTCTGAGCATTATGTGTTACGAGCCAGGTTAGCTCAGTTGGTTAGAGCACCGCACTAGTAACAAGAGCGACCCGGGTTCGAATCCCGGCCTTGACAAATCTTTTCTCTTCAAAATAAAAATATTTAAACATTATCACACGCACAAACATCACAAAAATCATCATAATCATAAAAATAATAAATAAAATAGAAAATAGTTAAATTTGGTCATGAAGAAGACGGGATTTTAGCATTTTTAATAGGGTCTTATCACTTCCTTAAAACTATTCCTCATATTGAAACCTCCTTTCTGAACGTTTCAGATTGTATTAAAAACCTCGGTCCACTCTGGTTACAACCGTTCTCGACTTAAAAGAGCTAAACAATGTCCCATCGGATCCCTGCGTTTGAATGATCTTTCCTCATCTGATCGTCGTCCCAATGGTACTTCATCCCTTCTATCATTCGTCACTCCAATAACCTTTTTCTTCCTTGTTTTTCCACATGACATAGCGTCGAAGAGCCTTTACTTATTCTTTTCCAAGAAAGGGTAAATTTCTTTGAATAGGGTTCATTGCCCCTGTGCTAGACAATTGGTGGTTAGGCTAAACTCCCAACATATATTCGGTTTTATCAGGAAAGGTGGGCCTGAGGAGAGTACTGTATATGACCGTGTGTATGAATAAAGTATAAAGTGTACTGTTCTAGTTTAGATAGTGCCTTGAACCTCAGGACCCGGGGGAACGTTATTCGTTATTCCCAGCTTGTCTGGCACTTGGACTAAACCCTGCTGCCATTAACCTCCCAACTTTCAAATTCCGTCTATTCAATCACTGTATATCCATACAATTTATTTTTAAAAAAATGCAAATAGATCTTCAGTAAAATTTGTAAATATATTGATAAAACTGATGAAATGTGATGATTACATGTTGTAAACGGACGTTTCTTTTTTTTCTTTATAAAACTTTTATATACTTTAATATTTATTTTTCAATCCTTCACCATAATTATTACTAACTACGTTTTTTTAATGTGTTATTAGAACTAACCACATCATTAATTTTTATATATTGGTTCCTCGGTTCTTTTTTTCTTTCTTTAAGTTACTAAACCTCACATCTCATTTTCTGTAATATTACTCTAAGGGGATATGTTCAGGAATGAATAAAAAAAAAATATTATTACTATTTTTATATAGGTACCAATATTTATATTTATATACCATCACAACATTAGCTATGACCTTCAATTGGATTTTTCAACAGACTGGCTGAAAAGACAGTCAGGTGACTTTTGTTTCTTTTGCTTATTGATGTCTTAATTATTAATGACTGTACATATGACATTTTTTTCTGTGTGAACACTAGGACTGCCCTTAATTCTATAGTGAAGAAGCTTATAATAAAAGGTAGATCACGCTCAACCACTAGGGTTTTCCCTATTTTGGATACCCGCTTTATAGAGGCTTGGTGAGTCCCAGGAGTTCCTAGATCCTCGGCTGTTAACAGATTAAATAAAATCTGTCACATCGGGATTTGAACTCGGACCTTCGGCACGGCAACTCAGCGCTTCACCTCTGAGCAACTCCGCTCCATAATAAAATATAGGGATGAAATAAATAAGAATAATAGATAAATATAATTAAAGAAAGGAACGAACCGTGAAGGTAGCGCTGTTAGTCCTAAATTGAAAGGCTGCCATTGATGATTGGCATCAATTAACAGTGGGACTGATTAGCTGAAGGTAAACATGGACTATTAGTATTAAGCTTTTGGGGAAATGGGATTGAATAGAAGCTGTTGCTATTTACTCAAGGACAACCCTAGTTCAACCCCCTCCACCCCGTTTTACCCCTTCTCACCCCCTCCAACCCTCTCCCTTTAGTCGTAGGTCATTCCTTTGTCGAGCAGAACATAACCAGCCAGCTGTTGATTGCATGGAGCTACCTACTCATATCCGCTTGTCTTTTCTATCTATCTTAACTTTTCATCTCAATACAGTTCTCATTACCTTTGGGCATTGTTTAATAAAACTCTTTGGAAAACGAGTTATAATAAAAGGCAGTTTAATAAAAGCCTGCACTTTACTCATAAACATTTAGCGCTACCAAAGAGCCGTTTTATATAACAAGAAATTATATCATGGATCAACTTTCATGCTCACCTAGAAAAAATAATATATACTATTATTTATAGTATATATAAATAATTTATATATATATATATATAATATATATATATATATATATATATATATATATATATATATATATATATATATAAATAATTTATATATATATATATATATATATATATATATATATATATATATATATATATATAAATTAGCTAATATAAAATAGCTAATATATATATATATATATATATATATATATATATATATATATATATATATATATATATATATATATATAAATAATTTATATATATATATATATATATATATATATATATATAATATATATATATAAATTAGCTAATATAAAATAGCTAATATATATATATATATATATATATATATATATATATATATATATATATATATATTAATATATTAATATATATAGTTTATATATATTTTTATTGTAGTTTATATATATATATATATATAAACTACTGGACCGATTTTAATGAAATTCGGCACAGATACCTATCATTGTCCATCTTAAAATATAGGCTATATTTTATTTCGATTAACGTCCGAAAACCATGAAATTTTCGGAGTTTTTTCAGTTTTTGGCCTATATCTCCTAATCGGTGTGATTTTGAAAAAAACGTATCCGACCTTTCTTAAAGAAGATTTAATTAGGATATAAAATAATTAAAAAAAATAATAAAAAATAAATAAAAAAATAAATGAAATAAAAAAAGAATTAAATAAAAAAAAATAATAAAAAAAAATAAAAATATTTATTCCTAAGATTATCGGCATGCTTTTAGCGTTTCAACATATTGTTCAGTGACCGCACTCAACCAGATTAACTGCTTTATTCCGACGATAGATTCTCCGAGTATCTGCTAGCGACTCACCACCTCATTAATGGTTTCAGGTTCGACATCCGATTTTAATGGATCCTCTAAGTCTAAGAGAAAATTGAGATCTAGTCGGACCCTTTATGTTTTGAATATACCATGGATTGTAGAACTAAATATGGCAGTTTTAAAGGGACAACTGTGAGAGGTCTTTACTCATTCTACTCAATAGTGCATTCAGAGCCTTTTAAATTTTTAAAAAACAATCTAAAGTTGATCTTCTTTTCAATCATTAAACAGATATGCATGAGTGCGGGAACAAAAGGTTTACCTATGACCAAAACTTTGTATTTTTTAATTCATCAATCAGCATAGTGCACGTTTTCTCATTATAGAAATGTAATGTCTCCTTCTTTTTTGTACTTAGGATTTGAATGTATTCAGACTGCTGAATAAAAAAAAAAACACAACATTTATTAACATTAAAACACAACATTAAAATAACATCAATAAAATCTTAATCATATATTATAAATGAAATGCCATCTAAACATGCAATACTAATTAAATATCTTATAAAATGTTTTAAAATAAAAAAAAAAATTCTATTCTAAAAGCAATTGAGCAGCCAAATAGTAAAATGTCATGTCAAGCTAAGCATGCTTCATGCACTGATTCCAATACAAAGTAAAATCCTATACCTTAAATAAACGATTTCAAGTGACTGTAAAAAAACTGTTATGCTTCAATATGACAATTTATATTGTAGAATACAGTTGATCTTCCTCAAACTAAAAATAATTTATTAAAATATTAAACTGATGTTTATCTGAAGATATCCAGCTGAACGTACGTTACCTACTCATAGGAATCTATAAATAATAAATAACAAAGTGAACGGTTTCATATGCAGAGGCGATTAATTTGTTTATATAATATAATACAATTAATTAATATTACAAATAAATATAAATTATTAATGTTTGTTAATTTTGATGAATGTTTGGAAAAAATAATGTAGCATATCATTTAGGTCAAAAGTTTAGAATTACTCGACATTCTTTTTCTTAGGTTGAATCCATTTCCACTCAAATGATTTAGCAGAAATATTTTTATTTAAGGAGGAGGAGAATACTATTTTCCAGTCTTTTGGCGAATTCAAAAAAATGTTTCAGATTAAAAAAATTTCTTTTATGACAACTAAATATAACATTTAAAAAGTTTTCAGAAAACGTCTTAAAAGTTTGGTAATTTTAGAGGTATAAGAATAATATAATAAATAAAATTATAATAAGGGGTTGCTCTACATCTTCGTCATCACAACACATCACCAAAATGCTGAAAGAAATGGTTAAGAAAATTTTAGAAAATTTGTATAAAAAAAATATTTTTTTAATATGTATATATTTTTTAAGCCCTGGTGAAGACCTGCATTGTGGGTTGAAACGTTGGTTTTTGATAAATAGTGTCCACTATTTCAGGATTTCCACCCAGACAATTTTCTCCTCCATATTCTTTTATTTTAAAATAATAAAATTCATTTTGTACAACAAATAAAACAGAATATCTTAAAAATAAACTGATAATTATCTGTTTTCACTTCTTTTAAAAACGTAAAGCAGACCCTTATCATAATTTTATGTTTTATTTTGTAGCGATACTTAAAAAATTGCCACAGTTAGAATTTTTCCAAAACATGTTTTCTTAAGTTGACTAGTAAAAAAATAGCAACATAGTCCCAGTGGTTTTAAATTTAATACAGGAAGTCCTAAACCTTTCACCGGCAGTGTATAACCATTTTGTCTATAGGAGTTTCTGAGATTCTTTTACTTAATGAAGGTTACACATTATAAATTTAGGAGGATTGAGGTATTGTACATACACAATAGAAATAATCTATGTATGTGCTTACATTACTATATAAAAGAATATAGAAGCAGCATGTTATTTAGTATTTGAAGCAAAAGGGCTGAGGAAGTGGATGTGAGCTGGCAAAAAGGACGAGGCGAGTACATGCTTGATGCCATTTAGCAGCCTCTAAAAGCTTTCCCTTTGTTAATTTGCTTATTGATTTAAACTGTTTAGGAACAAGTAGTCTTCTGCCGGAAGGATCGATCAACTCCCAACGAATGGAAACGACCGGATCATTCTCTCCTACGGACATTTTTATTCATCAAAACCCGTTTCCCATTCACTGACTTTATCCGACCACTTGAGAATGTTGAATCGTAACTGTCAGAGTAGGTAGGCAAATAAAGGTCCATTCACTGCAAGAATTTTTAAAAGCTTGAAAAAAGATTTTTCAAAAGCTGTATTATACAAACCATTCTGTATAGTACATACTCCATAAAGTGTACTCATACAGAGGATAGGTTACATAATTGTACATAATTTGTTTTCTCTTGTTTCCATTCACACTTCTCTTTTTATTAGGATTTTGTGTAAAATAATATTGAAAATAAATATATGCTGTACAAGTTTTTTATTCAAAATCCTTAGGTCTTACCGATATGGAGAAAATGATCCGATAATCGATACTTATACATATTTTATCGAAGAAAAAAAACATTACAGTTGATGGAGTACACGGGGTACGTATTCCATAACGCATTTTTAAATTATTTTTTCTTCGTACTTAACTTTTCATTAGACCATTGGAACATACGTTTTAAACCCAATATTGGGAAAATTTCTTCATTTTTTTCTCTCCGCTTTTCAATTTTCATTTAAGCGTAAGAACGTAATGCTTCAATTCCAATATTGGTAAAATAATCCGATAATTGATGCTTTTACCTAATTAAAACAAATACGAATATACAGTTCTATACAACAACCAAATATTTCTTAGATTTTTTGTATGGAACAGTATAAAAAAAAATGAAAATTTTCTGAGATTATTTAAAAGTAATTCTGCTAAAAAAGAAATTCATGACCTTTAAAATAATCAGTCAGGTGAAATAATAAGTTATGCCGAACAGTTTATCCCGCATATTTAACACCGAATGAAGGAAATGAGATGGATTTGGAAGGACTCAAACAATGGAATAAATACCCACAGTCCATTGACTCATGGAATGATAGAGCCCAAAACTGGGCATAGGTAATGGAGATAGTCCCAATTCCACTACACCATAATTAGCAGATCTATCCGAGTAAGCTATCTATAGGTTGTCACCTAGTCTAGATAGCCGGGTTTATCATTAACGAGAAAGCTGAGGTTCATTGTTCCTAGCCATCAATGTTCGGTCTACATATTCTATCCCACTCAGCTGCCAATATTGAAGTAGCCCTCACTATGTCTGTGTCATAAGAGCAGGGATATAAACCTCATTTTATCATATAATACAATCATTAAAGTGAACGAATAAGCGTTATTTAACTCTTTCTTTATGCCATAATTTTTTTGAACACATATCTGCCTCAATGCTTTGAAGTTAATTATTAAAATTGGTTCATAAAGTTGGACTCAGAAACTAAGGACCATTAAAGTCCGAGATTGTTTAAGTTTACTCAAAAATCTTTTATTCATTATAACTACTTCACCTTCCCACCTACTGTTGATTCGGATTTCATCGATCACTGACTGAAATACAAATCCAGAATTAAAATTATAAGAACCATTACATACTATTGTTATAACACATAAAATGTAGCAGACAGATTTTTTATTTATTTTAGTATAAAAAAATAAACTGGGGTCAATATATATATATATAAACTAGGTGGATCACAGAAATTGCCAAATGTAATTATATGATAATTATTACAATTTTTATTTAACGAAATAAATTATTTTTGCGAGGATAGGAAAAAAAATATATGTGTAAAATTTTGTTGGATTAGTGAATATTTGTCGAGATTTTTTGGCACTAAAATGTGGAACTATTAACGACTCGAAAAATATATCGAATCATTAATTAAATCACAACAAATAATAACCTCAGATCGTAGCTAAACTTGACAAAAATGTGCCATTCAATTTTATTCTTGCAAGTTTGAAAAACGCGTGTAGTGCCTGTCAATTCGGAAAAAAAATGTAGGGGAGAAAGGATTTTTTTTCGGCTACTGTAAAATGAAATTCCCAACTAAATATTACAACGGTACTAGAGATAACGTTTCCGACTCTCAAGGCAGATGGATTTTGATGGTGGAAGCATCAATAGTTTGGCAATTTCACCTAAAAGTAACGAATCCTTGACTATATACAAAAACGTTTTAATAAGTGTGAAATTATCTTTGAATATTAATATATTTACATGGAATTGTTATTGTTTGATTATTAAACAGAAGGGATATTGATATATGGGTTGGGAAGTTAATTATTGCTTTAGTAATCTGTTGTTTCAGTATAGTTACTATAAACTGTGGGAGGAAGCGTATTTAAATAAAGTTCATTGGTAATATTATATTTTTGTAGGAATAAACATATTTCCCTGATATAACTAGACTATAGTAATAGTTACAATGTATTAGAGAGAAGGATAGATATCTAATGCGTGGGTTCTCAAGGATACACTAGTAAACCATAATTCCGATTTTATGATCTATTACATTCCATGTAACAGGGTGGAGAAGCTCATATTTGCTAGTAGCTGTTGGACTGTGTTACGATACTAATTGACACAGCATACTGATCAGTACACATAGCAAACAGATTGTAATACTAATAGGGAGTATATAGTATACTAAATATTAAAGTGTAACTTATTTTGGTAAAACTGTATAAGCTGAATTGTGCAGGAATAATTATTATTATAGATAATAATTATTTAACCGGCCAAAAAACATTAGTATCAGTTTTAAGATACTTCAGGACGTCGAGTGTTTTTTTCTTTCACATAGGAATTCCTTCTGAGGATATAGGAGTTTAGTCATTAAAGTTTCGTGAAATTACAAGAGGATGACAAATCATGGATCTTAAAAATTAATTGCTACAGGTTGTTGAAGAAACCAAGACTACCCCTGACGTTACCTCAATTATCATACTATCTGTTTTTACTCGTCTGTAAAAAAATGTTTGGAGTCACTTTTGATCAGCACATACCCTGGAATAACTATAATCCCTGTCAAAAAAAAAATCTGTAGCCAACTATAATTAACGAAGGCTTAAGATTTCGTTCCTCTAAACATCCGGTAGTCCCTGTGATCTAGTGGTAGTAAGTAAAAAAGCCAAACCTAAATATTCAAAAGAATAAAGGTATGTCGTTTTAGCAATGTTTAGTGACCTCTCCTTACTTCGTCCAGAAAATTCCCAGAGGAACCAGCATCCTACTTCCATCTACTGGCATTGTCTTCCTTTTTTTTTCCTCAAACATTTCAATAGTATGATTTTTAGAATAGAAATGTTTTCATCCAAAGGATAATAATTTTATATTTTCTTATAATTATTGGTCAGCTGTACTGAATTTTAAATATTTTTATTTTAAAAAGAATATCTTTAATATATCTTTTCTCTTTAAAATGATAATAATTTTAATTTTTACAAAAATCTATCGCAGATTTAAATTACTTTCAACACTACTTCATGACCAGTTGATAGATTGCTTATCATCAGAATTAAATTTGAGAATAAACTGCGATGCATGTAATAGGAGGGGAAGATTTTTTCCATCTTCTCAAAGATTTATAGCGATCAGAAATTCTAGAAGGAACTTTTATTTCTTAAAACGCAGAGTGAATACAATGAGCATATGGAGAACCATTTTTAATACTATGTAGTGAATCTAACTATAAAGAATATTATTTTTAGTTAGATGCTAATTCGATTTTTCAAATTTGAAGTTAGATTTTTTGTTTTTTGTTAAAACTATTTCTGCAAAAAATAGAATAGTGAACATCTTAGTGACATTAGTATAATATTTCGTTAATATAGAGTTTTAAAGTTCTTGTTTTATAGTCTCTGGTTACACCGCTTTTATGAATAACATAATGAGGTGCAATAGTTATACTTTTAGAATAATTCATGAAAGGGAACATAACGCACTAGTATTTCAAAAGTGACACAACTCAAAAATCGGTGTTTTTTTTCGTTGGTGAGTTACGACCAGGAAAGAATGGGTAAATATCTCTTTATCACTCATCAAAACTGTATTGACCTAGCTTTAGAGCTCATCTACAAGAGGGCATTTGTAGTGTCCTAATGCTATAACAAACTGACTAATAGCATTTCCAAAAATAGAGGTTTTTGACGTACTTCACTTTAGAAATACTAGATAATAAATTAAAAGATGCATTTATGAGGATTTAAAAATTATAGAAAAATGTTTATTTATTACTATTTTTACACAATTAGAAAGAATAATCGGTAGCACGCTCACTTTATTATGTCTACTTCTCTGGCCCTACCTAGCTAGCACACATCGCACACATCCTTGTTCTGCCATCTTCGCCACTGCAGATGATTAGGGAAATAGGACATCAAGTGCAGGATGCGACGTGGTTCAAGCTGAAGGAGTTGCAGATATTCTAATAATCGCTGTGGCAACGGCCACTGCGGAGGCTTGCAATGTAGGATGTAAGCCATTGCCATTAATGATGGACTTATTCGTTCGTTATGCTGGTTAAATGTTTACAAAAAAGTGGAAACTCTCTACAGGAATAGATTAGGGAACTTGAAGATTGTTATTCTTGCAATTTACAATGTAAATTCTTCTTCTTATGGTGCCTTATTCAATGAATGAATGTTGGCGATTACTTCGGCAAATTTGTCTCGATATTTTGCTATTCTGACCAGTTCTCATAGTTCAAACTTGTCCGACGTCTTATGTTTCTGATTCAAGAGAGCTTTTTTCATCCGATTCCGCGTTTTCCTTAAATATTACCTTGTACGATCAGTTAAAATACAATTTAACAAGTACTGTTTTATTCTGTACGCTCTGCGGTTTTACGTATAAAAAAATGAATTCGCTCCATTACAGGTTGTGGAGAAGAGCAATTGCAAAACAGCTGATACATGCAAAATTTGTCAGCACTCGTACAAATCACATAAACCCAACGGAATTGGATTGGGTGATCATTTTGGGTAATGTGGCTCCAGTTACCACTCTCAAGACATCGGCACCTCATGAACTATCCCATCTAACCTGATGTAGTTGCAATGGTGACTGCATGACCAAGTTGAAAAAAAAACAATACTCAAACACTTTACACAAAAACCTAACCATTTGAGTTAGAGCTAACGAAAATCATTTGATTAGTCAAAACACCGATTTTGAACTTTTGATAAAGTTGACTCAAATAATGAACAAAAGGATACCAGGGTACCAGAGTATAAACCTAAAGAGACTGTGCTTTCAATGTAGCGTCCTAATTATTCAAAGTTAAGAAAAAACCTGTACCACTGAAAGGTCTTCATGGTAGAGGCTGGAGAAATGCGTACCAACAAGTTTACCCCCTACCAATACTCGCTAAAGAGGTTTTCACTTAAAAACTTATAACATTTTTTTTATAAATTCCTTTATTAAAAACAAATAAAAACAGGATTTTTTTAAAGGAACAATCGATATGTATCTGAATACGTATCCATTAGGGAACTGAATTCATTTAATTAATTAAAAAAAATGTCATTTGGAAAGAAGTGTCGGTATCGTGTGGTAGGGATGAACTGCCGTAACAGAATCTCGGTTTGAAAAGGTGCTCGTTAGGAGGAAGCCAGTTTCACTAATGCTGTTATCTTCTTCACAAAACCATTGCCCACCCCAATTTAACATTCATTTTGCTTTGCGACACTCTTTTCCAAAAGCCATCATCCCAACTAATTACTGGATCATCTCTCAACTTCTTAATCTATTTCTTCACATAGATAATTCACTTTACATGGGTTCTCATGCAATTGTGGGAGATAGGAGTTGGGGCACCCTCTTGATAATTAAACATCAGCTAATGAACTGATAAAGAAATTTATAAAAAAAAAAATCTGATTCATAAAAGAAGTTATATTTGATGAAATTATAAAAAATGAACTGATTTATAAAAACAAAAAAAAACCGTTTCACTGCAACCCACGAAGGTTGATTCAGTTGTTCACCTATGTGTTAAATGCCGAAAACAAGATTTTACAGGAGTCAACTATGAATAATAATTAAAACAAGAAATAAAGTTCAAGTTTAGGCACACAATATATTTTTGTATTCTTCACAGCTTCTCTATTGATTTTATATCAACATATGATCTATGACTTCCTGATCACAACTTTACAATATTATTTATACAACAAAACCCAATTTTGAAAAATTGTACTTAACACATTGAACTAAGGCATCGACATATTCATATACACAATCAATAAAAGTAGATGAATTATAAATTGTCATAATAAAGTTATACACACACACACACACACACACACACACACACACATATATATATATATATATATACACACACACAAAACACACACACACACACACATATATATATATATATATATATATATATATATATATATATTTTTATATTATCTTACGAATTTTATATAATTCGAAAATGATTATCCTCCACTACCCCATTGTTTACGGCTAACTGCAAAAAAACACAAAAAAAACAAACACACAAACACATATATTTATATATATATATATATATATATATATATATATATATATATATTTTCATGAAGAACACTCTACAGAAATTTATAATTTTTTTTCTTTTTCTCTTTTTAGGATAAAATGTGAGTACGACCAGATATTGGATCACCAATAATTTACCGAATTAATAAATCAAAATGTAATATTTATTTTTCCGCACGTAAAGATTCAAGAATTATCTTTTAATGTTTGTATTTTTAAAATGGCAATATAATTTCATCATGCATAAATGTGTATAATTTAATTATTTTATCACATCTACCAAATAAATTAAATACATCCTTTCTCTATTCATGAGTAAAATAATTATTATTTTGATAAATAAAACATTTTTTTCTATGATAAATAAAGTAAAATTGAGGAATTTCGTTTAGGAGTGAGATCATTGAGGAAATCGCACAAAACTTAGAAATTATTCAGTGTGCGTTGACATAAACCAAAGAATAAATTGAGTTTTAGTCATGCATTTTTTTTAAATTGATCACTATGCCCCAAGTGTAACTCTCCAGATAAATGGAGTGCATACTTTATTAGCAAAACATCTCAACTCTTAAATACATGCATTTTACATATACCAACTGTCATGATTTATAAAATGGACCGCCACCGACAAACAATTATGTGCAATATTATGTATTCGAGTTGATTTGTAACAGTGGTGTGAATCATTTACAGCTTAGTGGACATTTGAATTAATGAGGATTATCGGCAATGAATACCTGCATAACGCTAAATCAATTAGCATGATATATTCCACGTTTATTCCAATATTGTACAAGAACACATCACTCGGACCCAAGTTCACGGATTATACTCGTACCTACTAATTTTTACTTTTTATTTTATATTTGGCTTCAAACATCGTTCACATTGCAAATTGAAGAACGTGAAAATCACTGATTTTAGGAACATAAATAAAACGCTATATATTTTAGTGTTTTTTTTTTTTTTTTTTTGTGTTTCTAAAACATCGATACATTTCTCATTCACACATGTATCATGAGAAAGACGGTATTGTTACCAATGACGGTAGGTTGTTTCCAAATATTTTAACACGACAATAACAATCATGGCAGGGGAATTATGCAAATCTAACAATGAACGAAATGGCCGGAGACAAAAATTTAAAAATACTTTTTTTCTCAAAATGTAGTTTCTATTTCCCTACTCTGGCATATATTTTAAAATTTTAATATACATCTAGGATTGACATGTTTCATTACGAATGTTAGTTGCAGAATTTTATATTTAATTTTTTTAATTAGGGTCAACGAATATTTTTAAAAGTGAGATTTTAGCTGTTAGAGACTGAATAAGGCATATAGACTTTATAATAACACCCATAATTATAAGGTATATTGGGAATATAATATAAAATGACTGTGTTAAAACAATGGTAAAGGAAGTTGTATGAAAGATGTTTTTTCATTCAATGGCTCTGGCCTCAATGAGCCGAAGGAAAGCTGAAACCAAGAGTAATGATGAGGCCATTGGTGAGATAGCTAATTGCTTCTCGTCCTCAGGCCATCTCTCACAAACAACTCACATCGAAATGATAAAATCTCTTTTAATAAAATTGTAATTGTTTCATGACGTAAAAAATTCATTTTTATCTCAAATTAATAGAGAAATTCACAATAATAAAAATTAGATTGAATCAATTCGATTTATCGTGTAAAAGAAATATTGATTTGTAACAAAGAATCTTCATGATGAGAGGTAAGGTAAGGAAGGACAAACAGAAAAGGAGTAAAGGGCACTGCCTGCTGGGTGCTAAGTGTTGAAAGCCCCTTCGGCTGACCTAGGGCTTAGAACAGGTATTCAGGGAATTAGCACCTTGAGATCAGACTTCTGAGAGTCCGGGAAGTGTTTGACTGCGCCTTGAGTAGTCGGTAATTTAGCCAGATTGAATTAAAAAAAAAAAATCAGTTATCTCCTTAGCTGATCTTTCATTCACTTTTTTTCCTTTTGTAATTTCTTCAATGTGGAGTTCCTCTAAACCAAACTCCTACCTCAACAGGTCCCTTCACATCTGACGATTCATCATGTCCTCCTCCGACAATCCCTTACGGACCATATTCTCCAGCGCTCCTTCCATCTTTACCACCTTCAACCCACAGCCTCCAAATCAATTATCTGCCTTAGTATATTTTTATCATTCATTCGCATCATATGGCCATACTATCAAAATCTTTTTTCTACTATAAACTCTAGGAAATTATATTGTAATTCCATTTTTTCCTTTCAATATTTCTAACACTTTCGTTCTTTGAAATTCTCGCTACTCTACAAAAATCTATTTTTACTATTATTATATTGTTCCGCCGGGTTGTGATGAGAAACCATCACTCAACAATTTCTACTAATTCTTGTGGGTAAGTTTTATTTGTTTTTATCGAAATATTGCATATAAATTTATCTGATGATATAAAATAAAGACAGGAAATGGTACCACTGGATAAGGGTTCTGGTCTCTATCAACCTTCACGTGTTGTTTCCTTTATTAGTACGCAGTCCATCGCATTTGAAGTTTGTATTCAAATTTGAAAATAACAACACCACAGCAAAAATTTTCAGAAAAAGGTATTGGAATCATCATTGGCAGGGAATCAAGAAAAGTCGACATATTTCACGGCTTTTACGAATGTTGGAAAGATTTTTTTTTGGATCGAGTGCAATTGAATATATAAAAAAGTTAGGAGGATGAATGTAAAGAAATGTCTTTACTTAAACAATTAAAATTACAAGCAGCGTCCTTGAGATGACGGCTAGGGAGATATTTTGACTAAAAAAAAAAACAAAAAAAAACACTTTTTGTTTATCATTTAAGACCGAATTCCCGTGCAATTGCAACTTTTTATTGCTTTCTCAGAATTAAAATAGAAAGGAGATTAAAATAATATAAATTGTATTGCTATGTATTGTCGGCACCATGAAAGGGATGCGGAGCGGGGAAAATGTGTTATGTCGGGACACATGAAAGGGAATGTGTTTTGGACAAAGAACAGACCCTTGGTCCCCTTATGGTTTTATGGTCCAAGATGGTGGAGAAGGAAGGAGAGGGAGAGAGAAGAAAACTCTGGAGAGAGAGGCAGAGAAGGAAGGTGCTCTGGAGACGCGGCCGGAGAGAAGAAGGACGTCAAGGAAGAAGACCGACCTGTAACCCAATCTACCCCTGTCCGCAGATAAGTTTAATTTATTTCCTGTAATGTATTTTATGGCAATCCTTTTTATATATATTAAAATCTGAATCATTAACCTTGTTGAAATTAAATAAATAAACGATCCTTATTGTAATTCTTTTGGTGGTTACATACCAGATACACTATTTATTTATAAATAATATATTGAAGGTATAATAGATAAGTAAATTGGTAAACACAAGAATAGACCTTTGGAAAGGAACGCAATTAAGATTAAGGAATATAAATAATAATTTGAGTACTCATCCTAAATGAGACTCTGGCATCCCAAACATCAATATATATATATATATATATATATATATATATATATATATATATATATATATATATATATATATATATATATTCAAAATATATTTAAGAGTAGAAACATATTGCATGAAATTGCACATTTTGGGGGTTACTGCACAAATTTGCACAAATTAGTTAGGTTTTCAGTGCACGAAAGCGAATTTTTTGAAAATATTGAATTTAAAAAAAAATATTATAGAGAATAGTTGTGATTTATTTTGAAATCATCAACAATAATATTTACCTACTTAATTTTCCAAGAAAGAAAAAAATGACTCATGATTTCCAAATATTTCTTCAAAATCGTTAAGGAAATGGTAAAATGTCGAACAACGTTTTCTTTGTATTGTCTTTCTAAGAAGTTCTAATTTGATTTGACTCAATAACTACCCCCTCCCCCCAGAACCTGTGATAACTAGTAGGGGAACGTGGATTGAAGCAGGGATTTCTATTTTATGCAGATCATTTTAATAATTTTAAAGTTTTTTCTACTCTTGAAGATGATGCAGTATCTGTAAAAAAAAATAAAAACTGTTTTAAATTTAACATCTGTTGCATCAGATATAGCATTTATAAAATCTAATTTATCGGTTCTACCTTCGCAAATAAAAAAGCTTGAAGAGCAAAACTTAACGTTGACATCACAGATTAATATTATAGAGAAAGTTGGAGATGAATTAGAAAAAATAGAAAAAGAAAAGGGAAAAACAACTTTTGATAAATTTAAATTAGTTGTAGAAAAAAACACGGGTTAAAAAATTTTACAACAAAGCTCTCAACGGAGAAGACACGGATGCGGAGCTGGATCCAGTAATATTGAGTAACTACAAAAAATGTCCCATCACAAGTGTTAGTGTGGAGCGCATGTTTTCACAGTTGAAACACATATTAGATGACCGACGACACAACTTTACAGAACATAATCTGAAATGTACCTGATTGTATATTTTAATAAAATTTTAAAAATTTCTATTTGACAAATTAATGTAGTTAGTAGAAAATTACAAAAAAATATGATTTACAATATATATATTTTATTAATTTTGTTTAATTATCATACCTAGCAAACAATTTTTTGTAGTTTTTGTAAGCACATATGTATATTATAATAATTATATAAATATGCTAACTTAATATTTAATTTTTTTAATTACACATCACCTCTTCACACAGTGGAAGGTTGAATTGCACGTTTGTCAGTGTATTTTATTTTGATTGCACGTTTGGCTAATTTTTATTGCACATTTTTAAAATTTTTACTGCACGAAATCCGGCCTTTATTTATCATATATTTGAATAAAATCTGACATTTCAATAAAAGTAATGACCCATGCCTCACTTCACCACACAACTTTAATACATTACTTAATTTACAACCCTTATTTTAGTAATGCCTTCCCCGTGTAAGTCTGGGAGAAATATATGATTGAGCTGAATCCATTAAATAAATCATTTTTGGCTCGAACATATACTCCTTCGAGATGTATCTGAAGATGGCATTACAAATCTAAACGTGATAAATCAAGAAATAAATATGGAGAAGTAAAGAACATTCCATTGCTATAAGTTATAATTTTTTCCCTTCCATTGCTTGAAATCTGAACTTTCCTGAATTTTGATCATTGGTACATTTCCACATTTGCCCATCTATTGAAATATAAATGGAAAATAAATGAAACTATTAAGTTTATAATACTACTGACTATTATTGAAATGGATGCATGTAATACAAAAATCATAATGAAGTCGTTTATTTAATGGTAATTTGATGTCCAGACTTAAAAATAAAACACTTATTAAACATCTTCTTTCTTGATTACGGCTAGGAAAAATTGTTTTTCAAGGATGACTTACCGTGGCTTAAAGCCTAGAAATTTAGATTTTTTCCTTTCTTTCATATTCCTGGCACGACTGTGAACAGAAGATACAATACCTCGTAATGTGTATTAGCAGTATTGAGTTGGAAGTGACATAACTCCCAGTATTCACCATCCACTCGTTACTTGGGCCCTTTCAGATATGATATTATACTTAAAGTATTGAAATTGATAAAAGAATATTTCTTTTTGAGTAGGTATTTTGAGTAGACAAATAAAGGCATCGCTTCTCGAAATATCGCAATGTGTCAATTACTTTTTGTTAAATAATTTAAAGAACATTTTAATAGTACTAAAATATGCCAATGGGAATCAAATATATTATTATAATAGGTCTCCTATTTAAAGAATAAATAATAGGTTTATAATCGAGGAAGTTGTGACACTACCTCCTTACAAACCCCTCTTTTTTGTATGTATATAAACTGCTATTGAGATACTATTTTAAAAGATAGTTTTACAATCATAAATAAAATGTCAGATAGTATCTAATCTAGAGTAGATTTCTTTTTGCTTTGAAGAGTAAAGATTTGCCCTGGCCGGGATTCCAACGTCTGCGTTTCCGTCGCAATGCTCTAAACCACTGAGCTACCAGGGGTCGTATCCCAATCAGGCAAATCCTTTCTCTTCATCGATCCTATATCCCCGTGTTCTCACAATTTTTGCGATGTATACACGAGAAAGAATGTTCATTGAACATTACTTTAATTCGGATCTTGTTAGTTTTCGTCATTATATTATTTATAATTAAATTTTTTTTTATTAATTGTTGTAATTTTAAATATTTTTGTTTTAAAGAATAAAGATTTGCCCTGGCCGGGATTCCAACTCGGGTCGTCTCCGTCGCAGTGCTCTAAACCACTGAGCTACCAGGGGTCGTATCCCAGTACCAATATACCATCACAAAAAATCCGAGAACACGGGGAAGAGAACGGATTTGCCTGACTGGGATACGACCCCTGGTAGCTCAATGGCTTAGAGCACTGAGACGGAGACGCAGACTACCTGGGTTCGAATCTCGGCCAGGGCAAATCTTTTCTCTTCAAAACCAAAATATTTAAAAATTATAACAATTAATAAAAAAATAGAGTAGATTTCAGTCTACTGACGATAATCAATAGTTTCACCTAAAGTTAGTAGATCAGTTAGTACGAGGTAACCCTAAATCATTCAACATTAAACGAATTCTTTGCCTGACACTCCATCGCCTCGGTTTTTTTTAACTTGCGCCCGAAGAGGGACAGAATGAATCTCCAACTCACCGAGGTTCTCATCGCTATTTCAAGAAGGACTTCCAATGAATTGCAAATATTCAACTGATCTCAGGTAGCGTTTGGAAACAGGTTCGCTCATTCGAGGTACTCTTGCTTCACGTTCTTGGACGGTCTGTCTTGAATATGTCTTGAATCTCACTCTCTCTCAGGCATCAGACATAATTTTAACTGGAATCACTAATCTTACGCATCGAGAATGCCAAATGATGAATCAACTTTATTACTAATTTATATTTAGATAGTTTTATTTAATTTTATTTCTCTATAAATTATCTAAATCTAAGGCACACATCGATTGTTCATTTCGAAATATATGCTTAACAATTTAAAATATTCTCCAAGAACAACAGAAAACGATGTCATCACTGCTGACTGCACAGTTTCAATCGAGTACCAGTAGAATAAGGGATATATCCATCCACACGTTGTCTTTTTAATTTATTTTTTTGGAAACATTAAAAATAAACATTTTATTTCTTACTTATAAAGATCCGGACGGTCCGATGAAACATGAATTTTCAATGATTACATGTGTGACTGTTCTATACAAAAGTTTTTTCAAAATGTCATTTCTGTACCACTTTACAAACGGTTTAGGGCAGAGTTGGAAAACGGTTGGAGTTGGAAAATACGTTTTAAGATAATAGATAAAGCTATTTATTATAATTATAAGTTAGATACTTAAGCGACATAGAATTCAATATTTTTAAATATAATTTTTGTTTGCTCAGAAGCATAGTTTTGGAGTTATAAAGCAATAACTCATAAAAATTCGAAACTGTCGTGGTTTTATTGGCCACCAGTACGTATTCCATACGCTTCATGGTAGCAGACGTCTATATAACTAGGACGAAACATAAGTATAATAAAATTGCACCTACAGATCGCTAGCTGGCTGTGTTAGATTAAAATATCATTATCCTTCAGCAATAGTTATGGGATGCTTCATTGCATTATTTCTGGGCATACCTCCTAATGCAATAAACCTTCTTGAGGGAGAATTTCTTTTTAAAAAATAAATATTTGTTAATATTCCTAATATGATATTAACAACTTAGTAAAGTTCAGCGTAAGGCAAGTAAAGAGGATAACGCCCTATAAAACATTATTGACTATTTTAGTCCTGGAAGGGGTAAGTTATACCAAGTTTGCATTAGGGGAAGAATCTGCTGATGATACGTTTTCCTCCCACCCCCATTATATAGGCTTAGCAGTTCCTACCCTCAAGATGAATTCTGCTGGAGAAGTAAGCAAGGATTATACGACACAAACATGTAGTTTCCTTTGTTTGCGGACGTGATATTCTACTTATTTAAGAAGGTGGTAACATTTACCACTGAACATTTATTCCGTTTTGGTGGGTAAAAATTGCTACTGGGTGTACATTTTATTGCCAGGAGATGACGAGAATCAGCAAAGGTATGAGAGAAATATTTTGATGAGATGTGGTCGATAGATGGCAGTCGTGATGGATATGTAAAGTGAGCAGAAAGTGTATGTATAAACAAGCAGACTATACTCATGAGTTGATCTCTACCACCTGTTTACATTTTTTAAAGAAATGAACTATGGTAGTATTGAACATTTGGGTTTGTATTGGAGTAAGCACAAAATATCTTTTTTCTTTCTCAAAATAAATATTTTACTTCTCCAATTAATAACTCCAATTCCAATTATTCTAAAATTACAATTTCTAAAGGGAAGATGACATTAGCGTTAGATCAAGTCTCGCTTTTCACTCGCTAGCTTATTTTACTGATCGTGTTATACTTGTACAGTTGATATCGGAGGGATAATCGTTATCGAATGAGAATCAAAAGGTCAATAGAATAAATGTTTTTAGAACATTCGGCGATAAACTTGTATAGAATGGTCGTAGCAATTGCTAACAATGGCAATAAGTCTGCTTTATAAATGTTCACTTCTGAGTTTTATAGACTTCGCATTGATAGAGAGAACTGGAGCGAGAAAGAACTTATCAGTTCAAAGTTAGTTGTTGGTAATAAAGTGAAACCTCTACTAGTTACAAACTAGAAGTATATTAATTTATGCCCCTTTGTAACGGATGTGGGCAGCTCTTTATGTTGAGAAGAAATGGTGAAACTGTCAGCACACCAAAATAATAATTATTTTTTAATGTATGAAGTATGAATTTTAGACTATTAAGGGGTTTATTATTTTTTTACACTAAATCTGTGTTTAATGCTTTGCCGGTTTTTTTCTGCTAATAAAGTGTGAGATTCATAAAATATTTATTTTTAGACATGAAGAATTTGGAGACCTGTAACATCTATTATCTTGGTATTAAATGGTGTTTATTAACCTCATTTCCTTGCTTGCATTATCAACAAACTCCTCGACTAACTAATTGACGATTCTCCACTTTGTCTCCATTCGACCAATCTTTGATTCATCAAAATATTTGTCAGCATATTTTAGTCATTGTTGAAAACTAATTACATAATCCTCTTGAATTAATTATGAGAATAGTGGTATATTTATTGTTTCAGGACCCATTCCAAAGAAGGAATTGTGACCCTTCTGTCAACCAACTAGCGCAAGTTTCGAATTGAAGATTAATTTTCATTTATTTAATAAAGTTGACTCAATGAGTGAAATGTAACTTTATTCCAGACTCATTTTGATTTACTTTTTGGAAGTTACTTATTTTAATCACTAAATACGCAGATAGTATATAGCATGAAGTAATTGTAAAAAAATATCCTCCAGGAATGAAGATGTTATTTTTCATTTTCAGAGATAAAATGACTTTTGTTTTCTATACATTTTATAAAAAGAAATTATGAAACGTCCACAAAAAGGCCATGTTCTTTAGTATTTAAATGAGCAGCCTTCCTAATGACCTGGTACTTTATTCTGTACCAAGAAAACTAGTTAATTTAAAAAGTAAGCATAAAGCGGAAATAATATAATGCTATTGTATGCTTAATAACTTTAAAGTAAGCTTATAGTTAGTTGTAACAAAGTAAACTCTATGTATACATTTCCAGTTTGTTGAATTTATAACTAATCTTCCAAAAGCTACATTAAATAGATAATCGTGATACTGTAGATCATAAAATACTCTGTATTTAAAGAAATCAGAAAAAATAAACTTGCGGCCTTTTTTAAGTATGTGGGCCTGGAAAATGTAATTTCAAATCTACCTTTTAAATTACCATTAAATTGATTAATTTTTATTACTGACTGAATATTAGAAACAATAAATAAATGTCAAGATACTATTGTAACATCTCCAGAACATCTTAAAACTGAATATTTAAGGAATAAAGAAGTCTTCTAAGACTTCTATCCTCACAATATCTGCATATTTTCAGATCAGGATGCCAAAATGTGTTATCAATTTTGATTAATAATAGATTTTAGCTGTAATTATAAATGAAACTAATAAGATGTAATCACAAATAACGCTTCGATATATTACTGTCAAAGCTAATTTAGTATTAACTTGAATCCATGGCCAATTTCTGCCCGACCCTGTATCCAGAACATCACGCTCCTCAGCGGTATTACAAATATAACTTTTTTTTAATGTACAATTCTTTAACTATATATAATTAATTAAATTATTAACAAGAATCCCAAACTTAGAATAAACAAGTAAATATGGTATGTCTTAAGTAAATTTGTTTACTTATTGTTTTGTCCCTAAAATGTTGGTATGCAAGACGAGAAGATATCAAGTACCAGGTATAGGAAATGCCGAACTCCTTAAATTTATGGGAAAAACATTTTTTTTTTTTTTTTTTTTAATTTGGCTTTAAGACTTCATTATCAAAGTCCTATTTTGCCATTATGTGTGTACTTTGTTAACTGTTAAGTTAGATGCCAACAGCACGCGGTTTTTCCCGGATGGTTACCGACTGTTTTCCCAGGCGGTCACCCATCCAAGTGCTAACCACGCCCGACGTTGCTTAACTTCGGTGATCTGACGGGAACCGGTGTGTTCAACGTGGTATGGCCGTTGGCACGGGAAAAACATGCTGAGAGGGCATCAATTCGTAGAACGTACTCGTTTTATGGGAGCAAGAATTGATGTCGGCTAAATGGAATAATGGTAAAAATGCTATGGCTCATAAAAGGGGATACCTGGCAGAATGAAGCTACTGCAGAGGTATAATGTTGCTTTTAAAATATTTTTAGTTTCATTCTATAACCATACTATGAAAAGGAGGTTAACGAACGCCAATGGATCAACCGTTGATAATAACTTCGATCTGTGCGAGATCGATGAAATAATGTAGGAGTGTGTATACGATACATGGTAATTGTTCACTGCATGTGATACGGAAGAATCGAAAATACCTCCAAAACTAACTTTTTTAACAAAAGTGAAGTGGGTACAGAGATGTCTAAGTCAATGGAAACAAGGGAATGAAGAAGGAAAAGCTTCATTGATTGAACAGCAAAACAATTTTTTTACTTTAAATAATTGGCGAATAGATTTTTTTTTCATTAATCTATTTGTAAGTCTTCTTATTGATGCATACAGCTTTAAATTGCAAAAAATATTCATTGCAAGGTGTTTATAATGACTTTTAGGAAGTGATGCTCCTACTCACAACCTAAACAAGCAGCAAAAACTTTACTCAACGAATTCGTAAAGAATTTTAAGGAAGTTGAAATATAAATTTCAGACTTTTCTGACTCCATTAAGTATGTAAATAATGGCCTCTTGTTTAAATTTTGTTTGTCAGTACAAACAATAACAAAAGAGTATAAATATTAAGAATTTGATAGGCATGGGTTTGATTTGCAAATAGTCGGGAGGGGAGCATTTCTTGGCATAAACTGTAGCACTTTCGGGTATATTAGGTAGTGACCAGAACAGTGTCATCAACTATCATCAATATCAAACAGAAATTGGTGCTTCTGTGTGCAGTTTGTTGAAGGTGTCTGATAGATCTAAGAAATACTTTGAAGATGACCTTATCAAAGATAGTGTTGAAACTAGAAACTAAAGAATGACATCAATATTGGTTCGGAAGAGGTATGAGTAATTTGGCAAAATTTCTATAATAGTTCGAAAAGTAATTGTGTGGACATATTGGGTGTAACGATATCCATTTACCTCAGTTCTTTTGAGTACATTTTCAAGAGGTGTAAAAGCAACGAGAAAATTTGATCTTGGATAATTGAGAATAATTGCATGTAGACTGGAGTTGAGTGGCTACGTCGAATGGAAACAAACCAGTGCTTCGATGTTCCACCATCTCTGAGGAATACTTCTGCATTGTGTTATATAAATTAAACCATTATGTGCAAAGCTAAAGCAGCAAAACATGCACTTAAAGGAGTATAAATCTAATCTTACTTACATATCTACAGTATAGATTATTGCACACACGACTACTGATGCACCAAGGGGTCTTGCTGTCATAATTCAGGAAAGAGGCATTCAGCTACGATCACTTCAAAGGAATCCCTATTCATTCCTTCAAATTAGCATTAAATTTTCTGGCAAGCCTAAAACCAACGGGGCAGAGGAGGAATCGGTGATGATTTAAGATGTGGAGTAACAATAGAGATAGATTAAAAAAAAATGTTTAATCTTCAAAGAAATAAAATAGATCTATCATAACAGTCAGAGGTATCATTCACTTCAACAACTACAGTTTTTGACCTAGCCTTACTTTTTAATAAAGTCATATAAAAATATCACAAGCTTTAAGAGGAAACCTATTCCGGCAAGTGGGTTTTGTCTTTTACAAACACCTAACGGTTAACCCTTGCTAATCAAATTAGAGATGTCAAGATTCTTTTCGCTGCAAAAGCATTGTTAACTGATCCAGGTGGGAGTTGTGCCCACCCCATTTCGAATCAGGCACTTATTGTATTCATGCTAGCTTCTGTCTAGAAGAAGGCGATATACCGCGATGAGGATGAAAAGTAAATCGGTTAAAATACCGTTTTCTATAACCCACACCAGTTGTCGAATTTATCTCTTAGGAGAGATATTTATACTCGTATACTAATAGCTAGTAAGATTATTTCAACTTCGGATGATCCGCTCAGGTCAACAAAGAATAGTGGAAGGAATACTTTTTTGAATCATGAATTATGGCTCCTGAATCAAAAAGTATATTCCAGTGAAAACTTTGGTACGATTGGATCTTTGAAGCCACACTGCTGTTTTGAAAGTTTTGAAAATTCTACAGGCAACGCCTACTCTTTAATTAAGTTATTTGATCTAACTTTCTTGTTTATTTTAAAATTAACTTCATTTTTTTTGTGTGACAGCAAAAACGAAAGTTTGGTATTTTTGATATGCGCGTTGATGATCCTAAGGATGTCAATTCCATAGGTTGAAGAACTTGTCTAGGAATGGACACATCTACGGATGGACATGCAAAATGTAAAAAGTGTTTACCCCAAATTTTTCTTATAAAAGTTATAGACGGTTCGTTTATTTTTTCAATTCCTCGTTTTTACAACTTTCCTTGTTTTAACGTTTTTACCAGTTTGTGTAATTCTGCTTAGACAGGTACTTTGATACGGGTTATTATCATTTTCATGAGGTCAAAGTGACAATTTTTTATTTCTTGTGCAAGTGTCATGTAATTCTTGATACTGCTGAATACTCTTCTCTTTTTGAACTCATTTTTTAACTATTTGATCCTCTTATACATTATGTACTAAGAACTTATCGCTAAAAATATCTGTTATGTGTCTAAATGTTTTCTCACTTCTGCCAATAGAGATCTGGCAGTCAGTACCATTTCGATTTGGAAGGGGTGACATTTATTATTTTCAGAGAGAGCAGGCAGACATTAAATAGCCATGTCATATATACACAGGCCTCGGTTTGTATACAAGATCATCAATATCTTGAGAGCGTTCCATCGAAATAAGATCTTAAGGCTTCTCAATCTATTTATGATTTCTTCAGAATGAGTCAACACTTTTCCATTTTCATCCTGAACTTTCCTGGTTGGCTTAGATCATTTTGCTATAAGGGATTAGATTTTACATACCCTCCATACATTTCCAAAATTCTTCTCAAAATTATTCATTATTCACTTGTTTTGGATTTATAAATTTTTTTCCAGGTATCATTACCTTTCCTTTTTATGCGGAAAAATAATGTAAATATTTAAAAATGTATAATAAATATCCCTCATCGAAAAATATATAACCGGTAATATTCGCTCACATTTCCTTACAATATTAGCTTAAAAAACAAACTAGAAATGCTAAAGTGAAGTAAAGGTGATGGATGGTATGAAACCGTGTTGCAGAAAATATTTAAGTGCTAATCTGAAACTACGTAATTGAGGATACCACATGCATAACCAGAATCATGGAGTGGGTGTATCTTGTCATTTCAACTATTATCAAGATATTTAAATAATTTAGCAAGGATCAAGTTTAATTTCGGAAACTGATGTGACACAGACCTTCACAATAACCGTTAAGGAAAAATTTTTTGTGTAGGGTAAATTAAATTGTAAATCCTTACCCCCGCGTAGACTGATTATGAAAAAATCTACCGCAAAAACGATTAAGAGAAAACGAAGTGATTTTTATTCGTTTATAAACATAACGGAGAAATGAGTCATTTGTTTTCGAACAGACTAGCACGTAATGGTTATACATACTAATTTTGAAGTCATTAAATGATTTTTTTTTTACCATTGTATTATTGAAACACATCGTCACACCAAAAGTTCTTAAAATTATGTGTAATTTTTATGGTAAAAGTATGTTGCGTGTTTGTACATAAATACGTTAAAGTGAATGACAGGTTTTTAAATCCATTCAGGTTGGGTTGTAACGAGTGGATGGTAGGAAAACAACATAGTCTGGGTATGTTGTTCATAGCATCAAGTAAAAAAAAAAACAACTTAACAATAGCTAGTCTGGTGCAAGTGACAGAGCTATGGGTGTTCCAATTCCATTGGTATTCTATGCTATTGGTTCGAGGTGCTCAATACTATTGGTTCCAGGTGTTCTATGCTATTGGTGTTCCATTTCCATGAAGAGTACTTCTGTCAGTTTGCTAATGTATCCTCCCTCTCAGTGTGGCTCTTAAAATAATCTACGTATACGTCACCTCAGGACGTAATAACTGGCATACTTTTAAAATGATTGATATAAACCAATTTATGATATCAATCTACGCTGGTGTAAAATCACAGTCATACTAAATCAGAATTAAATAGAGTCTACAAAAATAGAGTCTATCATGATCGAATGCAATCAATGATAGTTTTATTTCTAGCGTCCTAATTCCTTTTAAGAATCTGTCATTCATATATTCTGAACATTTAATTGATGATAAAAACTATAAAAGCATTATAGCATTTCAATAGATCATGTGTGAAAGCCCACTTATGACAAATGACTAAAAAGTACTTCCTTGGAAATGGTATTGGAACCCAATAGCTCATTTTGATTAGAAAGCATTTAGGATTTTTTAATAAAGTATGGAAGCTTTCGCTTTATGCATTAGCAGTGTAATAAAAAATATACTGTATAAACTATTTATAAAAAAAAAACAAAAAAAAAAAAACTGGTATCAAAATGCATATTTACAAAGTGGATTGCATACCTTTCAAATAGTGCTACCTTAATCAAGATCTATATCTAGTTGGTTGGCTATTCAAAAGCAATTATTATTTTTTGCTACAGCTCTCATAACTCAATATAAAACAAACTAGAAAATTGTCAATGGCGAATGTCAGAAACGAAACAAGCTCAATGGTTCACCGATTGGTCAACTGTGTAAGAGGTTTTCATTCTTTAAAACTCCTGTAAATGCATGAATCTGTCTTAGTTTATTCTTTTAAACTGCATGCATGAAAAACCTGTTTGCTTGTTCTAAATTTTATATTTGTGCTTACTGGAACTCTTCTTATTACTAATATAATTTTATCCTAATTATATTTTATACAACAAGCATGAACGCTTGTCACTTTATGAGCGGATATAAAAGCCTCCTGTAGATTTATTATAAATTAAGAACCAGTCCAACCAAATATAATATAAGGTTAAAGGTAATTACACTTACGGTCACAATTAAGAATATATTATATCGAACAACGTTTGGGTAAATCGCAATGAAATGCCAGCCAATAAAAAAAAATATAAGATAAAAGCATAATAAAATAAAAACATGGCTATGAGTCTTTATTATTATTGATTATGAATATAATTTCCTCTTGCAAATTATCAAGAAAACGATTTTTAAAAATCTCCTAACATGTCTTAATTTAACGGGTGTTAAATTTCGGTTTCTGTACATTTTGCCACCTTGTAGCAACGTCCAAGTTACCGACTAATAACGGTTGATTTAGAAATAGAAATTATAGGTATTTAAAAAAAAAATATGATCAAAATTGTTTCCTGTGACCTATTGTTTTTGCTATTTACAAGGAAAATTCGTCAATTGCGGCTGAATATAAAATACATCTATATAATAATTTCTGGCGTTTCATTTGACACAGCGACTCTAGAAATACAAGTTCTATACGTCTCCGATTTAGTTCTCACATAAAGCGTGGAAATTTACTCTTTGCATGAAAAAGGCTTTATTTGTGGACTATTAGCTCAGATAAATTCTTGTTCTGAGAAGAATTTCCAGTTCTTATAGGTCTTCTTCTTAGCGACCAGTGCTTGGTACTAGGAGGTTGGGAAGATCAAACAGTTAAGGTAGAATTGGTAATAACAGTTGTCAATTCCAAGAGGGAGGTGTTTAATGTTGAGAAAAGACTATTGGAGGGATTCCGGATGACCGGTGTCCGACCGAGTGAGGTAAAACGGAGCGATGCAAGACGGAGCGAAGTGGAATGGAACGCTTCTTATTCATTCCTACTTACTGCCGTGCCTTAGCTTCGTCCGACATCGCTGCCAGCGCCGTCTTCACTGTGTCATTCTGAAAAATAACAATAATATATATTAAAAACTTATAAAATCGAATAGGGGAAAGTGCTTACAGCTTAAATGCATAACAGGTGGAAGCTAAAAATACTTGGGTGTGCAAAATCGGAAGACCGTTATTTATAGCTGAGAATACCTTTAAAATAAAAATCGATTAGTAAAGTATATTTACATTTTAAAGTGTTTATTAGAAGGTAAATATTTCTTCAAGAGAATTTTCAAGTCGATAAATTACCTCTTTATATCTTATTATTCACTTTACCGTCAGGAGTATTGAAGTGCAAAACTTCTCCATTCATGTTTACCTGGCATTATGACAGTATTTTTTTTTTTTTTATTAGCTTACTAAGGTCCACGTCATTTCAACGTTTTTTTTTGTTTTTTTGACATTGGCCCAGTATTCGCTCATCCGTCGCCGGTACTGCTTCCTTCTTTCTTCTGTCCATCTCTTACCCTCCTCAGCTTGGGCTTATCTTGAAAACCCAAATGGGTATCTAATTTTATCCTGAGACGGTTGCTTTCCAAGACATCCTCGCAGGTAATCCCAATATCCTGTAAATCTCTTTCCACCTCTTCGAACCAGGCGGGTTTAGTCTTCTTTTCATTAAAATATGTAAACATATGGTTCGCCAGACTTGTAGGTTTCATTCTTAAAAGGTGGCCATAGATTCCTCCTCTCATAACATCCGATATTTTCAGAACATGAGTGTACAGCTCACCGTTATGTCGTCGTCTGTATTCACCTTGGTCTTTAATTGGGCCTAGGATTTTCCTTAGGATTTTTCTATCTTTGGTCTCCAGTTTTTTTTATCAGGCCTTTCTTGTTCATTATCAGGCATTCCGCAGCATACAAGACCTCCGGTCGTACAACAGTGCAATAATGCCTGAGGTTTTCATTCAAGGACATCGATATTTTGTTATAAATATCCTCGGTGAGCTGGTATATATCTTTTCTCTTTAAAATAAAAATATTTAAAGTTTATGACTTGAATATCAGTACCGTATCATGTCCATTTCTAAAATTTATCGATAATTTTTTGTCACCATAAATGCTCCAAACTAATTAAACCATAAATCCTAATGTAAAGGAGATAGTTGGGGGGTGCAGTCAATAAGATTTCTTATTGACTGCACCCCCCAACTATCTCCTTTACATAAGATCATCCAGTCAACCATTTTCATCTCATACATAAATCCTAATGTTCAATTCCAAAATAAATTTAATATTTTTTCTGAAGAAATTCTAACCGATTAATTTTATGTCTGAGTACGTGGCGCGAAAAATTTGAAATTTGATTATCATATTTTGATGTTGTAAGAAAAATTTTATTTTACAATAAAATAGTGAAGTAGTATGCATAAAAAAAAATTATAGAACTAAAAAAAATATAACTAAAAAAGTAACAGTTAGAGCAGAATCACCCATTTATCGCTATATAGTTATAGTCTATTCATATTTTAATTTGGTCAGTATAAAAACCCTTGCGCCCTCGTTTCATCTCGCAAGGTTATTGTCATGGTATTTAAGATTTTTTTTCTATTAAGTTATTTAAAAGAGTAATTATTTAAACAAATTACAACGGATGAAATAAACATATAAACAGTGATATAGTTCTAGTGAATAGGAGTAGGGAAACAATGGATGTAGGGAAGAAGGTTAGCTAAATGGCTGAGTTTTGGCCGGAGGTGACACGGTAGACCAGGAGCCATTACTTCTTCTCCTCGACCAGCTCCAACTAAACAAGCTATACATATACAACCACTAGCCTCCCCTCTCCTCAGGGGGAACACTTCTCTCCATTGCGCCCAGGGACAAATCGTAAATTTGGGAGTGCAAAATGCCAAGATTAAATGTATCTCTCGCCATTAAAATAGGTGCTCCCTTTATTGAAATAAAACGATGCCAAATTCCAGACCGTAATATTTATAAACAAATCTGTGGTTTATATAGATGATTTGATTATGAGATAATAATTCTCTCACGAATAAATAATTGCTTACTCAAAATCATATTACATTTTTTCATGTTGGAGGCTAATTTATATAAATACTAACTATGAAGTAGTTATAGAAACCAAAATTACAATAATTGAATATAGTAAATAAAGCAGTATTCATTGACTTTAAAATTAATTCATTAAATCTAATTTGATAAAAAATAAACTACAACAGCGGTAATTTCCTTCACATCCATGAAAATGTTGAATTGGCGCCTGTGAGTATTTGATTATGCTCGTTTGAACTGTATATTTCCGATAAATTCAAGTCGATAAAGACACAAAAAATACGTCGTTTTTAAAAAAAAAATCGTATAGATTAGGGAAAAAAAAACTGTACAATTGCAACCCATGGAAGGTCTTGGGTTCAGTAACAGGTACAGACTGTACTGTTTCTTCGATAACGGTTGTGCACGAAGGTGATTTGTCATAGATCACGCTCGACCGCCAGATTTTCCACTTTATTTTGGGTGCCCATTTTGTAGAGGCTGGTAGAACCCCAGGAAATCCTAGATCCCATAGGATTCATCTCCGGCCACTAAAGATTAATTAAAAGATGCCTAAAGATTGATTAAAAGCATAGGAGCTCATCGCTTTACCATTGAGCCACTCCGCTCCCTCTTATTAATGATTAAGCTGAACGAAACTGATTAAGTACTCCCAACTCTTTTTATATTATACCCCAAGATTGTGAAAATTGCTCGGACTACAAATTAAACAAAAAAATTCCCCACTGTTCGCCGGGCCTATTTCGCGCTGGAAACAAACGACTTCAAGTGGTCCATATGGAATTAGAAGTAATCGGGAGGTTTCAAGTATGTGTACAATATAGAGTTTGATTTTCTTCTAAATTCGTCTAAACATCTGGATAGATTCTAGATCCGATCGATCTGGATGGATTGCAGTAATATTGGAGAGAGAAAAAATCGAAACCAAATTGTGTGAATGAAACTAAAATTCATCTCATAGGGTCAAACATTTAGTTATTATTCCTTCTACTAAAGATTTTTTTAATACATAGCAGTCCCTATTGAGATAACTTTTATTATAGTTACCACTTGAACAAAGGGATGACGTAGTGGCAATGGCAGGGATGACATATTTCCATTAAGGGCTAGAAGAGAGGGAATAATATTAGGAAGCATATTTTTTTTTTTGGGCGACAAAAATCAGAATACTGGAGAACTTCGGCAAACTTCTTGAACCTTGCAAGAATACTGCAGAAATTTTGATCTTACACTATAGAATTTTTCGTCATATTTTAATGCTAGTTTAGATTAACACTAATCTTTTTAACGTATCAAAACTTTCAACGTAATTCTTCTCATTTTGACGGAGGCCGATGATGACAAAAGAGAATATTGTTTTGAATGAATATTTTCAGCAGAGAAATCCAATTTATAAGAAAAAAAAATATTGCTTCTACAAAGAGCGTCGCTGCGCTACTGTAGTAATGATCCTGGGTGATCAAGTAGCCACAAAGTGCTGGTTCTGAGAGCTACATTAAATTTACAACAGCTGAGTGGATGGCGTCGTTGGGGATGAATTTTTCATCGGGCGTGAGTTTAAGTATACCGTTTCGGGAGGAGAGATGTGGCGAACCAGCAGTAATACGATTATAAAAAAAATATAAGAAGGATGAAGCATAAATCATAAGTCCAATAAGATATATATAATTGAAGACCAGAAGAAAAATACTTGATGACGATTCATTGACTTTCTTTATTTCCATAATAATAATTAATATTTCAATTTTGTAATTGGTGTATATGAATAACCCAATTTGAACAACTGAAATACTTACCACTTGAATGACATCCATAGTGTACTTTAGTAAAATATTTAAAGTTATCTCAGATAAAAACTTTGGGAGCACTTTGAAAAACACGTTTTCCTGATATAATAATCATTAAGTTAATATTATTTTTGTTGTTCAACTAAATATTAATGAATACTTTAGGGGACGAAATCATACTAATAATTATTATTAAATAAAACATTAGATTTACAATAAACAACCAGAGCTAAACATTGTCATCGTGGCTTCTTATAACAGGTCAATAAAAATTGATCGAAAGCTGAACCAAATTGGAATATACACGTACAACTAACAAAATTATTAATATCCACATTTATTTTTGAAATGGTACTGCAAGAAACCGCGGTGGTTACATTTCATACTTCAAATTTTTAAAAGATAGATATTACATACATATGCAATAATACATACACCGTATTTTAACTAGGGTTTAATTAGGCTTTTTTGTAAAAAAAAATCAATATTCAAGTTTCTTTTTTTCAAATAATCCCATTAGTTATCACTTTTTTTTTTTTATGCCTTAGGATACAGTGAAGCCTAGGGAGCTTCAAAATATTCAAAATGTAAAATCCCTAATTTTTTTCCAATGAATGTTTTCAAAATCAGGGATTCGGAATGATTTTAATCACAATAATTTGATTTTAATTATAATAATTTATACAAAATTGTAAAAGTGTTTGACCTAAATTCGTCAATTGCTTAACAGTAATATTTTTCTATTAAAATATTTTGAAAAACAAATGCTTCGGTATAAATAAAATCATGCCTATATCATTTAACACACTTGAGAAATAAAGTAAATAAATAAAATAATGCTGTTTCGGCGTGTTTACTTTTGTTTTGTTGTTTATTTATTTACTGTTATTTGTTTTACCACTGGACGGAATGGTCGCAATGGCATTTTTTTTCTATTGAAAATTTAATTATCATTCAACTGATATTTATAAAAATTAATGTTGGACGTAAATTTTATTTGTTGTAGTTTTTGAGTTATGGGTGACTGTAGTATTCTTTACATTTTTTTTCGTCGTAGAGAATGCAATGGTAAGACGGTTTTTGGGGAAGAATTCTGTATGAAAAATTGGGCAATTAAATGGTGCGATTTGTTCGCATCATTTAATTGCCCAATTTTAAAATAATGCTTCCTGAAAATTTTAAACTAAACCACAGATATCTAATAACTTGATCTTTGGTCAAATTTCAACTACTGGGCAATCCTTATAGAAATCATAAATGATTAAACATTGTAACTTTGTTGGTTTCTTCTGGTTTAGATCGTGTTGATAAATTTTTCGCCAACGTTTCGCCAGCCATGCTGCTGACTTCTTCAGGGTTGAGATGAGAATGAGCTCATTACATTTTTAGCTCATTTTCATCTCAGCCCTGAAGAAGATGGCTGGCGAAACGTTGGCGAAAAATTTATCAACACGATCTAAACCAGAAGAAATCAACAAAGTCTTTTGTAATAATAGTGGACGTGGAAACCTTAAAGAGTATTGTAACAGTAGTTTCCAGTTGAATTATTTACGCCAAGGACACAATATTTATCCTTGCTTATTTAATACTGTTTTGTTTTAATAAAAATGTGAGTTTTAACTTCAGAATCCATTATTCTTTAGTCCCATTTAAAATATGATTTCTTATTAATTCTACGGCATAATTCTCCTTATATAAATACAGTCAGATTGTGAAATTCATTTTAAATGTAGTGATAGCGTGATTAAATAATGAAGTTCTTCTCAACAGGTATTTGATAAAGATTTTGCATTTTGAGCAACATAAATTCCCCACCGTGTTGTGGTCTGGTCTGAATCCCCGTGTAGTGTTGAAATTATGCGACCTGCCTCAATCCGGTAAGCTAAAGTTGCACCTTCGGGACGCCAAAACTATCCAAGAGGCAAGAAAGTTATAACTTATTTATAAATAAAAATAAAATATAACAAATTACATTTACACTCAATTATATGATGTGTTCAGAATATATCCTTATTTGACATGATTGAACTTGAATGGGCCAATTTGAATTCGTCTTGTTATTTTAAAATGACTACTACAAATAATAATATCTTATTATTCTTAATATTTTATTAAATTATTCTTAATATGTTTGCATTTGTACATTAAACAACATCTATAAGCTAAAAATTTAGATCCCTCGTATACTGACTGTCTAAGGTTAGTAAGCAAAGATACGAGTTGTCAAAAATATAATAAATAATTTTCCAACATTACACAGTTAATATTATTAACAATAATAGGCTTAGTGAACCCGGAGGAGCGGTGCCTATACCACCAATCTGTGTTTACAAAGTTCCCTCAACCACCAATCACTATTTACAAACTTTCGTCCAAAGATTAAAGCTCAAATCCAAATCAGCCTGTTCAATGTTGAAACTGTTATTATTATATAAATATACATATTAAAATATTTAAATTCTTCAATTATTACATTTTTGTAATTTCACACTGTTCTATAAGAGCTAATGTGTGTAAAACCGTTGAAAAATTTAAATTACTCATATTTGTTTAATATTATCTTGTTTAACCACTATGTTTTTCGGTGATTGGAGGTATGGATCATAGCAATACAGTCGTTGCACAACTTAGTTTGAGATCCGGTGTGACATTTTGAGTCGTATTTGAAGAAAACTTTGATTCAAATACCGATAAAGTATCAACCCTCAGTATTAAATTTTCACCTGTTAGCTAATTTAAAAAAAGAACGTTTAGAACGGATGATCTTCAATTGAGAATTACAAATATACAAACAAATGTATAGATTAAATAGGATTTATTCAAAGGTTATGAGGATATACACACACCATAGATGCCACAAACATTTGTCCGCCGAATCGGAACGAGAGGATCATGCAGAAAAAAAAGCATTTCACTCAACAGAGTAGTTTTTGAAGATAACTTGTTTCAACCGCAAGTGAAACTGGACATCCCTTAAATTTCAATGAATAGGAAGAGTTTAAAAATTTACATTTTATAGTCAAACATAGCAGTTTCCAAAGATGATTCCGAAAAATGTAAGTGACATTAGACAGGCAGCCGAGAATGATGAGTTTTGTTAAAATTTAGAGAATGATTCAATTTGTATGTCGATAACATTTGGATATTGGAACAGAAAGGAAGAAAGTTAGAGTAAAAATCTTAGTAAATCACGTGTTTGATGAAAGATATCGAGTTTTTTATTTGTTCACCCAAGTGGATTTTTATGGAAAATATAAAAACTCAACTACAATGTGCCGTTGTCTTCTCCCGACTTTTTCCTAATTGCTTGAGGCAAATTGGATTTTGAATATTCACATAATTTTTAACATCTTGAAGTATTCGGTTTCTAGTTTACTTGAAATAAACTATGTTCAATTTTCATATACCTGGCATTCTGTTTTAGCGGTCACCATTCAATTAATGGACTTGGCAGAATAATGCACGATTAAACCTCTTCTTCAAATATGTGTTTTGTAATTATTACAATTTTCCTTTTGTTCATGTTATTTAAAATCTATGGTAGCTGTAATTTGTATGAGATGATTAAATTGTTCATTTATAATTTTCATCAAAACTAAATATAAGAAACTAGAAATACGATTTAATATTTCCAACCATTCAGATCATACGAACCCAGGGAGTGATCGAGGTGGCAAAACTTGTTGTGTCGGAACTTCAGCAATCACTTGGTTTGAATTCGCCTGGGGGTGGGGAGGTCTTTGGTAGCCGATCCGCGAAACGAATATCGACTTTCCCAACCTAGATAGAATCGGTAAGTACCCTGTAGGACCACTTCCTCTCTGCTTTTGACCCAGCGCACGAGTACATTAGATCCAATAAACACCTGCTACAAAAAACATAATAAATGAGTTGTCAATCTTTTGATATAATCTCATGAAAATTTGACAAAAAAGTAGCGTTGTAATGGAGATAACAATATCAAAGGGAAAACTAATTGTGAGGGACAAGGTAGGAGTTATTGAAGACTGAGAGAGGAGATAGGATTGTGGCTGCTAGAGGGCTTCCACTGAATAATGGAACAGACACTTGAAACTTTTAACTGCTCCTCTGGCTGAACATATCCCTCGCCCCCGACTACGCCTAGACTTCCGACAACAAACTTCACTTCTACTTAACGGTCTTGTCCTAACACTAACGCTAAACAGGCTTGTAAGTAATTTATAACAGGCCGAGTTGCCATCTAAATTTTATAGACAGATTTTGTTGTAATTCTATAAAAACTTTATTGTATCTTCATTTCCCGAACCAAGCACAACGCGGTTTAATCACATGATGTGGCCAGAAATGGCGCTATCAGTAGACTAAAATAACTCTAGGTAAGTTGGACATTTATTGAAGTAGGATCACTTGTGGTGTAGTTGTAAGCATAAGGACCTACTATGGCCATGATCGCGGGTTCGCATCCCGGCAGTTCGCCTTAGGATTTTCTAAAGGGAGAAATAAACCCTCAGTTATGTGCCAGTTATGGAGCTGATTTAATAAGTGCCCAAGCATATTTAATAAGCACCCATGTTTGCGGATGATTTTATATTGTCGATAGAGCAAAGAAATAGGGTTCGAAACAAATTTGGATAAGATGAAATAAATGGCGAGTAATAGAAAAGTCAGTGATTTTGGAAATACAGACCAAGAGCAATAGATACTTGTAACAATATTTATAATCATTCCTACTATATTAACAGGCAAATAAAAACTTGAGGAAAATTAGTAAATTAAATTAATAAGAATATTTATATAAATATAATACAAATAATTAATTTAATTCTGTAAAAGAATAATAATTATTTATAAATAAATTTACAAATTAATTAAATCAATAGAGTTGAGTTAAATTTAAATAAACATTC
Organism: Arma custos; assembly: GCA_037127475.1. Taxonomy (NCBI): domain Eukaryota; kingdom Metazoa; phylum Arthropoda; class Insecta; order Hemiptera; family Pentatomidae; genus Arma; species Arma custos. The sequence goes on along the minus strand of CM073761.1, from coordinate 25,871,588 downwards.
TATTATACCAAGCTTATCTTCAGGCTAGTTAACACCAAACTATGCTTTGATGAATGATTGGAATAAATAAAGTTAATTAGTATGCATTAAGGTAAAAGGAAAAAGAGAGAGGAAAATTGGTAAAATACAGGCACAGAAAGCCATTCTGACATCTCATTTCTGCTATAAATATGTATTACGATAGTTCTAGTTACCTATATGACCGATAAAACAGGGTCGTAAAACCGCAGAGCTCTGTCCCATCTAACAGCTTCATGTGGTTTAACTTAGGTCGGGAAACTTTTGCCATGCCTATAACATGTTAAGTGTCCATACTCCCTTAATGGAAAACCACTTTTCTCCCTGGCTTCCTAGCGTCCTGCATTATTCCTCTCATCCAGCTAGCTTACCCTTTTTTCTCCGTCTTCTCTCTATTTTAAAAGTAAAAAAACTAAAACATTTTGGGGATAAACGTAACAGGTAACGTAAAATGTTATGATAATATCCGGTTATAAAAAAAAAATCTCAATTAAAGCTTTAAAACATATAAAAAGAGTATATTAGTAGAAGCGTCTACGGCCACTTTGAATAGAATTATGTAAGAACTGCAATTTGTATAGAGATTCATTTATACCTTATTTAACGGTAGAGTTTTTTTTTAGAATGACTTTTTCATATTTAAAAGGGATAAACGCGAATATTCCTTAAAAATTGTAGTTTTCTTCATATAATATAATAATAATATAACATAATACCCTTCCCCATTTGATAGAATGACGAATGGTTTTTGGTTAGATCACGGACCTTGGGTTCCAAAAGATCATAACAGACAATTCAAGAAACAATTTCTATACAAATTTATTAATAAATAACTATAATATTTAAGGATATGAATTAATATATTATTTGTACATATATAGTGAGGACTTGCTCTAAAAATTGCTACTTAGGTCTTGAAAAGCCCTGGATTAGCATTGATACAAATTAAGGGATTTATCAAACAAAATAGGACTATTTTAAAAAGAATACTTTATAGAGTTAGTGTTTAAATTGTTGACGGCTTATTTCCGTGTAGTAATAAATAAGGAATGAACAATGAGAACTGCGAAAGGAAATGGAAAATGTCACTGAAATATTGAAAATGCATTCACAGGCCTTGGAGACTGGTGGTTCACGTTTCAACCTAACAACTCAGAATAAAGTTGGCCATTTTTACTAAACCAAGAATTATGATTCAAATGAATGAAGACTTCTAGAATTCATATATTTTTCTCTTTAGGTTTCCTTAGATTCGGTTATAGCTTATGAGAGAAATCGGCTATCTTTAAATCACGGATGTTTTCGTTAAAACCATCATCATGCATGTTATAACAGCTGTAGTAATATGAATTTAAGCAACTCACGGTAGAAGGTTTGAACAACCATATTTTTGCACGAAGAAAATTGGAAATAAACATCTATTTTCTTTAAGAATGTGATGTCACTGTTTAAAAAAAAGGTCAACACAAACTAACACAGCTCGATTTGGCTTTATTTAGTTGGGAAAACTAACTTTAAACTTGGAAACAACTTTTACATGTCTTCAAGTTTAAACTTAACTAAACCAATTCAAAGTTGCTTAATAAACAAAGCTAAGTCACTAACAAAGTGAGGTTGTTGAGAGGTAAACAATAATCACTTTTATTATTTAATCTTCGATTCAATTCTATCTGTTTACACACAATTATAAAAAATTTAACTTGTTCATTAGTATATTTGTTTAGATAGACCAAATTGTACCAAATAGCTATTTAATATTTTAACCAAATATCTTCACTATGGGTCCATCTTACAATCCGGAAAAAAACAACCATATTTTAGATAAATATCTACTGCTGGCATAAACTCAGTTTATGTTAGCCTTATTAAAAAAAAGTATATGTAACAGCTGCAGATTTTTTTCTAGCGTAGAATATTCCTACCTTCACGTATTAAATAATACCCATTCTTTGCACAGTAGAAATCTATGTAATGGCGATATAAATGGTGATGAAGGTTATTATCGAATTGAATATAAAAGAAGGTCAAGTTTCAAATTTGAAGAAATTGAAATGAATACTGTAGAGATGTCTATGAAAACAAAACGTTTCAAGGGAACTAAAATAAATTGAAAAAATAATGACAATTTCCCATGTTAGGCAAGCAGCCTAAAACAACGACTAGCAATGCCTAAAACCGTTAAGATGACTGACCTAAACACAATCCTATATAGCCTTACAGAGCATTGGATGATAATATGAATATTTTTTCATGATTACGTGACGTTTCGTTTCTAATTTATATCCTCCTGAAAAGAAGCGCATCCCCTATATACAATACATTGAACGCACAGTTTAGTCTTAGGTAAGCAAGCCATGGCACAAACTTTTTAAATCCATTCAACAGTAAAAGTATTGCCTTCTTCATGAATTCACAAATTACTGGACCTTCAGGCTAACGGAAAGATTCTTAATAATTCCATTACGCCGCTACTAAACTGCTACATTTCCAGTCACCAGAGCCCAAAAATTAAACCTCTTAATATAAGAAAATAGGATATTTTTTCTAAAGTCCAAGTGGGTAATATTTAAGAGTTTTCATATTCTCTAGCAACAGCAACGCCCTCGATTTACTTAGGGCGATATCGATTTCTTTCGATATACCCTGCTAAGAAGACCTTCAAAATTTTGGCAATATCTGCTTTCCCTCCTACTAACCAATTGTTATGACGATACGAACCAGGTCACGAAAACCTATTTTTCGTGCTTCTGGGCTTAATTTTATACACTCCCTGTTTCTAGTCGGCACACCTTTATAACATATCTAACAGAAGAAAAAAATCCTTAATGAGACAAGGAGAAAATCTTATTTTGGTTTATGCATTACATTTTTGGGTTATATCACCTAGTGATCAATTTGATTCAGGACAATAAGCGATTAAACAATGATACCTAAGTGATAAAAACCGTAGCTTGCTAACATTTTTCGGCAAGCAGTTTTTGTTTTCAATCTTTATTCGAGGGAATTAGTAGTAACTAAATTGAATTTAAGTCATTCTTCATTACCGTTATATCAGTCATTGGAGTTATTACTGTTTTAATTTGATGTAATTTAAAAAGAATTGCTGTTTTCGAGTTCAGCTCGTAAAACGGGGAGTTATAATAATAAGTAATAATTTAAACAACATGTAGGGACCTAAATCGACTGAATACCCTTAAATAAACACACACATACACACACACATATATATATATATATATATATATATATATATATATATATATATATATATATATATATCGTTTGTCTTATATAATATTTAATTGTTTGACTTTTGTCTACACTAGTAATCTAACGGAGTGGAGAGAAGAAATAGGTTCTCATATGGTCCCGCTTTACTCCACGCGTGCAAGATGGAGAAGACGCGTGGGCCCGAAGATCCCTAGGGCAATAAGTAAAAATCGTAGATATGGTTGACCCTGTTCAGTTTTCTAGATCTCTATACTTATTGCCCTTAAGTGTGATTGCAGATTGGATTATTTTACTATCCAATAAAAAAATAATACACCAACAAGCTAGAAAAATATACCTATCGTACTCAATTTAACGACATGCCTCATGCATCCATTCAATATTATGAATACATTTTAAGCACCCTTATAAATTCATTTATAAAATTATTTTTACTTCCGAGAATATTAAAAATGAAACGAATGAAAACTTAAAAATTTTTGGGACTTAACTCGAAGCGACAACCTGTGGTACTGATACCTAAAAAGAGTGTCATGGAATTGATTGAATTTTATAATTGATTAGCCGATGTATCACAGTATGGATCATAACTGAGATTGTAGTTGAGTATCGGAAAAAAAGTGGATTTGGGATCGAGTAGCCAGCTGGTTGTAGAGATGGGGTAAGCTTCTTATGACGGGGGGCCCGCTAAGCCGATTGTCAACTTGGTCAGAATTGTACAGGTGAGTCACAGCTAACAGATTTACATCGATCTATTGCAACCGTATCTCACCACCTCCCTAAAGGGATTTTCAGGAAATATCGATTTATTTAACGAAATATATCAGTCCCCAGTTTACACTAAAAAAACGTTATAAAAACAAAAGATTCTTCCGAAATGGCTTTTTCACCCTGATGTTTTTCAGTAATATTGTGAATACCAGGTATAGTCACTAGGTATGGTTTTTTTTTCCGAATTAAATGGTGAAATACAATTGTCGGAAGGAACTACATGCAAGAAGCAATTTTTTTTAAAAGAAGTTTAACGGTGTGATGGAAAACAATGCAATTTTCGGTATAAAGGTTTTCATATTTTTCGAAAAATCTTACAAAATGATTTCTCTGAGCGTAAAGCATTGAATCCTAGCTTCAATAATTCAACAATAACACGAGAACGTTTTGGTTAATTGCATAAATTAATCAGTGAATCATTTTCGGTTTTGTCTGAATGGATTAGTTTCTGGATTCTGCATTGCTTATTAATCTGTAATTAAGTTTAGGCCTGTTTTACTTCACCGCAAGTATTTGCACAATCTATGGGCATTTCAGGTATGATTCATCAAGCAATGTATGCTACATTCATAAGAACTCTACATATGCAATTAACCAAAAATTACGTAAAACATGGATTGATTAAGAAACATAAATTAGGCAAATACTTTTCCTATGTAAAACAGGTGAATACATTCAGCTAATTATCAACAACTCATCATAACCAGCAGAAAATTGATTTAATTGTTAATTGTAAAATTAAATAGTTAAATTTGTTAAAAGACTAAGTGTATATATTTGAGTAAAGACAAAATAAAGAGAATGTAAATCTTTATGAAGAAGACCTAATGATGTCTAAGAATAAAGTTAATGTTTGTTGGGAAAGTCTTCTTACCATTCTCCATATCAAACTTTACGCTAAGGCTATTAAAATTGTCTTAAGTCCAAGAGAAAGATTATAATTGTCTTAAAAGTGGCTGTTCTCACCTACACATCACATTTATCCATCTTCCTTACTGTTTAAGTAACTATGAAAAGGGAAACTGTATTTAGTAATTTGGTAGTCTTAATAGTTATGAACAATTTTTAACAGAGCCTTAGGTTTCTGCAGCGTGTGTGCAGAAAAGCTCAAGTTTTTAGCCTTCCACCTTACAGTTAGATCATGTTCCCGAACGGTAGGATAATACTGCCTTTAAGGCAAGCTTTATTAACTATAGCATAAATAATAAAAAAACTAAAAAAAACCAAAGGCCTTTAAGACAAATCTGGAATGGTTTGAAGCACCGGTTATATTGTGTTGTTTCTGACTTGAATGGCGAGTTTCAGAATTTTTTTTTCTTTGAGACTGAGACCTCTGGTTATTTAAAAACGCAGGATTCTTTTAGCTTTGGTTGGTTGAAACATGACTAAGACGTAGGTTCTACTATAGAAGTTAATAATCAGCTTTAAAACTTCTCAACACAATTCACCCAGCTTCTTTTTAAGTAGCTTTCAGAGGCGCAGGATCAGAGGATGAGATGTTTTAATCAAGATTGGAAAATCTTTATCCATGGTAATTAATGAAGGTTTCTTTTTGGGGTTAAAATTCACAATAATTTTTTATTTTAGTTTATTAGCTTTTTCCGAAAGCTGTTCCAAAGCTGGGGATATGGATTAGTTATACTTTGGGATCCAAGGGGACTAGGAGGTCCTTGCTCAATAGTTTAAAAGAATAATTAAGGCTCTGACGTTATCCCTCGCTTTATCGCAAAGGGGAGAAAAAAGAACAAATTTTTTGCTAAGAAACTTTCATTATAAAGATATTATTATTTTGAAACTCGTATATTTCGCAATATAATCCATAATTGGATAAATAATTGTTTAACTGAATTAACAAAATTATATCTTGTTGTTGACTTTTACCTTTATGCTTGTTTCAAGTAATCCTTTCTTTTCTGGCATACATTTATAAAGCACGTTTTATAATGATTTTCCGCGATGGTATTTCGACTTCAAATCCGATCAGACACCTCATTGTGCGACGGCATTGTGCGCATTACAAATTCTCATTGAGGAAGTTTTTCAAGCAGCATGAGTACTCGACAATCGGCAAAGTCAAACTTAGTTGTTTCGTTCTGCACAGAAAATTCTACCTACGCGAGATGAAACTGTTAAATATAATAGTAGCTCTTAAGATAGTACAAGGACACACATTATTAGTTTGTCTTTGTTTTTTCTTCGTTAACCCCCTCTCTTTTTGTTTATATATCTTTTTTTCGTGAAAAATATGATAAAATGTTACTATATACATAGTAATTTATTTAAGATTAATTTATTGATATTTACAACTGTAATAATATTACAACAAGTAAATCTGCTATATAAACAAAGGACATGAAAACAAAAAAACACTTGTGGAGAAACTACCCATTGGTAGCACTCCAATAAAGTTCTATAGTGGAAGGTCTCGAGGCCATCTTCTTCTCAGACGCTCGGAGGTTTATCAGGAACAATATGGGAAGCAAGTTGAGAGACTAGCGGATTCAAGTGTGTATGAAGCTTGTCATGGAAGAATAGGTATCTAGTTTGGGCCAAATCAGCAACATATGGGAAATTAAGATCATGATGGATGAGTTTATTTGTGACATAATAAGGAGCATTGAGGATTTTACGAAGGATTTTAGATTGTAAGGATTGGACACGAGATGAATTGGATGGTTTAGTAGAGCCCCAAAGCTCAACTCCGTATGTCCGAATAGGTCTGATAACTGTCATGTAAATGAGTGTTTTGTAATTAATTGGGAGCTTAGAGCGTTTGTCCGTAAATGTTGGAATAGGCGAAAACGTCTAGCAGTTTCTTGTCTTTTCAGTCTTGTATGAGAAATGACAAAATTTAGAAGTATTCATCTAGAAAGTATCATTTGAACTCCACGATGAGAAGTTACCATTTGTATCCATTTTAGTGCCCTTGAATGAGGAGACTAAAATGACACTGCCCTGGTGTTGAACGCTTAGAGCGTTTGTCCAGTAAATGTTGAAGTAGGCGAAAACGTCGAGCAGTTTCTTGTTTTTTTCAGTCCTGTATGAGGACCTGTACATAATATAAAATGGGAAAAAGTATCGGACGATAATATCGATAAATTTTTATTGAATCCTAGCCGTCATCACTTACGACAGCAATTTCATAAAACGTAATCGTGAGGAACGTGATACTAAACAGTTTTAATTTTGAACGTAATTTAAACTTGAGGATTAGATAGATAGATAGAAATTTTATTTGTCTTTGGGGGCTTCCCCGTACAAATAGAGCCCAGCTTGGCTATAAATTACATTATTATGATTTCAACAATTTATGTACATATCAACTTGAGGACTATTCTTCTTCAAATTGTACTATTAAAATAACCTTGAGTGATCCTCATCAACTATTGTGAGACTGAATGGAGGGAGAGCTTCCTTACGTTCAAAGTTATAATGACTGAGTACTTCCATCCACATCTTACCTACAATTGCCTTTGGAGCAGGTCTGATTACAGAGTCGATATCGTCGATCACTCCTTCCGAATCCATAGCAGTGAATACTGAATGCTCTGGTCCTAGCGATTAATTAGTAACTAACAGTCGTAAGGGACGGGATTTACCTCAGGCCGTCATTAGTATTACCACTGAATTAGTATTCAACTAGGCCTTAACCAGGAGCGCACAATGTTTACATTGGGTCAAGCATCTCTCCATTATCATAAATGATATTAATAATAATAACAATAAAATTAAAATTATTTTATCAAGGAAAACCTCTAAGGTCTAAGTATAAAATCCAGCCATGGGAGCAAATACAAGAGGACAGAAAGACCATTTAACCCAACATTCTTATTTTTCTATGTTTTTTATTTACAATAATTAATTCAAATAAAAATGATTGGCTTTCCAATTAAGCGGCAAAATATAATTTCTAATTATAATTCAAATGACCTCCATGGGTTACCCCTAATTTTGTTTGGTCCTATGAATCTAATCCACATGATCCCAAGACCTGAGTAGGATAATCCCTAGCCTGGACCACTGCTGTCATAATCCACGGCCAGCACTGACTAGAAAAAGGAAAAGAAAAGGAAACTACTTACGTCATTGTTAAATATTTTATTTTTATGATGATAAAATACTAAAACGAAAAATAATTGCCGTCGAAAATGATTTCGATTTTCCATTTTGCCGAATTTTTTTTACTGTAACAACGATGGCTTCAAGAGCCATAAATAGCGTGTAGAAGAAAATACTAATATAAGAAAATAACAAGTATGCATCATTAAAAAACAAAAAAGGGTTAACGTATTCATTATTTTGTACACGTCCTAAATGTTTTCCTCGCTCCTCCCGATATATTGTATCATTTGCTTATCCAATACTATTCTTCAATCGCCCAACTTGAAGAAAAGATTTATTTTGTTCCTGATTTCGTAGCGGTATGTGCTTCATAATTTTTAAACGAAATTCGTTTTAAAACTGCACCTATACATCGTCTTCAAGAAAAGCAAATATTACAAGCATTTTTGCAATGTACTGAAACTAAGAGTTTTACAGTTCATTTGTCAAGATGAAACAATACTAAAACGGAAAAGAGTTGTCGAAAATGATATATTTTTTAAGAGTGCCGAAACGTTTTTTTTTTTTTTTTACTGAAACAACCTTGATTTCATTCCATAGTGTGTTAATGGAAACACTAATTTAAGAAAATAATAATTATGAATCATTAAAAAACAAATAGGACTATCGTATTCATTATAAGTCACACACAATGTTTTTCCTTCTGCAATATTGCAATTTGCATTTACATCCACTCCAACGCTTCAATCGTACAACTTGAAGAAAAGCTTGATTTTTACAACGGTAAAAGCCTCAATTTTTTTTTATTAGTACTCTTTTAATTAGAAATTCGTTTTAAATGAGTACCTATTGCTATGTATCGTACAGGGCGGCATTATAAAAATAAATATGTTTTCCACGCAGAGCAATGCTTGTTTTGCGAGAAGTAGGTCGCCCAGGTAGAATGGTCACATGGTCAGGGTGGGTGAAGTGAACAAAAAAGGGGGTTCGAGGACTCTACTTTTAGAAGGACTCTCTGAACTCATCCCGAGGTGGGAGGAGGACTCTCTGAGAAGATCTAGAAGAGAGGGCGCAGAAGATCCGGAGGCGGTTAGGCCGATGAACTCCCTATGGACGTAATCTATCCCGGTTTCACAGCTAAATCGTCATTTAAGTTCTGTTATTTATTTTATGGCAATCCTCTATTACATCTGAATCATTAAGTGAACTTCTCAATGAATATATTTAATATATTTAATCTCAATATATATATATATATATATTCATTTTAATTCCTTTGGTGCTTACTTACTTAGTCTAGATGCACTATATAATTATGAATAATATATTCAAGCTTTAAATAGTTAGTAAATTGGTACCACACAATCAGACCTCTGGAAAAGAATCCAATTAACATTAAAGTTAGAAATAATAATTTGAGTAATTATCTTAAATGATTACTCTGGCATCCCAAAATCAGTTAGAATTTTAAAAATATATTTAAGCTTATAAAACATAGCACTATATTTTAAGGTGAAAATAAAATATTAAAAGCAGTTTTGTAATGTACTAACGTTAAGACGAGATAGAACAAATATTAGTTCATTTGACAAAATGTTAGATGATGTTTAACTTAAAAAGCAACTAAAACGTATTAAAATATAGAAATGACTTGTGAACCAGGAGGTAGAAGGGAACTAAAAGCTTGAGTTTTAAGGAAAAGATTGAAGGCGATAAGAGGAGAAAGAGGCTGTGATCTAGTTAACCTTTTCGCCGAGGTTTGCTCCTCTAATTACGTGCCTTGGTGCTTTGTATGTACGAGGGAGCCCAAGCTACTAATCCTAAGACCTCACCGACCTGAAACAAACCTTCATCTCCAACCCCCAAAGGCTAACAAAACAATACTCGTTTCCATTTAAATGAAGAGAAAACTAATAAGGAAAAGAAAGAAAAAGATAATCCAAAAGTCAAAATTATCAACAGCATCTTCATTAAATTTAGAGGGAGTATAGTTGATAAATTAGGTTTGAATTTCAGGAGTGAATACTGGAAGAGGAGATCGATCCGGTGGAGAATGGCTAAGGACTTTGTGCCAACTATTCGAATTAAGGCTGCAGTATGCCGGAAAGAGCGGCTCAGAGTTAGCCCAAATATTTCAGTTGCTTATAAGGAACAATATATCCTACTATCGGGGCGGGGGAGGGGGAACACTCCAACGTGATTTATATTAAGGGTAATAGAAACGCACAGAAATAAATTGAGTGACGGCTTATCCCACATAAAAAATTCCTTTCTCGTCAACCAATTCCAATTGAGAAATGGTTACTTTATTCTTTATACCCTTTTCCCTTATACCTTTTACAGCTTTCCCCCACGATATAATAATAACTAAAAACAATTACCGAATCCGAAGGTACGATGCCGAAACCACCAACCACCTTTATATAAGGTTTATAAGCCTCTTATCGGCAACAACAGCCAAACTCAAATCCGTAAGATCGCCATTAATGGAATCCTGCTATACTATAGCTATAGGGTATGAATGTGTACATTTTATTTTATTTTTACTATTAGTATTATTATTATTATTTATTTTATTTTATTATTAGTATTTTTTTTTTTACTTTATTTTATTATCATTTCCGCATTAATTTCTTTCTGTTACCGCATGTATATATTTTTCCGCATGTATATATTTATTTATTTTATTTTGTTTATATTATTGTTTTGTTATGGAATGACTGTAAGCTACATAGCACTATTACTTATTGTCCACAAGTGGCAGATTGTAATATTTCAATAAAGTGTTAATATATATATATAATTTACCAATCTGTTCAGGGCTTATTAAATTATTAGGAGTTCTTTCGATGCTATAAATTTATTTATAATACCAGGGCGCATGCGTTGTTCCTTCTCGATTCTCCAATGGACCGAAGATTCTACGCATTACTACATTATTTTTCAAAGTTAGTGGCCATAGTTCCATCCCAATAGTCAAACAGGCGCTGACAAAGGGTAAAGAAGTTTGTGAATAATTAGGAATAACAGTTGAAGTTTTAGTAATTTCATCATAAACAATTCACTTTGTTAATTATTATTAACTTATTTTGAGTTACTAATAAAAATGGAAACAATATTCACACTCCTTGAAATTAGTTTTTTTTTCTATTTTATCATATTGTAACTCCTTATCATTAAATTAATATATTAAATACTCATCCATAAATTAATATATTAAATTATCATCCATAAATTAATATAATAAATACTAGGATAAATCCAGAATGAGGATGGCTGCACGGAGCGGAACGGATTGAGGAATATCGTTAAGAGATTTCGTTCTGGGGGTTGCATTTTCGTGTCAGCGGTTTTAGGTTTTATTCTACTTCATTTTCGTTCCGAAATTAGATTTGATCCAAGCACTCATTTGCTTTAATTATGTTACTTACTTTTTGTATTATGATCGTAATTTTGCAAATTTCATAAATACCAATTAAAATTACCCATGATAACAAAAATAACTGAGTAAATTAGATAACTTTGAATAAGTTTTTTTATTACTTCTAATTTAATGTTTCAGTTACAACAGTTTGATAACATTCAATAAGATTTCATACCATTAAAAGTTTCGCAATTCATCGCAAACAGATTATCAAGGATTCCAATTTATATATCATTTTAAAAAGAAAAATCTTTCGAACCGCAAAAATCTATTTATCCATTAATAAAATAGAATAGAAAAAAAACTTTATTCTGGGACCAAGTCCCTTTAGAATAACTATCGTGAACAAAAAAAATAAAACATAATATACATCTGGCCAGAATGCTAAATAATAATACAAATAATGAAGTAATTATAAGTGACAAAAATATAATAAAAAAAAAAAAAAGAAATAAAATAACTAAATGTACGAAACTTCATAGGATTTTAACTAATTGTGAAAAATAAATATATTAATACCAACAAAATAATTATATACATAATTAATAAAATAGTTAATAACAAAACTACTAAATAAAATAAATTAATGGGATAGCATGCAATAAAGTATTTATATAGTCTATATCTTCTTTGGGAAAAATAAACAAAACACGTAGGCAACGAAATCGATTATTCAATACTAATTTATTTAGATGCTTGGAGAGCATCTTTTTGGGATGTCAAGAGATGTTGGTAAAGCAGGGATTTAAATGAAGCCAGTGAAGAAGCATGGCCGATGAAAGGAGGTATTGAGTTACACACATTGGTGGAGCGGGCGAGGAAGGTACGCTCGAATGCATTGGTTCTGTGGGAACTATTGTAGAGATCGGAAAGGCGGTGCTGGACAGAGGGTTTGAATTGGAGGAGACTGTACGATATATGAAGGGTGTTGCGATTTAATGGATTGGTATAGAAAAGCACCAAGGAAATATTGTCTACGAGTGGGAAGGAAGAGTCACTTTAACTCATCATAGTGATGTGACACCCGGGATCGCCTCGAAGTACCAAGGAAAAATCTTGTCCAGTATTCCATTCTAACCGCCCTCAAGCATTTTAGAAAGGCCCACATATACCACACTACAGTTGTCAAAGTGGGAGGAGATGAGGGATGATACAAGAAGCTTACGGGTAGATTGTGTAAGGAGATGCCTAGATCGATGGAATAATTTCAAGAGGAACTAATTGACCGTCGGGATGTTTGGGTGAGGAAAATATGTTAACGATGAAAATCCAGAAAAGTTTTGTAATTATTTTTTTTTATATCATCTCTGAATAGCCGGAAAAATCGTTAGGGGAGATAAAATACCATCAAGAAGAAAAGCGAGAGATAAGTCGGAAAATTTTAACATCTGATTTCCTTATTCGTTGGTCAATAAACTAAATATTCTGCCTTTAATTCCTATAGTGCCCTGTATTTGCTGGGACGGCAATAGAAAGGAACAAAAATAGTTGAGCAAGCTATCCCATCGTGAGTTTTGGAACGAAGATGGAACGGAACATGGAACGGAAAAAGGAGCCATTCCAGTGATGGAGCGAAAAAGGCCATTCCGAGTGCTCGTCGGAAGAGGCCGACCAACTCGAGAAGCCATTTCTTCTTTGAAAACTTCTCAAGTATGTTTCTCTTATACTTGTAATGAAAAAAAAGAATATGTACATAAAAAAATATTAAGCTAAATTTTAATTTTCGTTCAAATCTCAGGCATGAGCATTAAATTTGTTATTGAAAGGTTATTTGCACACCTACAATTTAAAAAAAAAAGTGAAACCATGTTTTACAATGAATAAAAAAGGTAATTTAATGTATTCTCTTTCCAACTCACAATTTTCATTTTTAACAAATACTGATATTGTCCAATTACGGGTAATTAAATAATTTCGTTTATTCACTAAGGAAACGCCATTTGGATAATTCTATAAATGTAAAGTCCTTTTTGGAAAGGGATACTTTAATCAAAGCCAACTCAAAGTTGTCAGAACTGGGAAAGTTATAAATTCAGTTAGGAGCGGAGCCGATCCGTTCTAATCAAGGAAATACCTTCAAGTTAAAACAATCCTTCCTTGATTCGAATAATGACCCCACTAAAGTACAGTCGTGTAGTACGTCCACTTTAAAAAAAGTTAACTCCTCTGCACGAGTGAGTGGAGAACCTTCTACATAATGGACATGCTACCCATATTATAGAGATATTTTAGATAATCTTTAAATCTCAGTTCATGAAATTCCTCGTGTCCTCCAGGGCCAAGGTCAAATGTCCTCTTTCGACATAGTGCATTACATTCGAAGAGAACCGGCCAGGGGGTTTCGGCCTCCTCTTTGCACCATCTGCACCGAGGTTCTTGTCCAATGCCCAGCCGGTGCATATGCTTCCTGAGTTTACAATGCCCAGTAATGGCTTCGGCCATACTTTTGAGGTCGGTTCTCGACATGTGAGTTGCTTCTTTCTTGATTTTCTCAGAAAGTTTGTCATTGGGATCCTTTAAAAAAATATTAATGTACCTTATCTTGGCTCTGTCCCAACGCGTTTTAATCTTCCTCTTGGCTAGTTTGTTAATTATATCCTTAGCCAGGGAAAGGAGAACCACCCACACCATCGTTCTGGTCCTATTGGAGCAATTCCTGCTCCTTTCTTTACCAATTTGTCGGCCCTCTCATTTCCTGGTATATAGCAGTGTCCAGGAAAATATGTTAACTCTGTTGTGTACAGCTAATTCATCAACTAATCTGGATTTTGTCACTGCTTTGTGTAGTGCATTACATTCTGTCTGAAAATTAATGACCTTATTCTTGTGGTCCTTCATTGCGAAGGCATTTCCGCTTGGAATGCAGTGGGTGTTGTGCCGAGAGCTAAGTAATGATCTGTGCTCCGGCATCCCCTAAACCAGAATCCCGAGCTGGCTCCATGCTCTTCTTTGGATCCATCAGTGTACTCATTTAGACCATTGGGTGTGTTAAAGCAGTCATTCTTTCTTTTGCAGATCGCCTGTTTGTTAATGCGGAATCTTTTGTCAAAGTTATATTTATTCAGCATTAGTTTTTTCAACTCGGCATTTCACTCTCGTATCAAAGACACTTCTGTGTCCAAAGTCATTCGTGGGTTTTCTGACACCTCCTCTTTTCACTAGCCTGGAGGCTGCTTCAATTAGAATATCGAGAGGAGTTAAAATCAAGTATAGCTTCCAGTGAAGCTGTAGGGGTGGTTCTTATCATGATGCACCCAAGCCGCTGCACCTTCTTTAAATTCAATCTATTTCGTTTTGGACTCTAGCTCTATGTCACCAGCTTTTGAGCCATAAGTTCGCACGGGCCTGACTATTGCAGCATACATCCACCTGTTGCCGCAATTGCTCTTACAAGTCTACAGAAATCTAGTTGCTTTCTTGGTGACATAATCGATACGTTCATTCCAGTTAAATTTACTGTGCATAATGACGCCGAGGTATTCAACCTTCTTGCTGAACTGAATGCTCATCCCTTTCATCATATGGGGAGGGGGGTGGGAGCTCCCTTAGTGCCCTTTTTTTAGTAAAAGGTACAATGACCGTTTTATTAAGGTTGATGTTCAATCCTACTTTCGTGCACCATCTCACCATCATTCTTAGTGCCATTGTCATCAACTCTGAGATAGTTAGCCCATAATACCACATAAGTTATTCAATTATTGTTTTAATTTTTAAATATTTTTATTTTGAGGTGACCCCTGATATCTCAATTGGCAAGAGCGCTGCCACGGAGTACGACCCGGGTTCGAATCCCGGCCAGGACAAATCTTTTCTGTTCAAAATAAAACGATAATTTTTGTTGACTTAAGGACTCCCAAGGATGCCACTTAAACCCTTGATACATTTTGTCTAACCACACCATCTCCAAACACAGAACCACAAGACCAACTTAAGCACAGTCCGCTCACTTAAGTTTCGGTCTACTCCTCGAACGTTTATCAATTGAAATAGAGCTACTTCCAGAAAAATAGGACAATCCATAGCGATCCATCATGTCAGGAGCTCACACCTTAAGTGGCTGTTAACAGAACGCATTCGATCTGTGGAGAAAGGTACAGTTCGGGGGTGTTGTTCGCCTTCTGGTTTTAATATGGGAAGCGATAGAAGTACTGTATTCAACACTAATGAGTACCAGATGAAACTTTAATCCTATTTGTGTTAGAGAAATTTCATCAGAGCATTCAACACTCGGGCAGTGTCATTTTAGTCTCCTCATTCAAGGGCACTAAAATGGATAAAAATAGTAACTCCTCATCGTAGAATTCAAATGATACTTTCTAGATGAATAATTCTAAATTTTGTCATTTGATCTAAGATTAAATTTAAACCCCTAACGCCTTGGGAAAAATTGAAATACATAAGTGAAAAGTGAGGTGATCATCACTGTTATATTAAGTTAAAAGATAGGCTACGCTTTTTATATTTTGCAAAGTGTAGGGGACTCAATAATACTAAATCCGAGGATCTGGGCAACTGGCGCCGTAATGCTCTCTCATTAGTCGCCCCCTTCTGTCACACTCTCTCTCTCACTCTCTCTCTCTCTCTCTCTCTCTCTCTCTCTCTCTCTCTCATTCTCACTCTTTCTTTCTTCACCTTTTTTATTTTAGATTAGAGTTGGTTCACGCCATATCTTCTTATTTAAAACCCCCTAACCCCACTAAATTAAATATTCCGTTTGATACTTCGCTTTATCCAAATAACATTTCTTGTACGCTTATAATATTACACAGGACTTCTGACAATTGGATTATACTGGAGTTGAATAAAGGTGTTACTGACCATAATTTTTTTATTTACAAAATTTCTTTTTCATTAATTAATTCATTACAGTTTTTTGTTATTAGTTTATGCTCTATAGTGTCTATTTGTTAATTCTATTTGCCCGAAATAAAACTTCAGTAAAGTGGGGAAAAACAAAGAAAAAACTATTAATATATAATTTATATTTAAAAATATAAATAAAAACAGATAGATTAGTTAGAAAGCTCCGCAATGATTGAAACTGTGTTTTTCAAGAAAAAAATGTTCAAGCCGAAATTGAAAAATTATAGCGGCAATTTCTAAATCCTAATTAACATAACCTATCGTATTGGTATATATATATATATATATATATATATATATATATATATATATATATATATATATATGTTTCTATATATGTTTCTACTCTTAAATATATCTTGAATATAGATATTGATATTTGGGATGCCAGAGTCTCATTTAGGATGAGTACTCAAATTATTATTTATATTCCTTAATCTTAATTGGGTTCCTTTCCAAAGGTCTATTCTTGTGTTTACCAATTTACTTATCTATTATACCTTCAATATATTATTTCAAAATAAATAGTGTATCTGGGCTATGTAAGCACCAAAAGAATTATAATAAAGATCGTTTATTTATCTAATTTCAACAAAGTTAATGATTCAGATTTAATATTTATAAAAAGGGTTGCCATAAAATACATTACAGGAAATAACTTAAACTTATCTGCGGACAGGGGTAGATTGGGTTACAGGTCGGTCTTCTTCCTTGACATCTCCGCCCGCTTCGTTCGACCGCTCTTCTCTCTCGGGGTACCCGTCCTTCTTCTTTCCGGCCTCGTCTCCCGAGTACCTTCCTACTCTGCGTCTATCTCAGAGTGCCTTCTTCAGCCTCCTTTTCAAGAGTTTTCTTCTCTCCCCCTCTCCTTCCTTCTCCAACATCTTGGACCATAAAACCATAAGGGGACCAAGGGTCTGTTCTTGGTCCAAAACACATTCCCTTTCATGTGTCCCGACATGACACATTTTCCCCGCTCCGCATCCCTTTCATGGTGCCGACAATACATATCATTATACATATATATATATATATATATATATATATATATATATATATATATACAGTTTTTTCCCTTCGGTTTGTTTGTTCATTTAATGCCACTTTTTGCTGCTTTGGCTAATCGGACGATGCTACATTGCGAGCTCTGAATTTTGCCTATCCAGGTTTAATTAGGACAGGGATTTTTAACCAGTATCTGACGTCGTACAGGCTCGGGAACCCCGTTTAACGTCCCTTCCAAAGGACGGCGTAACTAAGGATTTTGTCATTTTGTACAAAATTGTACACCCTTTAAAAAATCCTAGGGCAACCTGCCTGGCTACGAATCCGCGATCTTGGTCTTACTAGTTTGTTACGCTAACCACTGGAACACAGGTCTCCCCCTTTTTCCTTTCGATTCTCGAGATTCAGCATATACTTTTTAAACTATCTTTGATGTAATCAACAAATATTGTTCAAGACTTGGAGAGTAAAGAAACCTGTAGATTTTGGATTTGCTTTTCCACTGTTACTTTGGAATTGATGAATGCAGAACCATTTCATTTTTTACCTGTTCATGGCTATTCACTGATTTCTCCCTATTCCTTCACGTTACTTCGTTCTAACCTCCGCCATATATTCAGCTGCCGAATACTTACCTTTTATCGCATCCCATATGCTAGTATTCTCTCCGCAGAGCGATTGCCTTCTGTCAGACAAGAAAATTGAGCAGTATGAATAATTTTAACCTTGATGCTAAAAAAAAGTTCATAAGAAAATAGAAAGCCCGATTTTTGTGTAACTCTAGTTTCTTTTTCTTCTGATTACAAATAAAGAACTATCACATTGTTTGCCTTAGGTGCCATCGACTTTTTGTTAATTGAAGGTGATAATTCTTAAAGAGGTTTTTTTTTTAAACGAGAGTTTTGTTAATGTTTACAACACCTATCCTCCCAAAATTATTGTTCTTATATGAACCAATTTTACTCAGTTATATTTCCATCTGAAATAAGTTAAAATGAAACTACATGTTCATGAAAACTCATGACAAATTTTTAATTTGATATAATAAGTAATTTTATTAGTTTATTGTAAGCATAAAGAATGAGAGATGGGACCCGTCTGAAACTTCTATTGTTTAAACAATATAATAAACTATACATTAATACTGGTAAAATAATTTTAAACAAAAAACATTTCAAATTTGAATCTATCATTTTGAGTAGAAGTACCGGTAGAAACGTTGGAAGAAAATAAAGTATTAAAAACTTCTTGGTGCTTATGAAGTGTGTTAGTTGCTCATTGAATATTATAAATAATATAATATATATGAATGGTGAAGGCTAAAAGTAGCTCTATGGGATTATAAGTAACATGAAAGGGGTCTTCTTATAAAAGAAAATTTTAAACTAAAAGAATAACAAACTTTGTGCCATGATTAAGAAGGAAAAGTTTGCCTGAATGGATTAATTCATTGGATCATTAATTCAGATAATGCAGATTATACAGATAAGACTACTCTATAGAAATATTTAATTTATTAGAGACCGTGCTCTCTATTTTATAAGCCTTGTAACATTCAAATATCCTGACCCGTAAAATTTCGTCGGAATATTATGGATTGCATGATTCAGCATTCAGAAATGATAAGCCTTTAATAGAAGTTTTCTCTACACGGCCTATTAAGTAAACATTTAGTTCGTGGAATTTAGAAGAAAAATAATTAATACAGGCACATCACCACACGTGCTCTACGCTTCTCAGGAATTCACTCAGCACTCTAATTGAAAATTAAACTGGGCAATCTTTCCTCCTTCATTCTTCTGAGATGACCATACCATTCCAATCTATTTTTCTCTACGGTTTGGAGGGCGTCCTCTTGAGTTTACATTCGCTCTCTGCAATTCATCTAGCAGGAACAGGTATAAATTGAATATAATATACAATATTAGTTAGTGCAAGAAAATTATTACTACAGAGAAGTTCATTAAATCAATATTTACGTTGAAAATTGAAAATTAAAATGTTTTCACTATCGCAATAACTCATTTTTTTTTTCATTAATAAGCAAGAGAGAAAAAAAAAACTCACCCGTGAAATCTAAGGAGATAAGTTCAACACACTCGACACCCTTTCCTAGTTTTGATGGTACAATACTCCTCGAAAAACGGAATTTCCTTTTCCGACGGAGGAATGCGCGCTTAAAGAACGGTTATAGATGACAGAGGCGTAGAGACTGTAGGGAAAGGAGGTTACTCGAGTGGAATATCAAAGAAATTTCAACTGTAGATGGCTCTAGCGCACCCCCTCCCTGCATTATCGAGACAATATTTCATCAGAGAAAGGCTTTTAAACTTCAATGTCCTTCCCCTTCTTACCATCAGATAACTCATTTGTGACAAGAGTAAATAATGAGCTAACAGCTTTTGTAATATTTTTTATTTTAGGTCATATATTTATTATACCAGATAACTGAGCATATAATCAGCTACTTCAGGAATTTTTGGTCGACTGACATTCGCTGTTTAGCCTACTCTGTTACTTCCGTGACTCTCAGGTTTTCTTTATGGTTTGAAAAGTATTGTTAATACTTTTCCTAATAACTGTGTTTTTTTTTAGATTTATATTTATAAAATTTACTTCTAGGTTACCTATTATTTTACCTTTTATTTGTAAGTATAAAATAAACTATATTAAGGGTGACTGGTAATTAGTGGCGGAGCCGTTAAGGGGTGATAGTATGGGGAAATTACTATGAGACCTACAGTCCTAATGTTAATCCTTTTCAAAATATTCCTACTTAAAGAATTTTACAAAAAAAAAATAGCAATAAATCTTAAACATTTTTTTTTTGTTTTGCAACAAAGATATTCCAAATAAAGAATATCAATAGTCAAATCTTCGTAATTATCGGTATCTTACGCGAAAATCGTTAAACAAAAACATTAAATGAAAAAAAAAAATACGGTGACTGCCTCTAAAACGTCGATTTACTCAAAAAAGTCCCCATAAATCATTACGTACATAAAAAATTAAAAATTGGCATCTATGCCATTCCTTTCAAATGAGGTATTAAAATCAAAAATCGGTTAAGAAACCATGAAGATACGATCAATGGGAAAATGGAAACACCGGGTAAAGTCCGAGAAGAAAGGCTCCCGAGAACAAAGGTCTCCAACGCATGAATCGAGAGCCTTGCTTTGCCACTCCCTGCCTCAGTCCGCTCTTACGGGTTTACTGTGTTCGGATGTGTTCTCTTAGCTTACTTGCTCTCAGATTGGATTTTTCTAGCGACTTGGGTTTTTCCTGGACTTTTAAGATTGATTCTTTTCCGACGACCTCTCACTTTAGACGACCTATACAGTAGAACCTCCATTGGCGAATAAATATGAATCCAAAATGACCTTCATAAGCCTTAAAGAATTATTACCTTTGCCAATTATATATACTTATCACTGCATAGTAGTTTCATCCTCTGAAGTAAAATACCGATTAAAAAGGCTTATATAAATACCCGAAAATGATTTACATACTCCCTAAATCCTTCTGCAACTACCTCCATAAGCCATAATATTCCTAACATAAATCTATAACTATATCTTCTGAACCATCCATTTTCCTGTAGTGCAACCAGTAAGCAAATATGTGTATCCCAACACATCTTTCTGTAAAGGGATAGTCCAACTTAAAAAATGCTAAAAAAACCTCATTCTATAGACGATTCACGGAGTTTTCGCACAGCAATTTGGATTTTTCCTGTCATTGAACAGTAAGTGCTCAGAGTCAAGATGCATGAACGAAGACAGTATGATATATGCATCTTTCGCTTTTGAAACCAAAGAATATTTCTCGGTCCTTTAGAACATAAAAAGACCTTTTTACCGGTTTTCTTTTCTAGCTCAAAATCGCATTACCTCAGACCTTATTACGACAATTCTTAAATTTATTATTTGTTATTGTATATTATTTCTGATTTTGTATTTCGATAATATGCACACTAATATCAGTGTCCTTTGACTTCTGTACAAGGATCCAATAAAAGAAACTGGAAGACCATCTAATATTTCCCCGAAATATTTAAATAATACCTTATAAATGAGGTTATAAAATGTTATCACACCTTATAGTTTATGCATTCTGATATATAGTAATCCCCATTCATTGGGCTGAAGTATAATAAAATTCAGTAGCATATCAGTCATTCAAAGTCGAAAAATAGGAAGGAGTGGAAGAGAAGAGGAGAAATAGGAAATGGGTGGGAGGGGGTTGGACAAAGGGCGGCTTAACAGCCATTATGCGACCTCATTGAAAATATAATCCGATTACCCCACCTAACCCTCCCCCCCTCCTCCCTCCCCTACCATTCTTCCAATCTCAGCTACTGATATTCATTCAAATTACTTATTGCAACTCATCATTTAAAAAGTTCATATTGGTAAAAACGGTATGACAATAAATTCTTTCAATAAAAAAAAAAATCAGGTTTACGTATACAGCTAATGGGGAAAATATCACGATTAAAATATCACGTGAAAAACAATATATATACAATAAACAATATATTTAATTTTTTTCTTCACATTAAACCTAATAAAATCATATCGATATAAAATTATCGAATATAATATACATTGGTATTTAAATTGACACAAGTGACTCAGCGAGTTATTATGGGTGAAATACTTAAAGAGCCGCTTAGTTTTAATTCCGTACAAAACCTTGATAAGGCCAACGGCCATTGATGCTTTCTAAGACAACAAAGACGCGATAAACTCATTTGAGCGAAAATTCCTTAGAAGGATTTATGGAATGCAGTATTCATCAAGCTGTAGAAGGCGCACCTAGTCAAGGTATCGGAGAACTGCATCAAGAGCCCGATATGGCCAAAGTAATTAACCTCGGTAGATTGTGCTGGCCAAGTCAAGATGTCAGAATCGATGTGAGTGGACCCCAAGGAAACTTCTAGAAACAAATCCGAAAAAAACTAGGGAGTAGGAAGGCCGAAACTTCGCTGGCTGAGTGGTAAGGTGGAAGACATGAGGTGATGTTACTCGGACCTAACTTGAGGTGAAAAATAGGAGTGATGCAGTGCTGAATAGGAAAAACTGGTGAATGAGAACGAAGGAAGCCAAGATTCTGTGCAAGGGCTGGAGAGCAAAATACACAAACACACTCACACCGTCATGTAGGACCTTGAAATCCTCCTGGGCTCATCTACAATCAATTGAGTGGAGACCTTTAATTGGGATCGCACACTTCGAGATCTCGGCCAAATCACTTCCCTGCTACACCATTGACATATAAACAGTACAGTCCAGTACCCTCCATGAGCCGCAGTTGTATAGGACATAGGAATACAGTAAAGTATTATAGAATAGAGCAAAAAATGTTTGAAAAAAATCTAATAATATAATTCTTAGTAATAGGAAGCCTTCTTAACATTCAAAAGATCAAACCAATGCTAATAAGTTGTCAGAGCTTTGCTGAGTCACTATCTTCTGGGTCCCGTGTCACATTCTTCACCCCTAACATCAAAGTCTTCTTAATTTATATTCAGGATCATACGTTCCCTCGTTCTGTATAAATTACCATCATGTCAGACTTTATTCCTCCAACTGGGGAAAAGGTCAAGAAAGAAAAACCGTCTTTAACCGACCCATACGGTCAAAATGAACTGTGTATTGATTTTCTTTATATACATATATATATATATATATATTTTCGGTTGGCTCTAGAGACCTTGTAGATCTTTGGCCCCTTTTCCAGCCTACTCCAAGTCTGTCTATCCTGGGCCGCGCTGATTTCCAGTCTGCTAAATGTAGCTCCGCAGCATCTTTGTTGACCCTGTCTATCCATCTGGACTTTGGCCTCCCACGCGGTCTTTTGCCAACTTGGAGAAAAGATATAGAAGAACCCTCCTTCACTAAGTGTTGCATCCCCAGTCTTCAACATGACAAATTACAATCAACAATTTAAAAGCTGTAAATAATGATTTTTCACTGTCTTTATTTGCGATGAAAACATACTGAAATGTGAGTATAATTAAAAATACTTCACACTTGAGGAAGTTGTTGAATGATAAGAATAAAAGATTCCAAGATATACCGAAGGAAAGAAGGAAAGTAGTAATATCGGAAAAGAGCAAAAATCGGATAATGAGAGGGAATATTTGAGAAAGCGCAAGCAAGTCTACATATCCACCTAAAAATAATTGATTTAACGTGCACCAAACTGGACGAATCGAAGAAAATAACTGAAAGGTTGCAGGTGTGTATCATTATATGGCAGATAATGGAACGTGGTTGTCCTGAAAGAGCAAAGACAAAAGATAGTCGATTCTTAAAAAAAAAACCTTTGACCTCCAAGCCAATTGGCTTATGTAGAAAAAAGGATCGGACTGTAGCCGATTTGAATGAAGCCAGGTAGAATTAAGCTGATTGAAACATTTTGAACGGGGATAATTGATATTTTGGTATATTATATAATTTTCAAACTATGCTATAATATACAATATGTATATACATATATATATATATATATATATATATATATATATATATATATATATATATATAGGATTACAAATTTAATTTGAATTTTATTTTCACGTGTAAATTATCAATTTAGTCAAACTGTAAATTTTTAATTTCTTGTATTGTTAAATTATACTAAAATGTATTCTGTAATTATAATGCTAAACTGATCTGTAATTATTAAAATCACATGTAATATGCTTACTTAAGTATGGAGCATGTCCTAATATTAATAAACGGTCCCTCCATGAGGTTACCATGGGGGGAACAAATATAAAATATATGTATATATATATATATATATATATATATATATATATATATATATATATTATACAATATAAAAGTATGTCAATTGGAGTAGAGTTGATATTTACGCTGATTCGAGCGACCCCAATTGGGTGACGACGTTGTCGTTAACATTTAGAGTGAAGCCTATTGGAAGGAAGATTATAAATATGATCAAATAAAATGATGCCTAGGATGTAATTATGTTCTATATGACATTCCCTTCTGCTTCTTTTTGGTTCTTTTTTTGTAAGCCAACGGGTGCTGATTGGAATTATGATTGGAATAAAACCATTCGGAAATATATGATTGGAGCTTAGCCAATCTGAATGATGTCTACTGTATCTATGCCGATTGGATAAATGGAGGGACACCAACTTAAACGGTGATTATAGGTGTGCATTCGTTTGGAACGAATGCCGAATCAGAAACCGAACAAACCTCAGTGGAGCGTCCAATCGGTTTCATTCTGATTCTATTCTCTTCATTCCAGTCCACTTTATTTCAACTCGCTTCAGTGCCATTATAGACTCTATTATTTATATTTATGTAGTCTTACTCTTCAATAGCCGCTCTGTACTATCATTTCCATAAATTGTAATTAGTTGATCATATTAAATTTCTATATAATTATCTGCGTGTGCCCGTGAATACATTAATTTCCTTTTATCATTCACAATTGTCAGGATAACAAATTTTAGATTTTTTTTTACTTGAGACATTCGTGAGGCACCACCATTGAGGACTAAACGATGGTCGAGGGAGTACATGGAAGAGCGGGTGGTGGGTTGTAACAAATTAGCTCCCTGGTGGTGGGGGACAGGGCGCGATGAACATTGGATTGATGATCCTCCCTGGGGTTATAGCAGCTTAAACCTTTCCTTTCCTTGCCGCACCTCCCAAAGCGCTCCTAATTGCAATCAGATCTAATAAGGAATTTCATTTGTTTATCAGATGAAAGCTATGGAATATGTTTATTATTATTTTAATTTTGATTTTAACTGAGGGAGCGGAGTCCCTCAGTGGTAGAGCGCTGAGATTCCGTGTCGGAGGAGGTCCCGGGTTCAAATCCGACTGTGTAAGATAATTTATTTAATCTGTTAACATCAAGGGATGGACCCTGTGAGATATGGAGATCCTCCTGGTGCTCAGCCACCCTCTATAAAGGGGGCAGCCTTAAAAAAAAAAAACTGGTTGAGCGCGATCTAGGACAAATAACCTCCCTCCGACCCGTTGTCCGAGAAGCAGTGCTGTCTCTGCCACGTAATGAACCCATGATCCATCAGGGTTATAATCAGTATATATATATATATATATATATATATATATATATATATATATATATATATCAGTAAAAATAATATATTCTGTAACATGATAGGAATTGATTACACTTTCTTTTCAAAAACACTTAGACAAAAACAAAAGCATTCACAAAAAACCGTAGAGAGACACACTGTGTTTTAATACTTGTATAAGTGGAAAGCGCTGGTGGGATTTTATTACACCCAATACCCAGTGCATTAATATCACGGGTTTTATTTTCTTAAATTATTGTATGTTTGATAAAAATAATGATTTTCAACGTGAGCAACATGAGACAAGAACCAGTAAGCCGCCCACCTAAAATATTAATGGGGTCCATACTACTAGGTATGATTTTGACATTCTTTCTATATTGTTTCATCGAGGATCTTTATCATTTGATATGAAATAAATAATATGTAGAATATTATTTTTCATATAGCCAGTGACAGGTGTTTTTTTCCTTATACCAATTTAGATCCTCCACCGACATACGTATTTTTGATAGAATGTTTTCAATATGAACACAAAATCTATTAAATCTATGAAAAGGTAGTAATATAATTAGTGGAGATCATTTTCCTGGGGAGGGGTGACGTTTATCTGAGGCTGAAAGAGGAAAAGGAGAGAGGTTGCTAATCTGGACAGCTCTCTTCCAGCTAAATGGGATTCCAACTTCCGATAACTGCCAAATATCATTAAAATCACATTACTCTCACCTTCCATTCCAGTCTGCTTCGTCATGGCAGATAACCAGGTGCATTGATGAAGCATGAACCATTCACCCGCATCCCTCACAGCTTCCAATATCTCTTATTTCTGCTTAAATACACAATATATATAACGCACATTGTGTCCATATAAGCTATATGAGCCTAAACATCGCAGTAATTCATTTCAAAGATATTATTCTAAGCCATCGTTCATGATCATTATGATAAAATAAAATAAATGATATGACAATGTATTACTACACTAAACATGACTGAACCCGGTATCAGTTCCGCAGGTTGTCAGCTTAACTTTTCATTCGTTTCTTTTTTAATATACTCGAAAATATAAATTTTGTAATTTCTTCAATTGTTAGTTATAATATTAAGACCGTGGAAAAATTCCAACGAAAAGCCTTAAGTCTCCAAACTAAAACAGAAATAAAAATTATCTGTCCAATATTTCGCCCATTCAGGCATCCTCAGGGTAGAAAAAAACATGAATAATGCACCCAAGAAACATCCCACCACCTCGAAGGCTCAAATGCAACTAATGAATCATAAGGAAGGTTACTCGACCCCAGCTGGTTAAGGTTAAATAAAAACAGCTGATAGATACTTCAGAAATTCAAAATTCAATATACACTCACCAAATTTCAAAAAGCACCATAGGAAAAATAAATAATAGCAAACATCACAAAACTTAAGACGAAAGACCATATGAAAAAATGAAAGTAAAATGCAAGAAAAAAAAACAAATCATCAAGAAACCAGTGGACCTACGGCTACTCCACATAATATATTAATATTGAAAAGTAAAAAAGAGACCTTACATAAATGTTAAGACCGTGGACACATTTTTCCACGGTCTTAACATTTATGTAAGGTCTCTTTTTTACTTTTCAATGTTAGTTATAATATTTACAACGAAAAAGCAGAGGGGAGTTAACAGCAATAAATTGAACACAAAAAAATCCAAGAGAGAAATAATTCTGAGAGTATGAATTGAGCTGTCTCCGTTACGGCCCGCTTTAAAAATATGAAATAAAATATTGCTAAATCTCTACAGAACTTCGATTCCTATTACAACGCATATCCCAATCCATTTTATGTATTCAAAATCCTCTTAAAATACACCCGGAGCAGGAAAAGAGATGTATATTTGTATGCAAATAAATAAATAAAAGGCTTAACAAAACCGAAGGCTTGATGCCGATATCAACAATCTATGTTTACAAACCTCCGCCCACGGATCACATCCCGCTCCCCTCCCAAACCCAAACCCACCCGATCACTCTTAACGCAATCCTCCCACTTATCCCTCAGACGCTTCTCAGTCAGTACAGCGCCTATTAACATTTTAGGAATTCGTTCGTTACTAAGCCCAGCAACTTTACTTGCCCATCCCTATTTACCGGTTGCATGCTTCGCAATCTCCTATATTTACCGCGTATGTAATCTCCTATATTCCCCAGTGTTGCAACCCAAGAGCGGATATTTAACTATTCATATTCAAATTCAAACCTTTTTCGTTGTGTATCACCTTTTTTATAACGTACTCGAGTGTTAAATTGAATAGTACAGGTGATAACGAATCACCTTGTTTTAAACCTGAACGAACCTCACACTTCTCATCATTCAGGTGTGTTGTACGTGAATACGTTTACGTAACGGGTAGTATTTTTTATATATAATATTATTATTTATGTATTATATCAAATGAAACGATATTTCTTAGGCATACAGGTCGCGAACAATGTTCGGTGTTGAATGCTGGCCCGGAGCAATGCCGAGACAGTGTTCTTCATTCCAAAGCATAATGCGCTGCCTTGTAAGCAGAACTTCCGTCTCATGAGCACTTCTGTCACATTCTAGATGCTCGATCGGATCATCATCGGTGGCATTGACTGGCACACAACCGGTTATTGTGTTAGCATGAAATGAATCCCAGTCATAATCAAGCTTTTACCACTGGGTTTTAACCCTACCGCTCAGAAGTGTAGATTTATGTATCGTATTCTACTGTATATTATACGGAACAGCTGATGATCGTCCAATTGACGCAGTAGCTGATGATGCTCCATTGTGTCCAAATCCACGGGTACATTACTGACTTGTCCGATGCTGCCGTCGTACACAACCTACGTATCTGCTTGAATAGCAGTCGCGGTGATACTAAACGTGCACTAACCGTGTTGCTTAGATGGCCACTTTGTCCGAGTCCAGTGATTTTTTACACGTACCCCACAGTTTAAAGTCCGATAATCGTTCTAAGTAAGCAAGTAAGGAAGTAAGAAAGTATTACTAAGCATCGGTAATTGTTTTTGTTTCGTTGGCTTAATGAGCGCAGAAACCACAGACGAGCACACACATCACACTAGTGTCCGAATGGATTGTTGACAAACGTCATTGTGAAGCGTGCACTAGCTGCTGCCCAATGTGTCTTCTTAATCGACGATCGTACACAATCGATGCCAACACAGTCCGTTATCGATATAGAAGCGATTTCATCATCCAATTGCATACTTTTAACCGCCCCAGCTGCAGATCTACTATCAACTTCGTTGATCCCATCGGCCCGGATTAATTCTTTTACGTTCCTGGCACTGCTGTTTTTTTTTTTTTAATTGTCTCCTGCTATTGAAGAAATTTTAAAGACGTATTCACGTCAGCATTTAACATCACTAAAACTTATTTACATTATAGAAAGCTATTTTAATTAATTTCTTGATATAATGTAAGCAGGTTAGGTTGAATTCTGATACGTTACATAACATGACTTAAATCATGTAACAGCACGATGTAAATGAATGCATTTAGAATAGCGCATATGGGTAGAATATAACACTGTTTATATGCGCATTGAACTAATGTATACATGACTGTAGGGGAAGGACAGTTTGCTAAAAAAATCGGCTCTAGTGATTTTGATCAAAATAATTATATCAATGTAAACATGATATGAGGAAATTTTAATTGAGTTAAAAAGACTCGATATGTAACACACCTTACTTCTTACACAGAGTAATATCTTCCTTAGATTGCTTTGTGATCAATTTGTTCCTGTAAACTCTCTGTTTTCCGTAGTAAGGATTATAGTCAATAATCGAAGTAATCACGATAATTTCATCTTCGAAAAAGAAATGAGATAATAAATCACTTCTTATTTATGGTTCTCTTGGTTTTCATTATGTTAAATGAATAAATTAAGTATAATTTATAATTTAGAATAGATTGAAAGAAGCCATTTTACTGTCTTTACTTTGATAATTGAAAGCTACTGGCCCGAGCAGGTTTGTACTGCCTTCTCCCTATACTGATCATGCTCTGAACCGAAGAAATTTATAAATTAATAATTATAATATTTAAGCATCAAAGAAATCACTGCAGCTATCATCTTACAATTAGAAATGAGATAATAGTGCACTTCTTAAATAATTAATACTTCCTCTTCGATTAATACTCGTACACTAATCGAGCATCAATCATCATGATTTTTTTAAGGTTTTTATTACTACCTATTCCAGGATTCAATGATTAAATAAAATTTAGTGTGCTCTTAGTGTAGACCGAACTATGGAAGTAATTTTGTAGTTAATCATTACATAAATAGTTTATTCATTCTAAGATTAAATATTATATTTAACAATCGATGAAATTAACACAGTTTCATCTTGGAAGTAAGAATGAGGTAATAATTCATGTCTAAATTAATTAGTACATCCTGTTTAATGAATTAAATTTTGACAAACACCAGATCGTGTATTATGATTTTTTTTTACTACATAGTATAAAATTAAAAGATTAAATGAAGTGGAATTTATAAATAAAAATATATTCCAAGAAACCTTATTATTTTATCTCTACTTTGAGCATTGGAATTAAAAGAAAAAATTAATTTATGACTAATTTGATTTTTTTTTCATGGGAACTGGTGATAATAGAAAATAAAATCAGTGATATCATATTTAATTAAAATATA
Source organism: Arma custos (assembly GCA_037127475.1). Classification (NCBI taxonomy): domain Eukaryota; kingdom Metazoa; phylum Arthropoda; class Insecta; order Hemiptera; family Pentatomidae; genus Arma; species Arma custos. Next base: position 25,841,420 of record CM073761.1, on the reverse strand, counting down.
CGAATAAAGTAATAAAATAGGAATGGAAGGGTAAGGGCGGAGCAGACTATTGTGAAGGAAGTTCCCTGAGGTACGTGGATGAGGTTCTTATGCCCTTCAAGGAGGGCCTGTTGTACTAAGGGCTATCAGTCAGCCATTGTTGACAGAGCTTCTGTCTTATCTCCAGCAGTTAGTCGGTAATTATCACCGTGCTTTGCGATCAGGATTCATTGTTCGGAACTTCTCTTCCATAAATCCTCTTCTACGGTCTTTATTTGAATACATCATTCGCTTATTATTATATGAAATATTTTATGGATACCTACAAAAATTTAGGTCGACAAATATGGCTTCTACTATTAGAACTAGTTTCTATTTGTTATAGATGAGAACTTTTATCATGGTATAAAAAAGAACTTTAAATTGCATTGCTTCTTATCTATAAGCAAAATATAAACAAAGCTTTTGGGCTCATGTGCCGCCTTAAAAAACTCTTATACATCGGGATTATTAAAATTATTACTAATTTAGTTATTTGGCAGACAACTATCGCCCGCTCTATCTACTACACACCTCCAATGAAAATGATGGAAATATCAGTTGCACCAATAAATAATTTGAAACTAATGAAATCGAATACCCCAAGATCTTATCTTCACACTGTGACAAACATCTGAAAAGATCATAGAAAAGAACAAGGAAGTCTTCACCTGTTTTGTTCCTCAACGCCCCTCGACAGAATCAGAAAGGAAGATATTATAAAGGCTCTCAGGAGAAGTCAAAAATCAAACCATACCATCTAGGGTATAGAAACCTTAGGCTAATCCACCTCAGTATCCTCGCATTTGCTGATGACATAATTGTTTTTTCAAACAATTGCAGGAACCTCCAATTCAATTTACGCAGCCTACAAGATGAGTTGGACGTGATTGACATGAAGATGAATTCGGGGAAAACCAAAATCATGAGAATAGGAAGAAAAAGCGAGCATGGGGCCCCGAGTCGTAAGACTAAACAACACGAGGTTAGAACAAGTAAGGGATTGTAAATATCTCGGTGCACACCTTAACCAACACGGCTGGATAGATGGCGAAATAAATGAACGAATAAAAGCTGCCAGCAGGTGTTTTAATTCCTTCAAGAAAGGATTCATCGGGAAAAAGAAGTGTCCAAAAACACAAAAAAAGTAGTTTATAAAAACACTCTCTTACCGATTCTAACCTATTCAAGTGAATTTTGGACTCTGGAGAAAAAGCGCGAGATCCAACCTCAAGCCACGGAGATGCGATATTTAATGGAAGGGAAGAACAGAAGAGACCGAGTGCGAACCGTAACGATACGGTCAAATGGGACTTCGGCCGGCTGGGGATATTATCGAAGAGCATCAGCTGAGATGGTTCGGCCATATTTCCAGAATGGTGGAAACCAGAGTGGCGAAGGCCGTATGTGAGACAAAGGTGGAGGGTATGAGACCGAAAGGAAGACTTGGGAAGGCGCAATCCAGGAGGCCTTTGACAGAGTAGGTTTGGAATAGGGAAGGAGAAGACGATTGGTACAGGAGAGGGATTCATGGATCAAGCTCTACAGAACGGATCCTCACACCGTTAGTGGTAGAAGAGGAGAAGATTAAATAGATAAAACTAATAAAACCTCAAAACAGATCGCGCTTATTAAACAGTTCATAAGAACAGATAGAATAGACTATTATTATTATTATCGAAGTTTTCTCGTAATTGATATTCGGTGCGATGCTATAAAATTACTAATAAGGCACCAAATATAATCTTTAGAATGAATCTACACCTGATCTTTATTAACTGGATAACATGTATACCTAAAATCGACTCCCTTCTCATTCCTTCTCCATTCTTAACATAAGTTAATTTATTGAATTAATGTATTGTCATACAAGTTATACTAATGAATAAAATGATGATAAGACCGAAGTTAAAATCTACCTTCATGCGCTACAAAGAATACAAACAACTGCAGTTGATACTGGAAGGTAAAATAGAGGGAAAGTGTGGTATTTGCCGGAAAAAGAAAACGTGGCGAAGAAACATCAGAGACTAGACATACACTGCAGGAAATGTTCCCATACGTCAAACAGAAAATTAAAAGAAACTTGGAAACAGGACTTGTATACATATGGTCATGACAAACCGTAGCAAAAGAGGTAAATAGTTTGGTATAATTAGCTTCAATACTTTTGTTTTGAAATAGTTTAAAGCCAATGTCCTCAGTGGTTTGTTTTGGGTTTCAAATGTTTACACTTAATATTATATTTATGATTAATGTGAAGAATATTGGTTGTGTCTGACGATTGAAAATATAAATGTTGAACAGCTCTAGTTTCGGAATAGAAAGAAATGAAAAGAAAGCCCCGTAGGAAAGGTCTGAGGTCATATGTAAATAAATGCAATGGGTTGTAATCAAGAGGAGGGAGATAGAAAGATATTAAACTACGTAGAGAGACGCATGGGAGGAAGATACAGAAGAGGAAAAGTAAACAATCAAATTCAGCCATTTGATCTTTTATACATGAAGGCTAGCTCGGATATTTATGGGAACCGGAGGCCCAATATAGGCACAATAAATTTCATGGAGGCTACCTTAGAATATTATCTGTCTCAACCTTTTCCACCACCTTCACCAGTTTCCCTTCCATTCCCACGCTTTTTTACGTCAGCCTTTTACCTTACCGGAAGGTTATAATGTAACAGCCTCAAGTGTTTCAAACACATGAAGAAGTGTGAAAGGATTACATGACATAACAATTTGATAATAATGTACAATGTACCCAAAGTATGTTGACTAATAATTAGACTTTCAAAACAAATGGTCTGCAACTGAGTATTAGATTAAAATGAGATAGAAAAGTACTCACTAAAATGGAATCGTCACAGCTAATTAAAAAAAAAAACCCTACCATTATAACTCACGGTCTTAGACTCAATATGTGTTACAGGCTGTACTGCTTCTAAGCCAACGATTGTGCATTGAGGTGATTTGGTAGAGACCATGCTCAGCCAGATTTTTCACCCACTTTAGAAAAGCTGGATGAGTGGAGATCCAAAAGGGTCCATCTATTGCTGTCAATAGATAAAAATATTTTATCTATGATATTGAGATTCAAACCCTTCCGTTCCTTCAGCCCTCGAACTTTAGAAAAACAACTGAGCGATGAACACACTGACCCCTCTGCCCTACAATATACAATGGGGACTTTTATACAATGTGGCAATTGTATCATGTCATTGATTATTCATAAGAGGTTATTCAATATGAAAACATTATATATGATGTTAACCACCAAAGTATTTTGGTATTCCTAAAATAATATAAGTTTTTTTTTAATTATTTTTTGGTAAGTTAATTAAAAGCCTTGAAATCTGTTTGTTCTTTTTAAATGTATTGATTTTCAATTTTTTTGTTTAAGAATTCGATTTTTAGAACAAACTGTCAAAAATCAGGTAATCAAAAGTTTGGTGAAGGAGAACGTGACGTATTTCAATTTAGTACCACTTATGTTTTATTATTTTTTTTTTACATAATAAAAAAATTGATTAATAGTTATCATTGTTGGAGTGTTAATATGAATTGGCAGAAATTATTTTATTTATTATTTTTATTATTCAGACTGAAATTTAAGTCCGAGAATTTTTCCACAAATGTTTTCTTCTAGCCTCCAAGGCAATTTTACCAGGAGCCCGCGGTCATATATCGACCAAATTGAGTTTCTGACATTTCATGGTCCAACGTAATCTCATCCGGTTCATTTGCCTAGCAACCTCCCCAAGTCTGACTAAAAACTTCTTTGAATTTTAGGCAATACATGATATTTTTTCTGATGATATTTTAGATACGGATAGATAAGGAGCCAAAAAAGTATTTTTCATGATGATTTTGTGTGAAATATAACTCTCACTTTCTTATTTCACTTTAACCGTTTTCGACATTTTTTTAAGAACCTATATAACTTTTTTTTTTTTAAATTGGGTATGGGCCAGATTTTTTTTGTGTGTTTAGAACTAAATTTGAATGCCATAGATTTTGGTTTGATGTGGTTGTTTCAATGACTATGTATGTTTTCTAAGTAATAAGTCGCCGAAATTACTGAAACATTTCCACTATCATAAAGAGTTATTGACATTAGGCCATCGTATTTTTCAAGCATCAATTTCAAATTAAGATACGTTTCTGAAGGTTTTCTACAATGCAAAAATAACAATATCCATTATATTTTGTAACAAGACTGAAAAGACAAGAAACTGCTCGACGTTTTCGCCTAACTCAACATTTACTGGACTAACGTTCAAAGCTCCCAATTAATTACAAAAGACTCATTTACATGGCAGTTATCAGACCTATTTGGACATACGGAGTTGAGCCTTGGGACTCTACTAAACCATCCAAATCATCTCGTATCCAATCGTTATATATATATATATATATATATATATATATATATATATATATATATATATATATATATTTGGCTCGCGAAACATAAAAAAAAAAGAGTAAATTGGGAAAGAAACTACTCACTAGCAAGCTGGTAAAACACTGACTTTATTTATCAAGTAATCCTTCTTATATAGTATCTGGGAGTTGTTTACACTCTTAGTAGGATTAAGCTCCACTATTACCAGGGCCTAACCCTTAACTCCCCCCCTCCAGTTTCCAGACACCTTTTGGAAACTAAAAGAAGTGACTAGGCTGGACAATTAGTAGAGCTCGCTCCTGTACAACTTACAGCTCCCAGACACAAATAATTACAGTCAATAAGGAAATAACAAAGCAAAAAAAAACTGTAGCATCCTGCAATGAAGAAAAATAACCACATACAATAAGACTATTTAAAAAACAATCATTGTCTTTACACACAAAAAATATTGCGGTTGACACACAAAACTGAATATATACAATTAACATGGTGACATCATTATCTGACATGACGGACTTATATAGAGAAAAGATAAAAAAAAAATTTAAGACACCTCTTGGTTTGTTACAAGTTTTCCGTTTGCACAGGCGAAGGCACCCCAGATCCCAAAGGAAACTTTAACTGCTCAATATGAACGGTTCGTCGTCTTCTTGGGTCTCCAACGCTCTCGATGGTGACTACGTTGTGTTCTCTCAAGACAACGACACGGAATGGCCCCTCGTATCTCCGCGGTTCTTTACTCCTATTGGACCCAATCCGCCGGTATACAATCATGCCAAGTTTCAACGCCCCCGTGCAGTCTCGTAACCTCGCGTTCTCCCTCGTCACCCTGGTCCGTTTTTCCTTCCAGATTTTTCTCCGCACCTTCTCCCAAGCCCCGCGAATTTGCACGTGGTTTGCCACAATATCGCGAGCAACCGTATCGTCCCCGATTGTCTCGCCAAAATCCCTACTAGGCCCCCGAACTCCGAACAGCACCTCAAACGGAGAAAACCCTGTTACGGAATGAATCGAGTGGTTATATGCCGCAACCGCTTTCCGCATCGCTACATCTGGAGTCAGCCCTTGGTCGACGTGATAAACTCTGAGATGGTCGCTGAGTGTACCATGCAAACGTTCCACTCCTCCCCTACCCTTCGGGTGTCCCGGAGTGTTGAAGTGCCACGTGACCTCTAACTTACGCATTTCTTCACTCACCACCGCATTGTCGAATTCCCTCCCCTTATCCGACGTTATGCTATCCGGTACCCCGTAAAACATGAACCATGTCCGGAGAGCTGCCAACACGGACTCTGCTACTTTAGACGTGATCAGGTGAGCCGTGGCGATTTTACTGAACACATCGATGACCGTTAACCACGTAAACCCCCGCCAGGTGAACGTGTCAACTTGCAGGTCCCGGAGCGGCCGATCGCCCGTTGGTGTTGTTTCTTGTACGGCTCGCGGTGGGTGACGGTCGTATTTCGTAGTCATGCAGACCTCGCATGCCCCTATGACCTCTTGGATCGTTTTCCGCATCCCTGACCAATAATACCTTCTCCTGAGCGCCTGTAACGTCTCATTGACTCCGCGGTGATTGGTCTTGCCTTGGTGATACGCCCCTGTTAGCTCCTTCTGGCGCTCAACATCCCTAATGGTTTCCACCATGACCTTGCACCGAATGAAGACGCGGTCCGGAATCTGGTCCGTCCTCCACACTTGCTTGATCTTTTCCCAAATTGCGGCGTTCCCCACATATAGGTGGTGTGTGCGACCTGGTTTCGACGCGTCCTTCAGGGCCTTACAGACTAGATCCAACCTGATCCCTGGTTGTGACGAAACGACGTTGACCCGCGATCTTCCGTAACGAAAGTATTCTATGGACAGCATGCCCGAAGTCTTCGTCCTCCAGATGATCTGGCGCGGTTTATCATTGACAATCTCGTCAATTTCTTCCAAATCTTCTGGTCTCTCGTCTGTAGACCCGTCACTGGCTGAGGACACCTCTTCCCTTTCCGCCGCTGTGGTATTCTGTTCTCCTTCGCCTCCTGGTGACCAGTCCTGAAGAAATTGGCGGATGTTTTGCGATGGCCCCGCAGTGTCCTCCTCTAGGGCATTTACCATCAGCGCCCGGGATAACCAGTCAGCGACGACATTCTCTTTGCCGGGCTTGTAGACGACGTCCATCGAATACTGGTTGAGCCTCTCTTTCCAGCGTGACACTCGCGCCGATGATTCTTTCAATTGTCCCACCCATTGCAGCGGTCTGTGATCAGTTTGTACCCGAAATCTCCTACCGAACAGGTATGGCCGGAAATGATCAACCGCCCAGACGATGCCTAGCAATTCCCGCTCCAATGCGCTATATCTTGCCTCCGCATCCGATAACCGCCTACTAGCATATGCAATGGGCCGCTCCCCGCATGTACTGTCTTGGGACAACACCGCACCCAAGGCATATTCACTGGCATCTGTGGTTACCGTGAACTGTTTGGTGAAGTCGGGAAATGCCAACACGGGTTCCCCCTTGAGGTGCTCCATACAACGCCGTATATTGTCCTCCATACTGGGTGTGACAATCATCCTTGCTCCCTTCTTCAGTAGGTTGTTAATGGGAACCAAACATCGGGCCATGTCTGGTACAAACCTCAGGTAATAGTTCAGCGCTCCCAGCAGTCTCCTGATACCCTTTACATCGCGGGGGATTGCCATCTTGGTAATTGCCTCCATTTTGGACTTATCCGGTTTCACCCCGTCCCTTGACACGGTGTGACCCAAAAAATTTATTTCCGCCCTACCCAAAGTGGACTTCTCCGGAGACAATTTTAACCCGAACTCCCGAACCCTCTCAAATACCTGCCTCAGGTGTCGTTCATGCTCCTCCTCTGATCTACTGAACACCAGGAGATCATCCATGTAAACCTGGCAGATCCCTTCATCGATACCCCTGAGGAATTCGTCCATTAAGCGTTGGAACGTAAGGGGGGCATTCTTCAACCCAAACGGCATCCTGGTGAACTCATAGTGTCCCCGTTCGAATGTGAAGGCCGTTTTCTCCTGATCCCGAGGATGAAGGCGGATTTGGTGATATCCAGCCTTCAAATCCAGAGTACTGAAAACTGTGGCTCCGCTGAGTCTGTCCATGATGTCGTCAAAACGAGGAATCGGGTACGCTTCATCTTTTGTATTATCATTCAATTGACGAAAGTCAACAACCACCCTGTATTTCTCCTGCCCCGTCGGAGTCTTCTTTTTGACCGCCCATAGGGGGCTATTGTACGGGGATGAACTATTGATGATGATTCCCTGCCTACGTAATTCCTCCAACTCCTCCCGAATATGTTGTCGTAACGCTTGAGGATAACGCCTCTCTTTCACGTAGGTAACTTTTTCCTGTTTTAACGGGATTTCATGTACAGTTTTACCCGTAACTCCTAATACTTCCCCTTCCTGAAAAAAAATGTCGCGGAACTCATGCAATAAATTTGCTCTCCACTCTACCCCCCTACTTACGGCCCCTACTCGCGCGCCCCTAACTACCCGATGACATGCGAATGACCTACCGGCTAATCTCACGAACCACTTGCCCTGCATATTTTTTACCTCCACGCCCACTTTTTGTAAAAGATCACACCCAACTATGACCTGGTATTCCCTGGGCATACTCTCTACCACATGCACCCGCAACTGCGCCCCTGTTTTACCCCACTCGTCCAACCCAATGGTTGTCTCGCCCATTACTTTACACGGCCCCCCCAAAGTAATTAAATTGCAATCGCATTCCTGAATCTGAAGTGCCTTCCCCCTAACACATAGACTCTCTATCGCTATTTTCGACAACAGGGTGCTCGAGCTCCCTGTGTCCACAAGGCACTTCACTCCACACTTAGTTTTGATAATAGGCAACCAATTCTTAAGCTTACCTTCTACATTGTTGATGGTGAAAGCTCGGTCGCCACTCTCGACGCACCCTCCTCATACTGACGTCTGCTTTCGTCTCACCGTCAGCACCTGGCGCCGTCCTTGATCCTGAGCTGCTTTCCTCTGCCGGTTCCGGCCGCTACTCCAGCTACCCTCGCCGCCACTGCTCCCCAGCTCCTCCTCCGTCTCTGACGATCCAGATCCACTGGTCGAGTCCCTGGAAGCCTCACCTCGCCTGGCCGAGTATCTTCTTTTTCGCATCTTCTGCGCATTTATTTCCATCGGCTCTCCGTGGTATGCATCTTTCCTGCGGAACATGTATGGGCATTGCCTGGCTAGGTGCCCTTCCATTCCACACTCGTAACATCTGGTGCGAGGGCATTGTGCTACCAGATGTCCCGCCTTGCCACATTCATGGCACTTCCTTTCCTCCTTTCTAACGTTCTTCTTATCTATGAACGGCCTTCTGTCTCTGGGTAGCGTTTCTCTTCTACCCCCTTCTCCATCTCTCTTCTTCCCTGGGTCTTGTCTTCCCCTATACTTCCTTACTTCATTTCTGCGGTAGGATACTCTACTCCACCCTGGTTCAAAAACCTCCCGTTCTTCCTCATCACGAGCACTTGCATCTACCATTTCCTGGGCCCACTCCACGAACGCCTTATCCCTAGGAAGCCCATCCTTCTTGCCAGTATCCCTGGCCAGCTGTACCTTGAGCACCGTGGTCATAAAGAGCATCCAGGCTTCAACAGAGCTCGTGTCCATTACCTCTCGCAGCTTCTCATTGATCTTATTCAACCTTGCGAGGAGTCCTGCAGCGTACTGACCATTCGACTGATTGGCCCTCTTGGTCTCCCGAAACAGCTGGAGCATGTCTTCTTCCGGGGCCCATCGCCCCCCTCCATAAGCCTTTTTCAGCCTTTCCTTGATGACTGGCCAAGTAGTATCCTCGTCGGCTTGAATCAGGTTCAGAACGCTCCTCCTTACTCGACGTGCCAGGGCAACTCGTAATCTCTGCGCGTCTGCTCCTTCCAACAGATCAGCTGCCACCTGGGACTGAATACTGGCCATGATACCATCTCCGCCCTTAATAAAGTGGTTAAGTTCACCCACATCACCATTGAACCTTTCCAGGTCCGATATCTCTCTCCTGATATCTTGTGCATTGGCCTTTTTTATTTTCATCCTCTCTAGCTCATTTGTCTCTTGTGCGATCCTGTTCGCTTCTTGAGCTGCTAAGTCTGCTCTCGCCATTGCTAGTGTGGTAGATGGATATGGAGGAAACTCTGGATTCACCTTTTCTGGCTGCGGTGGCTCTAAGGTTAACGTTGCCGGTCTGAGAATGCTTTGTCCTTGTTGTTCATTCATATTGAATCTGTTTTCCCGGTTTCTTGAGAAGAAAGTGACAAAACAACAGAAACAACAAAACAAAAAAAAAATTAAAGTACTTCACGAAACAAACAACAAAAAAAATTATTCTTGTGACTTCCAATAATTTTCCCGGGTTTCGGCACCACTTAAGTACTTTGGCGAATTAGAGTAGAGCCAGGAGAATGTATGTGTGTGTGTGTGTGTGTTTGTATATATATGAAGAGCTTATAACTTGGCAGGTTTGACACCTCAATTCATAAAAGTTATTGCCTTGTGGTTTGGAAAATGAGTGAGGTTAAGATGTGTAGAGAGAGAGGCTTGCGGGTTACAGAGCTCACTGACTGATGGAGATGATCCATCCCCATCGACTCAAGACCGCTAAGCCTTACTCAAAAATTCTCCGCTTCCATGGGGATGGGCTTGAAACAAATCAATTAAAATAATTAAAAACAGCCTTTAAAAAGATGACTTTTTTCATTACCTACGATATCTTTTTAACCCCACCGAGAGCATCTATTTACTAGTCTTAAGATTATTTACAAGACTAAATCCAATCATATTTATTTTAATACGGAACGGAGAAATAAATATTTTGATAATTACCTTTCAGGAATTTTTAGCAGTTCATTGAGTACCAACTGGTTACGATTGTCAATAATTTTAGTGTCCTAAGATTTTGACAAACTAATAACCAAAGATAACTAACAGTCTTCTAAAATATGCTGAATTCATTTGTAAGCAGGACAGAAAAGCTAAAAAATTAATAAGATAAAGAAAACTTGTAATTATGAAATATGGTTATATAAATTACTATACCTATATCAATCGATAATATTTTCAATTGGTTAATTTCTTTAGTCATTCATAATATATAAGATTAATTAAAATAACATTTTAAAAACTTAAGGCTCATATACAAGCCCGATTAAGCCAGAAAAAATGGCCCGTTTGTGTTAATTATTATATAAAATGTGCATATATACTTGCAAGTACATATATATTGTATATATGAAATAATATTTCAATAAAAAATATATTTAATATATTATTACATTCATAGGGTCTGAAAAATTTATTTACTAAGTCTAATCGATACAAATTTTGTTGTGAACTCACTTTTACTATTAATGCATTCAGGTTTTAATTTTTCCTTTATTTTTCAAAATGAAATCGATAGAAACAGCTAAAAGCTAAGAGATGTGAAGATAAATTATTAAGGTAGATGTGAAACTAATCCAGGGTCCCTCTACATCAGTTATTCATTCCTTGCCATTCTGACGTGACGCTTCCAGATCGAAAATTTCATCTTCTGACCTTATTTCCATTGAGTTGATTGAGGACTATATCTATTTTGTAAAAGCCTGCATTGTTTTGAATTGACCTGCTTTTATCAATTATTTACTAGAAATTTGAAGAAGGAAAAATACGTATTTTATATTGAATATAAGTGTGATAGCTAAATTCGAGATCTGTCCGTCCAGATCTCGACTCTGGCTGTGACAAATGATTTATTTTTTAATATCCGATAATTGATCCTTTGGGATGTAGAGAACTTTTTGGGGTATATCCAGTCGGTGAGCGTGATCCGGCTAAATCATGTCACTACATTGCCTTTGAAACAATACAGTATCTGCCATGTTCTGTATCCAAACATCCTTCATAGGATGCAGTGGTACATTTTTTAATATCATATATAAATACATACAAATTATATAGGTATTTTCCATATGTGCATACATGAATCGGAGTAATTTAATATTCATAATTTGATCCTAACTTATGCATAATTAATCACTTCAAGGATTTATGTAATTCGGATTAAAAAAGTAATCAGGAATCTGAATGGAAACACGTTGTTCTTTAATGGACTGTTGAATAATATTGCAATAAATTTTTGTTATATGAATTATTTATTTGTGTTGAGAATTTATAAATGTTTATATTATGCATTCGAAAAAGTTTTATTAAAGAAGAGCACATGGGATACCGGGAGTGAGGTGGAGCCGACGTTGACGGAAGGGTTTTTTGGTTGAATTGGCCTCGTGTCCCACGGGTTCCCTAAGTCATATCCTAGCTCCCTACCCACTCTGTATCTACTATAGAGATTGATGTTAGTGCAGTCTCCTCTTGGCTAATAAAGAACACAGAAACATACTGGGAAATCAATATTACAACTATGTCTACATATTCTTTGTTGGAACCTAATTTTCTATGATCGTTATAGATAGATGAGTTCAGCTGCTAATAATAACAACGTAATTAGTTTTGAATCAAGTCTATTAAGGTATTTAATATAAAAAGAGAGTAAATAGCACCGTATAAACTATTTACAATTACTAATTATTATATTATTTATTTATGTTGCATTTATTTATGTACGTTTGTACCGGTGCAGTGTCGCATCCAGAAAATGTAGTCTTAAAGTTTTTTTTAATCCTCGATTTGCAGGAATATAAAATTTTTGAATTGATTGATAGTATCTCAGCAGGTCCTTAGATCATTGTCTTTTTAATCTTCTCATAGGAAGTCCTATAGTAGATAAGAGAAGTATAAAGAACAAGAGGAATTTGTTGTTGACTACAGGAATGTTGTGTATTTGCTGTGAATTTAAAATTTTAGAGTCGGGATGTTCATATCATTGTGTATAGTGTGATTCGAAACAAAGCAAGTAGCATTATTTTTTTTTTTTAAATTTTATAATGTGTTGTTTGTATCTTGCGATGATATACTTGTTTTAGTTAACCCCAAAGTTCTGTTCATTACTTATTAAACTTATTTTAAATTATGAAAAGTAGGTTTGTATTCTTGAACAAACATTCGCTTAAATTTTCAATCGAGAATAACAACACTTATTCATCGACACGAAACACAAGCTGAATAGAGATAGAATATTTTCTTTTATAATCCTTATTTGTCTGCCTGTCTCCTCCGTTCAATTAGCTTGGCTGAACCAATACTAACTTCAATTTCACGGTGTTTAATATACAAGGGTTATAGCAATACGTTGACTCCTCGTGCACCCATCGCTAAAGCTGGTAGTATTCGCTTCCCTCCGTGCTTAAGGATAGATTCAAACGAATGTAAAAATTAATAAAAGATTTGCCTCCTGTAGCTTGGCGTGCTCCTTTATTTAGGACTAGATTACAGGCTAGCTTTTAACATTTAGTGGAAGACATTTCCTTGGATTTCACCTATATATACCAAACCATGTCAGCCCTTAAAACATCTATGACCTGATACCATAATCCTCAATCCCTACCTGCGATATTCAACTCACCGTACAGCACATCACAGAAGAATGCTCTTCCTACCAAATTTATTTCAAATCCAAGGAGCTGCGAAGGCGACTGACTCAATCTATTGGAAACAACCCCTCAAACGCAGAAAAAATTATTGCAATTTTAAAAGAAATTGACCTATAAACCAAAATTTCCCAGAATTGGATTATGTCCAATCAAGATATCCAAGTGTGTTTGTGTGTGCCAGGTAAGTTATTACTATTTAATATATTGTATTAAAGTTCGTTTGATAGGTTACTGCATAATTGTTTAGTCTCATTATTTATTCTGTTGCTTGGCTAAATTATTCATTATTAGATATTCTAGATATTTATATTGTTTTAGAATTCTTTGTTATAATTAGTTAATTAATAAGACATCTGACTGTTATCTAATCTATTTATTGTGGATGCAATGTCGCAGAATACTAAAAAGATTATATAACTCCTCATTATAAATGCAATGGGAAAGGAAAAAAAATAGTATTAATGCAGTTCTCCAATACAAAGATTATTCCTTATTATTATTCTATATACATTATTGTAAAAGTAATAATAAGTATCATTCCACACAGCTATCAAGGGCGTATATCAAGGGAAAGCAAGGGCGTAATAACCCCGCTGTTGATCGCCCCACAACCTGATCCTAATCCTAATCCTAATTCTCAATCTACAGGGAACAGAAAAAAAATTGAAATATTTAAACTCCCCTTCTTACCCGCTAGACTACCATTTAGAATCCCCTCCCTCCTAGTATCTGCCAAGTTTCTTTCCTCCTGATTGAAATCACTTATTTTTCATCTTCTTGCATTCTAAAAAAAAATTGTCCAAACATGTAATTTCATTCTTTAACAAATCAGAATTAAATACAATTTTCGGTTACCGATTAACAATTTTGTAATTCTTAGTTTTTAATTTTCACAATCATCACTTATTATGCTTCTCAATCACTTATATTTTTGGAAATCGTTACATTTATCACTAAACCAATCGATTTTGATGAATAAAACTTCTTCATAATAGGCTTAAACACGCAATATCAGTTCCACTCCCCCCCCCCCCTATTTTTACTTATAGACTTACTTTATTAACTCAGGCACACACAAATCATTTCAGAAGAGAGGGAGCCTTTGGACACAAGGGACCTTAAAACTTGTAATTGCGTTGAAAACTTGAGCTTAAAATTTTCAAAGATCGTTTCACTGTGCATGTCGTGCATGATAAGTAGGTTACAGTATAATTTTTCAGGCTCTAGCGCTTCATATCAATTTATTACTAATTCCAACAAATCATACTAATTCATGTATATTTCTATTATAAACTAGCTGTGCCCGCGACTTCGTCCGCGTGGAATAGTGACTTTGGGCAGCAACTTTGCAAATAAAATATATGCATACATTAAAATAAGTGATGTACTGCAAATAGGTTATTTAAGTACATTTTTATAAACAACGTTTATAATAGTTGAGTTATAAATTGCAGCGATGTGCGCAGTTTCGGAGCAGGCAGCTGACATAGGCTAGGGTACGAAGTACAGATTCAATATTCACGGAGTAGAGGGGAATAGAATAAATATTAATTTTATATATTCCTTTAGTGCATTTTCAACATTATAAAAACGTATTTTATGTAGTGAAATCTAAGTGAATTAAAGAATGGTTAATCTAACAGGAATCGGAGTTATTAAAGTATATTAAAACTACATCATTTATAGTTTTCAATAGTAAAAATTCGTTCATTACCTTCTCTTATAGTAGAATACATTATTTTATCTGTATATATTGTTTGACTTTAGTTTCAATTGTTAAATTCTAAATTGCAGTGATGTGCGCAGTTTCGGAGCATATGGACCTGGCTATGAGGCTAGGGTACGAACTACAGGTTCAATGTTCACGGAGTAGGGAGGAATAGGAGAATAATTAAATTTATATATTATTTAGTGCATTATGAACGTTGTAAAAACGCGTTTTACGAATTAAAATCTAAGTAAATTAAAGAATAGTTATGAAAACTACGTATTACGGAAATATGCACTCAAACCAACCACAAAATTAACGAAAACAACGGTATTTTAGGAATGATTCTAAACAAACCTCTAGTTACTTTATTTAAATTAGATTAAGAAAACGAAAAATTGTACTGATATTATTCGTTATTACAAAATAAACAAAAGGAGTTACCGTCATTAGGTACTAATCTAACATCCAAATGTACAACAAATAATCATGACGTAATAACATCCAATTTAATTCGAAAGTAATCTTCTTTTGACGAATAAAATGAACAAAAAAGGACCCAACTAAAGAAAAAATGTTTAATAACCTACCCCAAAAACTGTATTTTATTTCACTAAGAACATTAATTAAGTAAAACAAAATATCGTGTTAAAAAATCGTATGGTTATCAATTTGCAGCTGAAAAAATTTTAATATTCGCATGCGTTTCGCACATTAGTCTACCCTCACATGTATGCCCGTTCGGGTAGACACACTTAGGCCCCCAACTATGCACATAAACCTTACATATTTCCATACAAACTTTCATCCCCTATTTTTAATTAACCCCTATGGGGTAAAATTTTTACAAACTTTGAATACCATATTTATTTATATCTGATCAAAATCCTAAAAAATAATATTCAAGCTTCTAGCTTCAAAATGATTAAAATTACATACAATCGTTCATCCCCTTATTCAACCCCTTACAACCATTTTTTTCGCATTAAAAAGTAGCCTATGTCCTGTCTCCGCCTCTAGACTATCACGGCACCAAATGTCATTTAAATCGGTTAAGTAGTTTAGGCGTGAAAGCGTAACAGAGACAGAGTAACATTCGCATTTATAATATTAGAGCAGAGAATGTAAAAGCTAAATCTAAAATTTCATAGTGATATCTTTAAAAATGATTTTTTTTTTTAATTGCAAAGGTTTGTCACCATTTTCTCACTTTTAGGGGACGAATTTTCAAAAATCCTCTATTAATGGGAGTTGGCCTTATAAAATGTACCTACAGTCAAGTCTATAGCTTATGCCGTTTTGGCACTGCGATGGGCTTTTCAGTCAGGACGAACTCGTTGATATAGGTACTCTTTTATAGATAACATGATACGATTTTTTTCTTTTCTTTTTCTTTTTTACGGATCGATTTCCAAAAAATAAAAAAAAAAAACGTATTTCTTTAGTTTTAATGTAGAAGCTAAATCCAAAATGTCATAGTATCATTTAGCAATGACGTTATTTTTATTATTTTTAAACGTTTTTCGCCCTTTCACTCTCATAGGGAACGAATTTTCCAAAATCCTTTCTCAGAGTCCGAATTGATCGAGCCGTTCTCGAGTTTAGCGGTTAGGAAGACATTTAGCGATTCATTTTTATTATATAGATATATTTAATGCATCAACTATGTATGCTAAAAATACACATGAACATTTAAGCTTTTCCAAGAGACAAAAACTTTGTAATTATATCAATTAAATTGATCGCGATATAACTTTTGTTTTAAATATCTGAAAGAAACCCTAATTTATAAAATTATGGGTAGATTAATTTAATTAAATATTTATAGTTAAACTAAAGACATTTATGCCTTTGGCAGTTAGAAAAAATTGTTAACCGAGACTTGTTAACATATGTTAAAACAGTTCAGATACAGTTGTCTTATTATCATCTGATGAGTTTTTACTTTATAAACTTAAAATCAATGTCTAGTTATTATAAGTAAATCAATACTTCTAAAAATATCTATTTCCTTACTTTGTTACGAGCAAAGTAATTCATGATGTCCCATTTGTTGCTGATTTGGCCCAAATCCGATATCAATCTTTTCATTACAAACTTCATTCTCACTCAAACCCACTAGTTCCAAACCTAGCAACCTCTTACTTGTTGTATTAGTATAATACAGCTGTAAATTTCATTTAATAAATCTTTTTTTTTTTTAATATCTATTAGAGCCATAATAAATTATAATATAATCTGATCTATCCTTTTAGGCTTCATTTACTTAATAATTGGATATAGTGTATAATGAAAAACTTAATTATATGAATAATATAATAGAGCTTGGGTTTGGGGGTACGAGCCGGTGGAACAAATTTACCTTGCGATTAGAACGGCCAGTTTCATTGTCGACAACACCTGAGCCTAACCCCCACCTCTTTGACAGCTCTTAATTTTAATTTTCCAATTAAATCGTACCATATTGAAAATCAAAAAACTCGAGATAAAGTTCGGTAAAAATGGCGCTAATTTAATTATTTTACTATAATATTTAATTTTAGAATGTTGTAAAGATAATTAATAATATTAATAACAATATGGAAATAGTTCTTGGATGGTACCACCGATATTGTGTCTGTAGAAGGTAATTTCAAGTATCCCGAGGAAACCCATTAAATCCGTGGAACTTTATTTAAAAGAAAAAAAAATCATTAAAAATTTTAATTAACATTTTTATTTCCATGATTACAATAATCAACGTTGTAACGTCAACGGCAATTGTCTGACATCATTTGAACATTTTCAAAATCAATTAAAACATTATTCTTTACCAACCTGTAAAAACAAAATAATTTTAACTTAAAAAAAGGAATAAACTGACTTTATTCTTAATTAAATATTACTAATGCTTAGCTGCTGAGGGCTGTATACCTTACACTCCAGGAAAAACGGTTTGCGAGTAATATCATAAAATAATTCCTTTGTTAAAAACTAGAAACAAGAATACTGAATTAAGCAGAAGTTACAACTCTACAATACTTCAGCAATACCAATACATAGAGCGCACAAGTAAAAACTATAGGAATTCATTAACTGTTTTGGATTCAACTGTAAAATTCTCTTTTATTGAAATAATTAAAATTATTACTACTTTAAATTATTGTTTCCATCGACTCTGCTGTAAAAATATAAGAAAAAATTTATGAAATATTTAGAAGGAGGGAGAGAAAAAAATAATGATATGTCGAAGAAACAATTATGCAGGAAAACATTAGAAGTAGATCTTATTAGCAGAGTTATAGGATCTTAAAATATTTTTAAAAAAATTAATTATGTAAATTTAAAACTGTATAATTATAATACATAAAGTAAATAGAATGAACGATATACATGAGATAAAAGCAAGTAGAGGAACTACCCAATGGTAGAAGTACTCAAAAGATCTCAAATACGTTTTGAAAACCTCTGCTACCATCATAATGTAATGAAAGTTGTAGCTTCAACGAAAACAAATAAGTTATAATATAACAAATAAACTATTTACACGAACGGTAATAACGCATGCATAATTCTGCCGCAGCTTTCTCAAAACTCTGGAATTATGGTTTGGTATTTTTTGTCTTCAAACGGCACCATTAGAGCTACACATTCTGCTCTATTAATCTTCCTAACCCATCAATCTTTTTCAATTTTTCATTAATTTTATAAGGTAGAGTGAAATTATAATTAGCCGAATTAAGTTTTTAAAAAAATCTATTCTTCCAATTTTAATATTTTTCTTGAGACTAATGGAATTATACAGGTTAGAATTCAGCCCTTAGAAATCATAAAATAATTTTCCACCGTGTATTACCGTAATTGGCGTATTCACTTGAATACAGGAAATTACGTAAATTACTCATATTTCAGGCGTGTTAACTAAACTTACCTAGACTAATATAATAATTCTTGCTTATTCACAAACCAATGAGGGATTTCATGATCACAATCTGCAAGTAATATAGTTTAATTTAATAGAAACTTCAGGAAATATAGTAATATTTTGCAGATTACGATTTAAACTGCAATATATTTTACAATATATAGCTATCTCTATTGAGCCAACTAGCATTGGAAACCTGTTCCAAGTGAATTTGTTTCTTTAGGATAAAAAAAAAGTTGGGTAGTCGGGTCCCAATTGGCTGTGTAAAAGATAGTCCCGCATCCCAGCTCAAAGGCACTCAACAAAAGAAACTGGTCGGCGTCAGCACTTTTTTTTGTTTACTTGAGATTTATTTCTTTAGTTTTCTTTTTTATTTTTATTCGATTGAATTATGTTACATAATAGTATCCAATACGTTTCAACTTGTTCCATTATACTACATTATTTCTTTAAGGTGTATTCTTGTGGTTGCAACTCCTCAAAGCTGCTAGTGGCTCTCTGCATTTCATTGGGATCATCAAAACTATCACTATTTTAATTTTATATTCTTCAAAATGTTTATTGACGCTGAAGAGATAAACAAACCCAACGGATCTCTATACATCGCAAAATTGCGAGAACACGGGGATATGGGATCGGTGAAGAAAACGGATTTGTCCTGACTGTGAGGCGGACGTTCGAATACCGGCCAGGGTAAATCTTTTCTCTTCAAAATAAAAATTTTAAATTATTACTGTTTTAGGAACAACTTCTCGAGATTATATCAATATTTTTAATTGGTCAAATGTGCACTCCAACCCATGGACAATGAAGTAAACACTCAGGTAGAAATTGGAAGTATTTGAGATGTGGGTGTACCCCCGTATTCTCCGAATTTTATGGGCCGACCACTAAACAGTCAGAGCTAATTCGGGTGGTAAAAGGTCAAGAAATCCCATATACCATAATAAAACGGAAATTAGTGTGGGGGCGACCTGTACCTGGGCCAATTCTTGCGAAATTATAAGTATCGTCTTCTACAGCTAATAATGCAGAGGAAGATTGATAGTCCAGGAAGAAGGGGCACTCTTGGCTGTACAGTTCAACGTAATGGTTTGGTCTCACAACTGTTCAATCGTTTAGAAGTGCCGCCAGCAAACTTAAGATCTACATGATAATCGCAAAGGTCTGAAACGGATAAGGCACAGCAAGAAGAAGAATTTTAAATCATATGGAATTGAGAGTTTAATACAAATCAGTTAATTACCACGGATGCCGCTGGATAGATAAGGCGGCAGGAATCCAGAGTGATACCTATGTATTCATTTTAATGATGCTATGAATATGAATATTAAAAGCTCAATATAATGGAGGTAATCAGTTAGTGCGCATATTGGTCTAATGACGCGGCAGTTATCTGGAGTTGTTTCTTTCCTCTGATTCCTCCTTGTCCGTTTGATATAAGAAGGTATTTATTTATTTTGGTTTTTGTCATATTTACGCAAATATTACTTATCCGTTTAATATTATTTGCTATTACCCATGTTGGGAAAATATTTCTGAGAATGAGCCTGATTCTGTCAGAAGGGAAAAAAATAACCTTGAATAGAACCTGAGGGAAAAATTGTCACCTGATAAGTGTACGATAACTTTTCGGAAATAGGCAGGAAATTAGATAAGTTAAAAAAAGCAAGAAAAACGGTTTAGCGTCAGCTGACTCCGACATCCTTTCCAGTGCACACCTCACCTAAATTATTTTCCCTCCAACCTTCTTTATTTACTTTTAAATTGATATTTTTTTTCTATTTTAGTTTTATTATAAATACTAAAGAAATAAAAATCCACCCAGAAAATTATTTTTGAAAAAGTTCGAGGGTCACTCGGGTTTAAAACAAGATTCCGTTTCACCCTTATTATATAACTTAAGGCTAGAGGGCGTCATTCGAAAGGTAATACGCTCCGAAAAATCTCCGGATTATAATCTGGGAGGTGGAATGAACGTCCATGGGCTTAAGGACAGTTAGTTCTGTTGGGTGAAAACGTGGAATCCCAATGAAAAAAATAAGGCTCGAAGTAGAATGCATAAATTTCGGTACTTCGAGAAACAACTTAATTCAAGTGGAAATAAGGGTTCCATTAAAACCGGGAAGCCATTTTGCGGTCTCGCGTTACTCAGCTCGCGTCTTTTGTTTTGAAACTTAAAACTTGAAATCTACAAAACTATTATCCTTCCAACTGATCTTTTTTAATTGAAAAGAAGTATTTTTTTCTTTTCTTTTTTAAGGAAGTAGCGTTTTTATGTATTTGTAGATGAAGAATGGTCTGAAAAAGGATGAGCCCATAAGAGAATCAATGAGACCACAAAACTCGGAATCACGGAACATGGATCCTGCTGTTCTAATTGAAGTAATATAATTGGAAAGATTGAGATGGGCCTATAATATAGTTGAGAAGTCACAAACGAATCCCTAAAACATTAATCAGTGCTTAGCCGATTGATAAACTTCAGAAGAGTAGATCTTGGTTAAGGTTGGAGCATTGCGTTAAGGTGATCTTAAGGATTTGGGTTTGGGCGGTAATCCGTCGATGGGGCCTGCGAACAGCGAGAGGTGTTGTCTGAATCGAACCTTCGGTTTATTAAGCATTTTTATTATTATTACACGTAAATATCATATTACTCAGTTAATCGAATATGCTCATCTCGAATTTTAGACTGATAATCTGCCTGAGTATAAATCAGTGTTCGATAAGATGCGATTCACTTCAAACATATGAAATTAAAACATATTTTATCTGTTGCTTCAATACATTACAAATTTATATTGTTAATAAGAAACCCTCAACGCTCAATTTTTCAGTGACGTAACCTTTATAGGTTAGATATTTTGATCAACAGTAACCATTAAATAGCATAATTTCATGTTAATTATAGGAATTTATGTTATTAATTTAAAGAAAAAATGTAATACTGAAATGAAGGTATAAGTTAAAAGGGAATGGAGAAAGCGAAGACCTGGGGAGGAAATATGCTTCAACGGGCAGGAGATAAGGGTTGAACCAGCATATTTAGTTTATAAGATAGCATCTCAGTTCTGAGTAAATAGCTTCCAGCGGGCAATCATTTTCTTCAAATTTTAAGAATACAATGAGCCAGAAATATGAAGGTTTATTATGTTATAGGTCAATAAATATCTATTGAGCACATCATATACTAATATATGATACATACCTTTACTAACCAATTTATTGAAATATATGTTTAAAGTAAAGTATTATTATTCAGTTTCCATTGGGATTCTTTTAGTCTTCTTAGGTTTTTCTTCTCAATAAATAATATAAAATCAGATATTATTAACTGCAACAATAACCAACAATAAGATTTAGCCTTTTTAGCCATTTTCCGTTATCTCCTACGGCTCCTCTGTGTTAGATATTAGCACAGAGATTATTTTATAAATCATAATTATTATTTATGAGAATAATTTTATTCAGTTTTTGCCTTAGATTATGTATAAGATGGGCCCCAAATTCGTAGGTTTGTTATGCTATAGTTTGACAAAATTTGTAAAACCTCGTCATTTCACTAAAGCACATGGGGCACATAAATAAATCTAGTAAGCCGCTAACACAGTTTTAGGGTTTGAATTTTTAGAGTTCATTTTGTGATTCCATGTAATTTAAAAGTTTAAAATTAATTTCTCAAGAAAGAAAATCGCTGGTCAATTTTTTAAATATAATAAATCACTTTGTATCCTCCCCCCCCCTTTACATTCTTCTGCTTTGTAAGATAGATTTAAAAAAAATTTATTTCAAATCTGAGAATATGTTTCTACTATAATTAATTAACAAACCCATGCATAATATGCATACAATTTTTTAATTCTTGAAAAAAATAAACTGAATTCTGTGATATCAAGAATGATAAAACTTTCCTAGGAAATAAAAATAATTAGAAAACTTGAAATTAAACTGAATGTGGAAAACATCTAATAATGCCTATAACCGTTAAATTTGCGGACTTAACACAACCACTATGACATCAAGTACCAATTACGTGAATACTTTCGGTTTGTTTTCGTTCTTGTTTGTCGAACCCGTAGTCATTGTAGAATTTTCTTTCTTTTTTTTGGTGAAAAATACCGGTCTTCACATATTCACATTTTAATACCAATCTTAAGATACGTATATTAGATGACAATATCGATATTTTTTCAACGTCTCTAATTTAAAAAGGCGAAGAGTATCAATTTATTCTTATTAGTGAATCAATCAATAAAGATAAATTGGTTAGGCATCATCACAGTTGTCTTATCAACAAAGTCCAGTGTTTCCAATTCAAGATTGAGACAAGCGGATAAGGGACGAACCCTTAGGAGAGGGGGGCATAACGAGCTGATGAGAATTACATTAATCCAAGGTTTCTTATCATTTGGGGCAATAGCGAACGGTTTCCCAAACAGTTACAGACCATGCCTAGAAAGTCAAATAAATGTATAGAGTCTAACTCTTTCAAGATGTTTACTGAAGGGATCCAGAATGCTTCATTGATTTTTAATATAGAAAAGGCCAATCGTTTTGTAACTCATTATTATTCTTTGAAGGTGTTGCCCCTTGAATAAATAAAACATTCTCCCCTTTCGTTTAGAAAAACCAATTCCTTAGACAAAATTTCACTTTTTTCACTAAGCACAGAATGTCAATATTTTTCTTTATGTTTCGCTACTGAATTTGGCATAAATGACAAAATTAAAATAATTGGTTGAGTAGCTATTGGTTGACCGTATAAATTATATACGGACCTGACGAAGTAAACAAAACATACTTGAAAATTAACAATGTCACGTCACGCTTCAGGGTATTATTATATGTTGAATTAAAAAAAAAAAAGAAAAGCAGGACGCCAATAGTTTATCCAAAATGCTTTTTCATATGATCTGAACCGTCAAGCCCTGTTGAATAGCAGGAACGTTTTATTTAAATAAATATTTTCCTCCCATCAAAATTATTGTTACGGTCACAGAGAGAAAGACGGGCGAAATGGGATTAACTTCTTAAACCCTTTGGAGGAAGAGATTAAGATCGGATTAGAACCTTCTCGAAGATCCTAGAACCGCCTCCCCCACTCCCGTTCAGTCTAGAACGTTGGACCCTGCCTATATATACCGGAGTGTTGCCGCTTGGAGTCAGTCAGAGAGTAGACCAGGCACTGTGATGAACTAGGAATAAATGAGTGTCAGTGTGATAAACTATTCAGTGGTTAACCGGCCAGTGTAATAAGTGTACCAGTGAACTGTGACAGTCTCGCGAGTGTAATAAACCGTTTCTGTGTATTAATGTGTGTCAGTTGGTCATATTTGGAGAATCTTACGGTCGGTGGATTTTGGTTAGTGAGCTGTAAGTGTTAATTAGTAGTTGTAAATTGTAGTGTAATTTTATGGTATTCGTACAAATTTACGTAAATAGTTAAGTCATTTAGAATTAGTAACATCTTATATTATTTTAGTAATTAAATAGGAGTTAGGCCTAGATTACAATCTTTAGAATATTGTTATTGTAAACTTATATCAGTTTAATAATTTAATTGTTATTAATTTAATTGTATTCTTTTCACTTTGTTAATAAATATTAGTATCTTTAATTTGGGAGTAGTTTAATTCATTTTCACACCCAGTAGCCAGTAACATTGTTATTTGACTTTTTCACACATTCTAAAAACGAATATAAATATCATTAAAATTATATGATTCTATTCAGAACTGCTTTTCTAATTCACCGATTGAAAATTAGGTATTAAATATAATATAGTACATAACTAAATAAAAATATATAATTTCTCTATTTTAGGGTTTAAATTAATCAAACGATTGTCGAATATCTAGTAGTTAAAAATGAATAAAATCAAGATTAATAAATATTCTAATGTTTTTAAGTATTTATTACTTCTCATTTATTATTTAGTCATTAACCTATTTTTTTATAAACTTATAATTGAATACTGCTAAATATTTCGTTCTTAATTTTCAACATTATTTAAGTACCCGAGGTGTAGATTTGTCTCTTGGTGACGAAACTGTAGCTGCCCGCTTCCGTTAGAGGTCTGTCCCTCGCAAAGGGATGCAAATTCCTATACTTCCAGGCCTGGGCATTTGAGATGTGTCCATTAGGGGTTAGGGTGTCCGTTGGTTAGAAGTGTCCGGTAGGAGATATTCATTGCAACAACATTTTATGTAGCAGGTGGTAGTTGTCTCAGACTTTAAAACAGTTGAAACTGTTGATAATTCTTTTATGCATATTAAAAGTTGTTATTATGTTTTAGTTCATTCTCAAGAAATTAAAATGTTTTAAATAGGCAATAACCATTCTCATTTTGATCATAATGATGATTTTGAATGCACATAGGGTACTCACCATTAATTTTCACGATTTTAATGGATTTAAAAATATGCTGTTAGTGCCAATGAACAATATAGAGCCAAATATATGAATCATGAATATGGCGCATATGGTATTTTGTCGTATCATAACGGGGAGGAATACTAAGTGACATAATAGAGAGGTGGGGAAAGGCGAATACTGAGCTAGAAGGAAGCCAAGGCACTGTAATAACTGAGCTTCACGGGAATGGGTTTGGGAGAGATACTGAGGTACATAGTAATGTTGTTAGGATGGGTACCAAGGAACATGGGAGCGGAAGTGGAGGAATACTGAGTTACATGAGAGAAATACTATGGGGTCGGGAGGAATACTGAGGTAAATGGGGGGATTACTGAGCAGTATGAGGATAATACTGAATTGCGCTTGAACAGGCAGGAAAAAATATCGGACTTGAGTAATTATAGAAGTTACGGCCGAAGGAATAGCCTACTTGAAAATTCCACATTAGTGTATCGACTACCTACTTGCAAGTAATGTTGAGTGGTGGTAAATAAAATGTTTTTACCTGTTTAAAAAGTAAGATTACTTATTATTTACATTACTTACAGATTATATTGATTAACAACAGGACGAGATGAATACAATTTTCTGAACTGAATCCGCTCAATTTATTATAGTACAATTTTTTATTTTATTTTAGAAGACTACACAGACCAATTCTTGCGGCGGTCGTAATTGGAAGCGGAGGCAGCCGCAGTCATTTCCACTTATTAACTACAGCCCTCGCCAGAGGAGCCTTCAATTAGATTTTATTGGAGTTTTGAAAAAGGTCCGATCTCTAAAACATTTATTTCCATCGGCGTCGTTAAATTAAATTAAGAAGGAGACATTATGAAATTCAACTATTCCTTCCTAAAAACCCCTCATTTTTCCCAACGGAACTTCATCCATCCCTTTATCGACACCTCGAACATCACGTTCCCGAATTTCATTACAGGGATTGTGCTCGAAAGTATAAAAAGAAAAAAATATTTGCGAATTTGATTACTAACAGAATTTTCATTCAAAAGCTCGGTTCAATTACTATCGTGTATGGTGAAAAGAATTTGAGGTTTCCCTTAAATATGGGCAGTGAGTAAGAGCTACAATATCCAAGAAAAAACCACCACCAAGTCAAAGAAACTTTAGCACTTATAACATATAAATGAGAAAGTATATTTGAGGGCTATTTGTTAGTGACTTTGGTATAACTTCAAATAGCGCTATGCTTCCGTCTTTTAAAATCTTATATTTACGTTAATTGCATCTCAGGCATTGTAAAAATAAAAATATTCCCATTTTCAGAAGTACAAACAAGAGAGTGAAGTATTGGCGATAGTACGGGGCTAAGGAATGGCCTTTATCTTCAATAATTTAAGCTAAATTACAGTTCTTTTTTTATATAAAAATAAATTACTTTTTAACAAATATCTTCAATCAGTAGAGTTAATATCAGAACACAACAGAAAAAAAAAATAACTAGCAAATAAGAGACAATATACAAGTCTAAGTAGCTCATTTACTTTGTATATAACTGAATTTTTAAAATTGTTGGCAGTAGTATTAATTTAGATAGTATTATGAGGGAAGGAGTGTGGATTTTGTTTATTCATTGATAGATCTTTAACTTATTAACACACACCCAGAATCTAAACAGCTTGAGAACAGAAACAAAACGTAACTTCAACAAGAAACAGTACACTACTCCAAGATATCCAATAACAGTATTTAGTCCTGATAAATTTGGTTTTATTTTTTCTTAGCGATTTACCTTTATCAAATAATGGGACAAGGTATGTTTAATATACTTATTAATGTTCATTGATAACCTATATTTTATTTTTATTTATAATTTGGTAAAACTTTTACCATGGTTACGGGATGTTGGGGGCAACATATGTCAAACAATCCCTAATGGGTGGGCTAACTTCTACAGAACTACGAAATAAGGGACATTATGAATAATATCATTTATTCATTACTATACGGTAATATTGAAGTAAAATTTAATCGCAACTGATGTGGAAAAAGAAGTAAGATATTAAAAGAACGAATAAAATCTTAAAATTAATATGTAACTTTTCATTATAAAAATACATTGTGGTATCCGTTTTCCCTTTGGTGGCTAACAGAATATATGATAGGAGGAAGTTATATGAGCCTAACTAATAAGGCCTTTGGCAACCGAGCGGGCAATAGCGCTTACAATTTAAACAGTTGGGGGAAGGGGGAGGTGAGATTCAATTTCTCCATATTTAACCCTTTCAACAATATCCTATGCTTTGTTGCCCACCATCAACCCTATGGGGTAACCTCTAATATAATGTACTTGCCTTACTGTATAATGTACTTGACTAATTTTGTTAGCAACAGGGACTTAGACTGCTTCAGTTTCCAACAAAACAGACTCGGCCGTATCGATGAACTAAGAAAGTGAGAGTTGTATTTCACACAAAATCATCATGAAAAATACTTTTATGGCCACCTAACAGTTGAAGAACAACACCAAAAATTGTTTGGCCAAATCAGCAACATATGGGATGTTAAGATCATGATGGATGAGTTTGTTTGTGACATAATAAGGAGCATTGAGGATTTTACGAAGGATTTTGGATTGTAAGGATTGGATACGAGATCAATTGGATGGTTTAGTAGAGCCCCAAAGCTCAACTCCGTATGTCTAAAGAGATAACTGTCATGTAAATGAGTCTTTTGTAATTAATTGGGAACTTTGAACGTTTGTCCAGTAAATGTTGAAGTAGGCGAAAACGTCGAGCAGTTTATTATCTTTTCAGTCTTGTATGAGGAATCCAAGTGAGACGTTTGTCCAGATGGAGTCCTAGGTAACGTACCTGTTCGACAGAGATCAGTGGAATGTTATTAAAGGGAATTCGTAGGTTTACGACGAAGAGTGAAGGTAATTGGGTGGGATTTGTTAGGATTTATTTTAATTCTCCAATTTTGACACCATTCTTGAAGGTTTGAGATATGGGATTGAAGAGATTGGGATGCAACAAATGGATCCTTATTTACTGATAACACACATGTGTTATCAGCGTACGTAGTGGGGACAGTGCTTGGATGGGTTGGGATGTCAGCTGTATATATCGTGTATAGAATGGGACCCAGGATAATACCTTGAGGAACACCAGCAGACTGGGTAAAAAGGCATGAGTAGGAAAAATTATGGTTTTCTTTAAAGGTTCTATTACTGAGGTAGGAACTGATGATAAGGAAGTAAGTAGATGGTCAGAATTCACGGATATTGTACAGCAGACCCGGATTCCAGACTCGCAAAAGCCTATTCTACATCGAGAAAAGCTCCCGTGCAGTACATTCCGCGCTCTAATGCGGATGAGACAACGTCCACCACACGATGACATTGCTGGATTGCGGAGTGCGATGTTCTGAAACCAAATTGGTGATCTGGGATTATTTGGTTGGATTCTATTATAGGATGAAGACGTTTCAGAATGAGTTTTTTAAGTATTTTACCCATTGTGGGCAGGAGAGATATAGGACGGTAAGAAGATGGGAGTTCTGGTGGTTTTTTAGGTTTTGGTATCATCTTAACTATGGATAATTTCCAGTAATTAGGAGAATATGTGGTGAGCAGTACGGCATTGTATATATATGTTAGGAGTAGGATCGCTTTCCGAGGAAGGCGTTTTAGAATGTAGGATGTAATTAGGTCATGCCCATAGGCTTTGTTGGCGGGTAATCTGTGAATAATGTTTGATATTTCAGAAGGATGGAATGCTTTAGGAGGAGGGGACAACTGAAGAGGAATACTTAACTCTGGTTCAATGCATTCAGAGTGGGTTGGATTAAGGATATCTGGATGAGGGTTACATGTGTTGAATAGGGGCTGGCCGAGAATTAGTGATTTTTCTTCATCAGATGTTGACCAGGTTCGGGATTAGGTTAAAAGTGGATGGTTGAAATTTTTATATTTTAGGAGTTTTTAGTGGTATTCCATAAGGATATGTCAGTAGAACTGAGATTTTCTGTACAGTAACACAAACTGGGATGTTTTGAATGTTGAATTTTGAATGTTCTTATCTCTGATATTTATTTGTTTGTCAGTTTGGTATAATGAATTCTGTCCGATGGATATCTGGTGCGGTGCCACTTTGCTCTTGCCCTTCAGGTCACGAATTTGATAGATTCTACATAATATGGTACATGGTTTGATTTTGTAACCAGTAAAAAGTTCTCTAATCCCATTATTGTGAGCTGAACGTTCGCCTGAAACTTAAAGGTAGTTTCCTCTGATTTACGACGGTGCAATCGGGACTTACCTGAAAAAGTTTCTCAGTGATCGCAAGATAGTTAAGTTATAAAAATTTGATAAAATAGGTTCAGAATTATAAAATCAAAGGTAATTTACTAATTATGCTTTGATTTCTTTAAACATACAAATTTTTAACCTTAAGAAAAAGTAATATTCCAAGAAATACTCCCCCTACAGATATCAATAGCTGGCTATATTTCTATTCTAATATTTCAGTTACAAGTGATGTTATGAGTTCATACTCATACTATACCTACTCATTCATACTCTATTCACCTCTATTCATACTCATACTATGTTCGTCTACAAAATGCAATCCAATATCAATCCGCTGGGAATATCTTCGGCATTTATGGCAATATTCAATCTGATTCCAGGATGTAAGAACAAGGTATGCTTATTAAACAGTAGGCACAAGGACTGAGCCCTGAGGGAAGGATGTCAGTTTAACCAAGACAAGACCTAGGGTAACTAACAGTAAGGTAGGAATCGATATCGAACAGTTGCTCCTGGAACTGGTCAAGCCAATGTTGGTTAATTAGGGTCGATTAAGGCGCGGATCCATATTCCTGTTGGCGGTCAAGTACTTCTATTATAGTGGATAGTATTTCATTAAAAAAAAGAAAATACCTATACTATTCTCTAAGAACAAATCCTGAAACAATAACACTTGTGAAAAATAAATTCTAAGTCTACCCGATGCACAAAAAACATTCGGGTGTCAAAACCGAACTAAAGAACAATAAGATTCCCGATAGAAGTACACAGAGTAGGATCAACAATCCTACTACTTCTACGCAGGGTTATTGGAAGTTGTCGGGAGGGGAAGCGAGGGTGCTAGAAGAACCACAATAGCCGTATTTTAACTGACAACTCACAATGGGGTTTGTTGGCAGGTGTAAGTTTGGATACGAGAATATATATATATATTTTTTATATAGTTATCTAATCTGTACATATCTTATCTTATCTGTAATATCATTAATACTTTAATGAGCGACATGTTATAACTAGTTTACAATTAAAGAACACGAAAATTTAAATCAGTGAGCGTTTTCTGGTAATTACTGAATTGAGTTAAAATATTACTTGTAATGTTGTAGATAATATAAGAGGTAACCTTCAATATAGTTCCTACCTTGACGGGTAAAAACGTTGGTCAATACAATGGTATAGATATTCAGTAAGGTCACTATGCAAGATGTTGTAGCTTCCCAGGAGAAACACACGCTGATAAACATAAAGTATTGCGCGTGCTAGTTACGATTTAGATAAATATTGCGTAATGGGTTATTACGAAAGTACGATTTTCTTCTATTCGTTTTAATTATTTTTCATTATGCTGCTTTAAATTTAACTCGCCGTTATAATGCCGCCTTCTTACTGATTGAAAATTCATCGTGATACAAATTAACGGACTATAACATTTTTAAATTCGTTTAAGAAACAAAGCGGAAAAGATTCGAGAATGAAGAGACACAGTTAAGTTAAGGGTGACATAGTTGATCCAGCTATTCTAATCTCTCTTAATTGGTTTTTAAGTCTCTGAGGCGATTAAATATTATTTCAGAAACAGATAGAATGATAAATGAGTCCAATTATCCATTGCCATGGACAAAGCCTAAAATATCGAACAAAATTAATTTATCTCCTTTTGATTTAATTTTATGTGGTAAATCTCATGAGCATGAAGTTGAGCGAAACTGAAATGAGTAATTTAAGGAAATATAAACCTATGCTGCAACAGGATTTTGTTTAGAATGTAATCGATTAGTCGGGCTGTCATTTTTTAACATTGAATTTACACTTTTTATCGTTTTCTGAAACTCATTCGCACCTATACATAATATCCACACACTGCTCTTCTAATGTTCTAAACAAGTTTTGCCACCCACACACTTGTGGCTAGCGAAGAAAAATGAAGATCCCAGTGCCTCTCATTCACAGGTATTGAAAACCGGTGGAGATTGGGTGTGGTCTCAACAGCCGCAGACAGATTGTACTTAATTATTTCTAATTGTTAACTATTTAATGCAAATTAAATGTCTATAGTGGTAAAGTAAATGACAAGAATGATACATAGTGACAAAGATGAAGACATGTAGAGAAACTACCCAGTGGTAGTATTCAAATATAAAATTAAACTAAGAAGGTCACGATAGGATTGATACTGGGTTGGGTCAAATCAGCAACAATTATCATCATCATAATCATTTTATTTCCGTTTACCTCTGCGCATTGTGGGGTCACAATCTGTAGAGTCTGGACCAGATGTCTCGCCCCCGGGCCAACTCTCTTCTCCTACTCCATTCCATATCCCGCCTCCTGAATGCCCCTTTAACACTCTCCTCCCAAGAAATGCGCGGTCTTCCTCTTCGCCTTCTTCCTTAGACGTGAGCGTCTTCCTGGCAGTTCTTTCCTGGTCCATCCTAAGGAGGTGACCGATCCACCTTAGCTTGTGTTCCTCAAGGATGGTCTCAGCCGGCTTAACTTTGAGACTATTATTACAATTGCGAATCCTATCTCGTCGTGTCCTTCCTTCCACTGTACGAAGATAACGCAGCCCCATGGATTGGATCCGATTCTTGTGTTTCGAGTTGAGTGTCCACGATTCGGAAGAGTAGGAATGAATCGGGAGGAACCTCGGTTTATATATCATCATTTTAGTTTTTATCGTCACTTCCCTTACCCAGGAAACCCCTTCGAAAAAGCGGAACTAAATAGTCTGCCAGCTGCACCGGTTCTCTGAGAAACTTCCTCATCAATGCAGCCGTTTTCGTTAAGATGAGCACCTAGATATTTGAAATTATCAAACTGTTCTAATCTTACTCCGCCCGCTCTTATCACCCTCATTATTCTCCGGGGTTTCTTCCCAATCCTCATACATTTGGTCTTTTATGAGTTAATTATCTTGTTTATCGGGGCCATTTCCTCTTGAAGAACATTTATGTTATATTGGAGGTCTTGATCGTTGGGAGCCAGCAAGACCAGATCAACCGCGAAAGCTAACACCAAAAATGTTATTGGTTGTAGGTTTCTGTGTCCTAATTGAAACTGTCTCATTCTTAGTTTAGCTGTCTTTATCACTATATCCAGGACTGCTATAAAGAGCAGCGGGCTCAAGCTACAACCTTGACGAATACCTGATTTTGTCTCGAATTCCTGTCATGTGTGGTTCCTTGTTCTAACAACATTTCTGGTTTTATTATAAAGACTCATCACTGCCAAGGTCGTCGATGCTCTATCTGACAGTGCCTGCTCTATGTCTTCCTTTCTCACTTTGTCGAAAGCCTTTTGGAGCTCCAGAAAGCAAACAGAAAGTCCTTTGTTCTTTTCGACAATCTTACCCGTTATTTGTCGCATTGTCAAGATGAGATCTTGCGGGTTTCGCTCTGCTCTGAAGCCGTATTGTTCTTCCCCGAGCAGACATTCGACCACTGCTCTTTTTCTTGTCTCCAGTATTCTAGAGTACACTTTGCAGGGTATACCGAGAAATGATATTCCACGGTGGTTGCCACACTCTCGATTGTCCCCTTTCATATAAATAGAAACGATAACTTTTCAGCCCTTAGGAATCTCTTTTCTTTCCAAATGAGATTCAGAAGATGGAGGTACATCTCTTGGCCTTTACTACCCCTGTCCCTAATCATTTTGGGAGTAATTTCGTCAATACCTGCTACTTTGCCTAGTTTGACTTTGTTGATGGCTTCTTGCAATTCTTCTTCACTGACATTAGTCTTCGACCACCTCCTCTGCATCTCTCTGGGTCTCACCTAGCTCTAAAACTCTTCCTACTAGTAGATCTTTGAAGGACTCCCTCCATCTTTCCATGATGAGTTCATCACGCCAGATGATAGCTCCATTTCTATCCTTAATTCGCTTCAGAGAAGTAGGTCGTTCCCTTCTCATTCCTTTGAAAACTTTATACAAGACCTTTTGGTTTTCTATAGAGTTTTCCTCGAGCTTTCGGCCAAAATCTTCCCATGATTTCTTTTGGCTTCCAGTACTTTTATCTTGGCTTCTTTCCTCCGATCCTTGCAGCGGGAGTTTCCAGGCTCAGATGATTCTTCCAAGCTGCTTTCTTTTCTTGGATCGCCTTTTTATCATCTTCTGTCCACCAAGCGGTTCTTCTGGGACCTGATTTTACGCTCTTCTTGCCACAGACCAATTTCGAGGCATCAATGAGGATCGTCCTAAAAGCTGTCCAGCTCGTGTCAATGTCGTCAATATCCCAAGGTCTACTATGGTCTAAGGCCATTCTTTCTACCTGTTCTTGGAAATAGGTCGCCATTTCATCCTACGATTTGATGGCTCTTTTTTTGAGGCGATTACTTCTTTTCCTTGGCTTCCCATCTTGCCATGGTATGTTTGCTATTAGAAGATAATGATCACTTCCGATCTCAAATCCTCTTTTGATTCTGGTATCCTGTATTTCCCAAAATTCCTCTCTTTTAAACAGAATATAATCTAAAATAGATTTCTCATTCCTTCCTTGATCTTCTCGGGTATATTATGATTTGATGATGCAACAATTATTATGGATTATTTATTACAACAATTGTGGATGAATTTACTATTGTATTACCAGCGTAAGGAGTATTGAGAATTTTTCGAAGGATTTTGGATTGTAAAGATTGGATATGAGAGGCTTGTTTTTTCAAACTTTATTTATTTTAGTATTAAATGATACATGTATCACCACAAATACATTGTAGTAATTAGAACAGCCAGATAATTGTATTCACAGAGTTTTGATAATTATAGATAAAAAATACGACGATTTTTGTAGGTTCAAATTTATGTTAATATACCACTAGTTATTTAGATATGCTAATGTCACTCGTTTTTAACGCGGTAGTATATTTCCACGTAGTTTACTCGGCAAAACTAAAATTAAAAATAATATACTACCTACTCTTTTTAGTTTCCATGGCCACTATTTATGCAAAAGACTTCAGTGGTTTCTTCTGGTTTTGACCGTGTCGCTAAATTTCTCGCTAACGTTTCGCCAAACATGCTGTTGGCTTCCTCAAGGCTTCAATTGAGACTGAAGACGTTCCGCTGACCCGCGGCCTTGTATTAGCGACACGGTCAAAACCAGAAGAAACTACTGAATTCTTTTGTATAAAATACTACAATTTTATTAAAACAGCAATCAAACTATTGTAATATAATAATGAATAGAATAGTTTGAAACGGTGGGGTGTAGTCAAAGACAATGGTAGTGACAACAACAAGGGCTTGGGAGTAAATTTACAGCACAAAGTTGTTGAGGCAGGCTCAGTGATTGAATATCGTTGTCCGCAGGTGGCCTGATCCTTTAGCTTGGGGATACCACAACCACTACATTCGGGTAAATTTCCCACATTTCCCCTTTTTTTAGGGTATAGAAAGTTTTTTTCTTCTTCGGTCACGACATCAAAATCATAGAAAAAATATAGGAATGTATTATACATAAAGATCCTTAATGAAATTTGATATAAAAAAATAAGTATGGTTAAAAATGGCACTCTTTCTTGATGGAAATAAATTTCACTACCATTTGATTAAAAAAAACTACAACGCAATATAATTTTACTAATATAGGTAATAATAAAATCAAACTATAGTTTAATATGTTTATTTTTATATTTGACTACAAAAAAATATTTATTAAAAATATTTTAGTGGGAAAAGATAAAGTTAAAAATCAGTTTAGGACTAAGAATTGTCTGTAAAATCAAACATCAGGGAATGGGTTAGTAACATGCGCCTGAAGCAGAAAGCCCAATCTACAAACCATAACCCCTATTTATGGAAAGAGTAAATCAGTTCTGTTTGTAAATAATAGCACTACCTTAAAGGGCAGATTGTTAGGGTTTTACCCGGCGCCTAAACAGAAAGGGATGTAGGTGACGAACAGACCGAGGTATTTTCACTGGCAATAGCTGACGTCAGCAAACACTGCATCCCATTATAGCCCTTCCACGGTCAAATAAAGTTTCCAACAGAAGCTAAACGACTTAGTGACATTGCTTTTTCGGATTCTGGCAGGGGGCACATTCCCAAATGAAACGAAGGATATGTCCTACCGCGAAAACAAAAAAACATAGTTTAATCGTTGAGATTTCAAAATACAATTTTCCAAGTCTCATGTATCTCAACTTTATATTATAAATACAATTAAATAGTAACTTCATGCTTTCAAGCTAATAAATGTGCATAAATAAAAACTTGTTAATGATACTTTTCTGAATTATTAATATAAAATAATAATAATAATTATTATTACTAATAATAATATTAATAAGATTAAATCCTATGAAATCATTTTATTAAATTATAAAAGCTTCAAGACCCTACTGGGTGTCATTAACTCGATAAAGTAATTTTATAGCAAAATAACAATCAATAAAATTGGGGAAAACCGGGTGGTTGAGCAGGCACTCGGCCAAAGAACCTCCCTTTACAACCAGGCTTAAAACCAATACACCCTCTACTATGTTCTGAACGAAAAACCTTTCATGGGTTGTAGTGGCATAGGTTTCATTATCAAATTAAATTAATAAAAACAATTAATTATTTTTTA
The DNA here is from genome assembly GCA_037127475.1 of Arma custos. NCBI lineage: Eukaryota > Metazoa > Arthropoda > Insecta > Hemiptera > Pentatomidae > Arma > Arma custos. The sequence continues at coordinate 25,805,554 of CM073761.1, read as the reverse complement.
TGGAACGCCGATTCCCATCTGGCAGTGAACAACAACAACAAGTAGCCCTAAAGCTCTGCCATACAAGTGAGTTGCCTCATATAGAAAGGTGAAAAGGCGAAAGGAAATATAGAATGCATTTTTTATTATTGAAAAGTAAAAAGAGACCTTACATAAATGTTAATACAGTAAATTATCTGTCCCACGGACATATTATTTATGTGTGACTGTTATTACTATGCACTTCGGCCTAAAAAGGCCCATTGTGCTTGAGTCCTAAAGATCCCTAACATAGGTCTAGACTTCTGAGAAATTTTAAATAGTCTTTAAACCTCAGTTCTTGAAGTTCCTTGTATTCACCGGGGCCAAGGTCAAATGTCCTCTTTCGACTTAGTGCTATACATTCAAAGAGGACGTGCCAAGGGGTTTCGTCCTCCTCTTTGCACCATCTGCACCTAGGTTCTTGTTCAATGCCCAGACGATGCATGTGTTTCCAGAGTTTACAGTGCCCAGTGATGGTTTCAAACATACTTTTGAGGTCGGTTCTCGACGAGTGAGCAGCTTCTTTCTTGATTTTATCAGAAAGATTATCATTGGGATCCTTTATAAAAAGTTTAGTATGCCTTATCTTTGCTCTATCCCAACGTGTTTTTATCTTCCTCTTGGCTAGTTTGTTAATTATCTATCCCATGGACATAACTTCAATTTCTGTTTTAGTTTGGAGACTTAAGGGCTTTTCGTTGGAATTTTTCCACAGTCTTATACATTTTTTAAATTTTAAGTACTTGAAATATTTTAATAGTATGTAATTTCTGTAGTGCTGTAGGTTCGCATTCAAGTTCAAAATAGCTTTTGATTTTTAGTCATGTTATGTTGTACATTATATGAGTAATATCTTTATTTTTGAAGTTTTTCCTTTTCTTTTTTAATGTTGCTAAGATGATTATGCTTAAACATCACATTGAAGCTCCTCTTTCATCTACGCCGATATTGATGAGATTGATATTTCAATTTAGTTCCAATTAGAATGCACATGGCCCAAGTCAAGAATGCAATTAAGGTGGGAGTGGGTTCAAGGTATCTGGAAGATTCATTAGTCAAACAGTTGCGGTTGTGCTGCAAGGGCTACATATTACGTTTCCGCAGGATTATTGTACTCATGTAACAATAGAACACATATTAACCCTGAGAGGCCAGTAATGAAATTGGGATGAGGAACATAATTTAATAGATCATTATAGAAAAATTAGATGTTTTACTGTAATATTCTAGTCCAGAGATGCTCTATCGAAGCATAACCATATTAATTGGAATCTTACATCATTACGCCTTCTTCTACTGATGCACCTGTGATGCACCTACTACGGATATATGCACTTCCTCTTATTATACTTTGCTATGGGAACTAGGAATCAGTGTTTGAAAACTAAAATTAAATTTAAAACGCTAATCACAAATTCTATTCAAGAACAGCTTTTGAGGGTTCCACTTACCTCAAATATGTAAAAATGAGGTGTAGTTAAGGATATAGAGATATCGGAATAGATTGTAGATAGTAGCTATGTAGTGTAGCAGTGTACACTAGAAACTAAAGATCGTTATACTACACCTTAGCAAAATCTTGTAGCTAATTTGATTTGCTGGAAATTGTGCTTTTACTGTTAGTGAATTGTAAATCGTCAGTTACTAAAAAAATGTTTCGTTTTATTGTATAATGTACATAACAACGAACTCCCTGGCGCTACGAACATCTGCCAACTGAGCTCCCTGTTCTCTGCTTCTCTCTTCCAAAGGCAGATATCTCCTTGCAAATATCTAGCTTCCTAACGCCTCTCTCCACCTCATCCTTCCCCCTGCTTCTAGATCTACTTCATTTCCTCTTTTTACTAAAGAGTGCTTCTAGTATGTTCTTCTTCACTCTTTCATTATCCCTTTTCAGACTACTTGCTTTAATATAGTTAGCAATATTCTCTTATATAATGTCAACTCCACTTTTGCTCTTAATTTTCAACTCACCATTAATTCTTGTAGTGCTTGATTTTTTCTTTCGAATAATTTTAATTTACGGCAGCCCTTTTGCGACAGACACCAGCTTTCCTCTCCGTAGGTTACTACTGGTCTAATTAGAGTTTTACACAACTTCAATATTGTCTCTTTTGATGGTAATTGAGACTTGAAAAGCATAAGGTTTGCATAGTAGACCCTATAACCAGCCGTTAAATTACAAATGTATGTTAACAAAACCAGGTGGGATTCAGAGCATACTTTAAATATTTTGATAACCTACTTCAAGCATTTCGGGTTGAGATGGGATGGGAAAAACATTTTGTACGGACTAGCCTTTTCTTTACCCTCACTGTTTCTGGCAAAGAGGAAATAATACATCTATGCTTATTCCACAATTAATGAATATGAATGTTTACATGATGGAAATTATATATATAATTCTGTGGCACCTATGCATAGTGGGGGCTAAGTCGAATTTTGTGAATGTCAAGTTCAAGATTGGATTATCAGCCCACGATTCACAAAGGAATATCCTTCATTGCAATGGATGGAACACTTAGCGTGTTAGACACAAGGAAAGAGAAAAAAATTACGATTCTAAGTAGATAGCTTGAAATTCACAAAATTCGACTTAGCCCACTATGCACAGGTGCCACAGAATTAAGATGTTATAAATTATTTCTTTCTACACATTTATTCATACATAATATTATTATGGGCTGACGATTTTCCCTCCACTACAGAATTATCTAGTTCATGCTTTGGACCTTGATATAAACAGATGGCTAAAAAACTTCCTATTTATTATTTATTTTTTAATTTTATAAAAAAATTAAAATCCTTTTCGTAATGGTTGAAGGTTATTGTTGTGATTCATAGATCAGAAACAAGATGTTAACAAATATATTACAGTTTGTAGCCAATGCTTTTATTCATTACTTTTTATTACATTTTACAACCCTCTTGTTAGTTACACCGGACTGATTAATGTTTACTAAAATATTATCCCGTAGAATAGAATATATAGTTAAATATCTTCAATATGCTAAGGACTTATTAAAAAGCACTATATTCAAGTTGAACATGTACATTCAATGGAGAGACTAAAGACTAACTGACTTAACGAGCTAATGACATAATGAAAGTAAGAGAGGGCTCCTTTTGATCAGAGGTCCTATATAGGTTTTTACATTGCTGATTTTCATTCCTAGTATTGTTTACTAGTTGCAGCTGCAACTCGCACCTGCACAACAGTTCCTAGAATTGTTTGTGAATACACTTTTGGTTTCCACTTGTTAACTCATTTAACTATATATATGTATATATCACACACCAAAAAGGTCGACAGAACGTGAAATAGTTGTGAAGATATTAAATAAATAACAATTGTGTTTATACATTCTGACTGTATTTAGATAATAAACTGCTGTGGCGATGGAAAGAAAATATCGTAGCTGAAATGAAAGGAGATCCTCCCGATCTTGAGTGGTACGATCCTGTTCCGAATGAACAAAACTCATATCGGCAAAAATAAACTTTTTGAACTGAATGAAAGCACAGAACACCTTCAATAATCTAAAAAACCTTGTTTGAATGCAAAATTAAACAGTGCTACTAAGAGTTTACCGATCTCTGTCCTCACTTTCTAAAGTCTCTTTCTTAGTGTGTAGGTTGCAACATATCCCATTTATTACGAATTTCGCATCTGGAGATCTAATGCACCTTCAGAATTGTGGTACCGCAGATAATGTATATAATAAGAGTAAATGCATAATGGGATTAGTTTTATATTCTCATCCAAAATACGCATTTCCGAAACATGCTAACATCAAAGAACATCCAAGAAGAGTATGGTTTCCCTTAGTAACCAATAGAGTGTTTCATTTCCTTCAAGAAATTTTATATGATTTTTTAGATTTTATGTAGTTCTCGAATTTTTATCAGTAATATCATATTAAAACCCTTTAGAACAGTACGAGATGCATACAAAAATAAACTCCGTTTCAGAAAAGATGGACGCAAATCATCTCTCTCAATGCACTGTTAGGCAGCTGAAAGATGCCTTTAATAAATATTCTATTAACTTGGCGAGATATAGGAGAAATCTCATAGGAAAAGGGAATTTTGTAGTGAGAATTTTTCTTCCTGTATAAAGAAAGAATATCTCCACTCAGCCTACACTGCCTTTTAATAACATTGACGCGAAAGAGAGAAAAGATGCCCTGAGATCTGGAGTTGTGCTTTACTATCCGCATATTGGGGCCTTGGTTCGGAGTTTCCAAGGGAAGTATATAAATATTGTATAGGAGTGTTGAAGATGATTCCTTTGATTTGTACTTCATTTTATTTATATATATTTTTGGAAAACCATCTACTTTTCTTTTTATACTTCTTTTTATGTGATTTTTATAAAATGCACATTATTTTATTTGCTTCTGTATTTTTTCTCTAGTCATAAATATGGTACTTAGGGCTTTGATACCTATAATGCCAAAGAAAAAAATTGTTTATTTTGTTCTGATAAGTAAATCAATTAAACTTGATTCATTATATTTTATAAAACATTTTTTTATCATCCTTAAATCATTAAATCAGTAAATCGTCTATATTTAATTTGAGATAATAATCTATATAATGATGTAAATGTGAAGCTTTAGAAATAACGAGAATTATTTATTAAAAAAAAATAGCAATGATTATTCAAAATCAAGGTGTTATGAATCTTTCCACTTAAATCAGGACTTTTACTAATGTGGGACCGTAATGTATTTACAGCCTCAGTTCCAATAATCTTGTTTTCCATTTTATATTAACTATATTTATAAAACTTCACAAATACTATAATCTATGCACAAATACAGAAAAAATAGTTTATATAATATTTTAATATGGATAAATTAATAAATATTTCATAAGAAGCTTCTGAAGGAAAGCGGGATTCGGTTCCCTCAATACGTGGGGATCAGCCGGCTAAGATTAAACTTACTTAAACATAGAACTCAAATCACATTTTCCCTTTATTTCCTTCTAAGCTCCTTTTTTAACGCCCGAAATATCACCTTGTTATGTTTTAATAAAACTTTTCATTTTTCATAAAATGGTCAGATTACTTACTTCTTACTTAAAATGAAAATTTTAGATTCAACTAAAATATAGGAGCTCCTAGACGTTAGAATACCTAGAGCTATGATAAGCCGAGCCAGATTTATAGTAATCCATTTATATTAGCGGCTTATATCTCTCCACACTGAGCAATGGGTGGTGGAATACAAATTATGTTAACCTTAATACGGTAGAAAATATGCAAATCAGGGGATAAAAAAAGGTGAAATCGATTTGACTTCCAGTTTTTTAAACTGATTTTCCTATATATTTGAACTGGAAACATTCTTTATTTGATCAATTTAACCCTTAGTTAAAAAAAAGATTGTTAAAATATTACTGGAATTCTTCAACTAAGTTCGAAGCCGCATTGCCTAAAAAAAAAATGGGAAATCAAATTTGAAATTGTGTATTCACTCATATTATTTTTATAGTTAATAAATCAAACGATTAAGGTTATTAAGTTGGGGATAAGTTTACACATTAGAAAAAAAAATCTTAAAAACAAGAATTTGCACAATGATGGAATGAATAACATATGGGCCATCTTCATGGTTAAATTTTTTTAAAAGATTTGATGTTAGAACTGTTACAGATTCAGTGAGCTCATATTGGCGATGATGATGGCTCAAAAGTTCATTCATCTCGTCATATAGATCATAGTGAACTAACAATCATTAATATTAAATCTTTGTGCATACAAAATTTGTCGATATTTTGATCACATGTAGAACTTGTAGATATGCTTAATTCTTTTTTTTTCTTTTCAATAAATCATTAGAGTGAGATATGAAAATGATATTTTAAATTATATTATTTTAGCCCATCCTATTGGGCAATAGGCTAATGAATCTTCTGATAATGAAATACAACAAGGCCTCTAACAATTTGTAAGACAAATAAGAAGAACCTTACTAAACCTATCTGACAGCTGTACATTATATCACCTTGCACAGTCACTTACCAACTAATTAAGCATTTAATTTTCTTTCCTAATTAAAAAAAATATCAATAATTAAAATAATTTTTTTTTTGTTTCTTCCTATACTAGTTTTCTCCTTATAGTAGTAGTAGTAGTAGTTAAGCTCAAACCCAAATGAGACAAACATTAAATTTATAATTCCATTCAAATAAAAAAGATGAAACATATCGACTAAAATAAAATTCAATAGCGTTTGTATTGGATCTATGTATGAACTATCGAGATGATATATATATATATATATATATATATATATATATATATATATATATTAGTCATTAAAATTTCATATAGTAATTATTTGAGTATGATAGACTTTGCATGGGTTACACGTAAGTGCGAACACTGAAAATTAGCTTTGCCATTCTAATGAAGCGTTGATGAAACTTGAATGTAGTTCACAACATTGACGTTATATTTAAATTAATAGTCTTATTATAACTGCCGGGTCGAATTCAGACAACGGAGAGTAGAAAATTATCTGTCAGTTACAGAGCCCTTTTTTTTTTAAACATAAAATTGAAGTTTTCCCCCACTTGTGTGTGTGTGTGTTTTTACAAATATATAGTATATGTATGAAGATCTATGAAAGATGTATTCTATCTAAGAAGTTTTAGTACAGAAAATTATCGAACATGTTAGTGAACAGAAATTTTGCATCGATCGAGTACTAAAACTTAATAATTGGGTCAAGCGGTATGGAAATAAGCCCGCAAGAAAACAGAATTTCTCCATCTTGGTTAAAAGTACTTATAAAAGCTTAAAGGTTGAGAGCGGGTAATATAAGAGAAAAACTCGTGTAGTAATAGTTTTAAATCATATATTGTGTTATCCACCGAAAAAGAAAATTATTTATTGTGTCAATTCAAAGACAAAGTCAAAATAAAAAAACAATCAAAAAACAAAGCCACCTCAACGGCTATGCCGAGTTGAGGTGGCTTTATCCAGTTTACCGAAGTAAACACAACAGTTCATAGGTGCCAAACTTTTCCGTTCCTTTGGAACTAAAAATACTCCGTTAACGATTGATTAATCCAACCTCGCTCCTGATACATAACATATTAGATTTTAGATATAGTGACTAACCCGGAAATAATGCCTTACATGATACTCTATACTGCTTTGTAACGCTCACCAAATGGTGAGGAATGTAATGGGATCGTGTTGGATATCGTCTATTCAGGTTTTTATTTCCTTTTACGCAATGAAGGAAGGAAATTTTGCAATAACAAAAATTTTAGGTTTTCAGATATATCCATTGTGATCATCTCTGAATTCAAAATGTATCTATTATTTCGTAATAAATAATAAACTATAATTTAAAAATATTTAATGATGTATATAAATTTAGTAGGTCACTTTTTAGCTAATCATTTATGGTTGAAAAATTGTATAAGAAAATCATTTATTAAAATCAGATTTTTGTTTATGTTAGTTAAATATTGATCGAAATTTAATAAGTTAGAGAATTGTAACTGACGTAGTGATTTTTATTTTTGTTGTTGTTTTTGTATAAGGGACTAGGTATTTAACAATAAAAATTAGTCTTCATTAAAAAGAGAAAAATGAGAAAGTTATGTTCAAATTGGCAATCACCTTATTTCCGGTAATCGGCTTTTGAAGGAATGAGTCAGATTTTTCTGCGTCTTAATAATTTATTTTTATTCAAAACGCATTTGAAAGAATCTCGTACAGAATTAAATTACCAACAAGATTCATACAATCTATTTTAAAATATTCTCAATATACGTCACGATCTCCAGCATATTAGAACAATCGAAGTATAATTTCCGTTGCATATATATTAATTTACATTTTAATACCGAATCGTGTTTTTATATAACACATCGATTAAAATTATAATAAACCAAAATTTGAAGCTTTTATAAGATTGCAATTATATATCCAAATTTTTAAAAAATACAAGCATCTACCCACCTTTTGCAACCCTCTACTGATTGGCACTTTTTCTTGGAGTTCTTGATTATACATCGTTTGAAGGACTTAATTTGTAGATGAATTGTAGAATGCCAAAAGCACACATTCCTCACCGGGTATATATATAATCAAAGTGTTCAGTCTAATCGTAACTTACATATATACATACGCACAAAAACATATCTGTATACACATAAGGTATGGTAAGCTAACCGCGCCACCGAAATAAGCAATCATATGTGTGAAAAAAACACTGAGCTGCCGAAAAAAAAATGAAACATTCAGAAAAATAGATGAACATAAGTAAATGTGCCTGTCTCTACTTCATTTGCTCACTGTGGGAGTAAGCAATTCAACAAGAGCTTGGTTAAAGACACACTTAAGGGTAGCGAATACTAAAGGCTAACCTCGACATGGATAAATGATGCCTTTGCTAAAAGACTCATTGCAACCGGAGGGAGACAAACGGATGCAAAACCTGAGCTCAAACGTGGCACAAGATGAGGAACAATAAGTCAAGCTAAGTGTGTACAATCATGGAGCAGTCGGAATACTGAATAATTGAACAGCTAAGTGAAAAAACGTATGTGATATTTTAGAAAAAAAAATGTTCAGAGTTATATTTCAAATACTCCTTTCAACACAGGAAATTGTTTCATTATTCTAAACATTAAATTGTCTTATTTATCACAGTATTACAGATTGATCCTGCTCAACATTTCGGTGTAAGTCGTTCTAAGTCATAGCCAGACTTCTTTAAATTGAGCCATTCAGTCTCCCTCAAAGATTCGGAAAATCATCTGGTCCCTGTAAATATATTCACGAGGTATGTTCCTATACCTTAAAATAGTTGTAAAATCTTATGGACAGCGAAAAGCTATCCATCCGTTCTTCCAAGATATAAAATATAAATCATTTTAAAATTGTGTAAGCAACAGAAAAAACATATTATGCAAAATATACTTGTATATAAATATATTTAAATTTACTGAGGTATCCTACCTACAATGTTACAATGATTCCTCTCTTATGGTTTAGGGTATGATGCAACGCAAGAACTGTAGCTTTTCTTTCAATATTTATAAAAAAAAAGAAAGAGAGAGAGAGAGAGATGAATAAAATAAATCATGATGTGATGACGAGTCTCTGTCCCAAGAGCGACTATTGTGTCCACTCCATTTGGATTGATCTGAGAATGGCGTGCCTGTTTTTGCTCCATTTGTTTAGGATGGACCTTTTTACTGCCGATAACATTAAGCCTTGCTTCGACAACCTAACAAGCATTCTAGATTTATGTATTTGTGTAATCCGAATACGAAATCTCTTTAATCCTTGATTCGATAAAATAACAAACCATTCATTATATTTAATGATTTAAAAGCCATTTTTGGAAATTTTTCATTTTTTTTGTTATTAAGGGAGATAAATCATCAATTATGTTTTGAATAATTAAATATTAATTAATTAGAAATATTAATCTCAAGATATTAAGATCGGTTAAATGGAAAAATCAATGAAGGTTTTATTCTTTATTATATCATTTAATTATAACGAATAAGGATAGTTATTTGGTGAGTTGATAAATAATGATGCCATGGATACGGGTGAGGAGGAAACACGAATGTAGGGAAATTCAAGATAGCATTAATAATGAAAAAAACAAAAACATTATACAAACGAATCTATCCTTTTAAAACTTGACTTTTGTGTAGGTGTTAAGTCATAGATTCCAAAATTTCCAAAATCAAAGTTAGATTACGTTAAACTAACTTTGCCTCAAAGAAGTCTTCTAGGAGTTTGCGGGAGGGTCTAAGAAGCCGTCGAGGGTCCAGATAGAAAAGTATTGGTCGTTTTTTCATTATATCTTTTTTATTTTTTGGGCGTAGATGAAGAAGTCCTTTGATGTCGGCTGCCTACTGAAAAAACCTTTAGTTGAGGCATCCTCTGCCATCGTTAGCCGGAGACAAGGAGGGGGGCTAAGTCCCGTTATTGGTTCTGAGATGAAACTGACCATGTTCTCATCACAATATAGTCACTAAAGTTCCAAGTTCGGAAATATTATTATCTTAATATCGAAATACGTATCTGAAAAGCACAATGCAACAGCACAAGGACTCATCAGTTACATAGCATGAGAATGCAGGTGGATTATTATGTTTTATTTCTAAGAAAATCTTTGAAAACTATAATTTTAATATTAAATTACTCCCAAATGTTTTCATATTAAGTAAAAACTAAAGCTTAGGAAGCGCAGTCAATGAGAACACTAAAATTAAATCTTATTTTTTATAAATATTTTATTTGAAAGGAAAAGATATCAACAATTACAATCAGTGCTGAGAAAAAATTAAACAACATCGATATCAATATCGATATTGCAAGTAATTAAATGTGTTAAAAAGAAAACTGAAATCCAATATCTATAATGAATATAAAAATTGTGTAAAATAATCGATGAACAAATTAAAAAAAAATAACATGAGAGAAAAATAATGATTATGATATGCATATTTACTAAAACAAAGATTATTAATTCTATAAAAAGAAAGAGTTACACGAAGAACGGTTATGTAGATCAATAATATTGATATTTAATCAATGAATGACGTATTAAAATAAGAAAAAAACATAGATTTTAAGAACTATTGAATTGCATGATAGATGAATTAAATTAATTTTATCACTTTTAACATTAAACTAATTTTCATTAGTTATTTTTCAACATTATTGGTTGACTAAATTTAAAAAACTAAAACTAAAGACTAAATTAAAAAAGGTTGGGGGTGCAGTCAAATACCAAATAAGTGTAGTTAAAATAACTTATCATTTGTCAGTTACACGTTTCCCGAGCAGCCGCTCCTTCTATTTGCCCTGAGGATGACCTACAAAGTAGGCCGAAACGTCGGTACAAATAATAAATTATTAAATAAATAATAATATATTATTATTATTATATAATAAATTATTTGGTGTTTAATTTGATTGCACCTCCAACCATCTCTACATCTTACATTAGATCTTACATTAGATCATCCAGTCAACTAATTTCCTTATTATCCATTTTTTTTAATGTAATTATTTTTTTTTTACGATTATCTGCTCAGTCTTCTGTGGATGGTGGAGGATTACTTTGTTAAAGAGTTCTATATAAGTTGCAATAGTAATAAAAAGAGTTTTTGAATGATATAATTTAATTGGAGGGTGTGGTGACAATTCAATAATGAGATGTTGCGCAGATTTCGACACATATCCCTTTGAAGTGGGAATTCTGTTTCTATAACAGTTGGATTCGAGATGCATATATTAGCCAGGTTGTAGATATGACACGTGCCCCAGTTCAATTCAATGGAGGCACAGGTAGGCTCATATCTCTAGAATAAACATTCCAGTAATGGAAAGGGAATAAAGAGGCTTTACAATGAAATGAAACAACCGAGGAGTGTCTTAGTTCTGGATATGAAGAATTTAGAATTGCTCTGGATAAAGAAATTTTCATGAAATAAAAAAATTCATTCTTATAATTTTTTTTTTCTTTTTTTAAACTGGATTTATTCCTCATTTATTTTGGGTAAGAGAAGATGTATTATTTTTGTTGATGTGCTGTTAGAACATAACTTGTTATTTTATACTAAAGTCTAATGACTCATAGAAATGAGAAAAAGGATCTGATGGTTCAAAGATCAAAATTTGGTTTTGTAATGCAATATTATTTATTGACCATGGAGGACTAGTGATCTCCTAAGAATTTTTAAAAGTATGACTTTCCAGGTATTTATACTTATAGTGTGTTATCTTTGGATATTTATGTTAAATTATTTATAGTATTGTAATTATCGTTAATTTATGTATTTAAAGTTAAAAAATGCAGGAGAAAAAAGGATTGAGAATGACACCATAGTGTCGAAACGTCTCTAAGGAGTGAAAATAACTGAATAAACAACAACTGGAAAACGGTTTTTATTTTCTCTTACCCAAAAGAAATAAAAAAGATACAGTCCAGGCGAATAGAATGGATGGGAATGAGTGGGTGAATTGAAATACCCTGGTCAATTGATGCTAAGACGGAAATGTATGGTAATTCATCGGTTACAATGTAAATTGGGTTGTAATGGGAATTTTGCCACATTATACACCTGCTTTTTACACATTTTCTCTAGAAAGATTTCCTTGATTGCCAGGGTCAGTTTAACGGTAATTACTTCTGATTTTTTTTTTGGGGAGAGAGAACACTTGATGTTAGCAGTTTTAATGACCATTATAAAAAATACTTAGCCAGACACTGTAATCGTAACAAATCAATACGAAAAATAAACTCACAATAAAGAGGAAACAATAGTACTGGTGCTTTGATTAAACGGAAATCTTTAGAGGTTTAATGTTTTATCAGGATTTTGAAGCTAATAAACTGAAATCGAGATATTTCACCATACTCCAAAAATATCACAAATCCATTATTTAGAATTCGATACCATATGAAGGCAAATGTGGCACCTAACATAATTAAACCATTCCAGCAGCTGGGGAATGTTTTAATATAGCCGGCATATTTTGATACCTTCCATAAAATATATTAAATTCAGATTACCTTAACTTTGTTATACCCCACAGTGAAATTTAATTTTTTTTACTCTGAAATATTCGATTCATTTGTTAATTCTCTTTATTTCTCTTCTTGGTATATGACGAATATCGGTAAACTTAATGAAAGTCGAAAAAAGATCCCATCGCATATCTCAGCTTATGTTGGTTGCGCAGCTCAGAAAGGTTGCGAATGTAGTTAACCTACGTATGGTTATCAGAGTTTGTCGAAGTCATTTTCTGCAAGACACTTGAGAATTTGGCAATGCGTCATGTGACATCAGCAATAAGTCGATAGTATTCCTCTAATTGACCTTCTGCTTAAGGATAATCCAAAGAGGACGAAATTCGAATGGTCATTGGGCAACAGTAGAGGAGAAAGAGAGAAAGTCTATTCCTGAAAGATGGCTTAGACTTTGGAATGCCTCGAGATGAACCCACTCCCTGATATAAGGAAATATGTTATTTTCTAACCCAAGCGCTAATATGGGAAGGGATGGCTGCGGCAGAGTCTACTTTATCTGCTTCAAATTAATAGAATAATTTGACGACCTACTTGCGTCTCCGTGTGCGCGTTCTTCTCTTACCCAAATTTAGATCAGGATAGGAAAAGTTTAAATGAAACTTTGACTATGACTTTATATGACTTATTCTTATGCCTGACAGAAGAAATATTTTTCCCTAAGAAATCGCTATTTATTCTCAAAATCCGAAATTCTTACTTTACTATGTACTTTTGTAGTGGAAGTAAAAATACGAATAAATCGGTGCGTGTAGCCCATAATCTTAATGTGATTAATTCTATGTAGGATGGATACAGGTATTCTTCGACTGGTACCTGACAATGAATAATAATTAGGCTTGAACTCGATTTAATTTATTCAAAATCAAAGTATACCCCGCGGGCAAATCTCCTGTGAAAAGACCTCGTTAATTGTGTATCGCCATGCTCAGGGAGGATTACGCCAGAGAATTAAGCAGCTAAGATGAATTTCACTAATGGCGCCCTCTGTTGAATAATTATTTCGCAATCCAACAGGTGGCCGCTCTGTTACTACCTGTAATATCCTTCATCCCGTGCTATTGTCAAACATACACAAACATTTGCTTAACAATATACAAACACACAAGGATATGTATTTAGTTTAATATACAGCAGCGTTAGTTGTTTATGAAAATAAGGTATGCGGGTGGTTATCCAAGTTCCAGAATATAATGGATTTGGCTGTAATCCCTCTGCGAGGATATTTAGTATCATTTTAGTAACATTAATAAGATTTTTCTCTAATTTTTATATTTATTATATCACAAAGTTGCACTAAAACAGTTGTTTTGTTGTAGCTGTTGCACTAACTATAATAATTAATTACTAGAATATCTAGCGGAAAAAAATTATATAATAAAAGAAAATCGTCAATCGGTCAAACTGATTAATACAAAGGTTAAATGGGCACATAGCGCATATAGCATAATAAATTCAGAACAATTCTTATTATTATTGCGAATTTATTCTTGGAATTCAGATTTATTACGGATTAATTAATTAATATTATAATTTAATGAAATTTCACAGTGGATGGTGTATATTTATTCAATTGGTACTTTGCCGATCTATCACAGAGAGAATTCTGAGGTTGTATAATAGAAAGAATAGAATTATGTCGAATTCAGAGGGATTCGAGATATAAGAATGAAATAGTGTTATGGAAGAAGATATGACTTACTTATAGATTACTTACTTATAGATATGAGATACCCCTTAAGGAGGTCTACGGAAGGTGCCATTTGAAGCCACAGACGCTCAACGGATTTCGCTATATCAAGAAGAATTGATTTCATTATCAATTATTTTTATCCGATAATCGTAAAATATAATAAAGGTATTGACGAAAAACAAATTGACGGAAGTAAAAACTCAACACTTCGGAATAAATTTGTTCTTTTTGGAATTTCTAAATCAACTGTAGTCTGAAGCTTTTAAATTTAAATTATTGACATTAGTCTGGTTTTCACATATCCAGACTCCAAACAATAATTATATCAAATTTTCTAGTAGTTTATTTACAAATCAAAGCATATGATGGTCTGCTCAAGCTCAAAATAAAATTTCAACAATTAAATTGAATTGAATAATTAGTACATAGATATAAAATAAATAATTTATTTATACCTATTTATAATATAAAGTTTTATTCCTTGAATTTGACAATTTACAATTTTGTAACAATTACTTAATACATGTTGAATTAAAACAATTTACACGGCAACTTGAATTAACATAATAAATAAAAGCTGTAATATATTTATAACAGTAGGAAAAAGAAAAAAAAAACCTACACAAAATACAAAAATTTATACCTATTATTTACATTTATATGCATGTTAATGAAGTTTATTTTCATTTTTATCATCATCGTTAAGTTCAACAATACTTAGATCATTTGTCCTTTCAATTATTTCATTAAAACAACACATTTACATAAATATAAATAAGTAAACATAAAACCTTTTAGGGGAAACGAAAAGTTCAACTATTTATTGATGTTTTAAGTTGTTATTAGTAACAATAACACGAGTATTTGAACCAAAGTTGATTAATAGAAATTTTATAACTCATGCAGGTGTCGCCAGTCTCGAGCATGTTGCTGAGGCTAAGCCACAAGTTCACACTCTACCTTAAGTTGCTTAACGCGGCTAAAGAAGTTTTAAATTAAAAATTGATATATTATTATTGGGTTCTATAGAAGAAACAATAGATCATCTATATAAAGAAAATACTACATTGCTAAAATATATTATGATAAATAAAAGATATAGATATAAATAAAAGAGGAAGTTAAAAGTATTTCGAGGGCATTGGTGACCTGGAAGGGAAGTGAGTTGTGTATAGGAGACTTGCTAAAGCCCCGAATTAGGAAGTTGGCTTGCATCGGAGGATAAGGGAAGAGTTGGAATAAGAAATAGAGGACTCTCTTGTCTACTCCACGGCTTATTCATTCCTCCTGAATCAATTTTAACTTATCACCCCATCCCTTCCAATTTAATTTATTTAAAACTCTTCCCTCCTAAAATATATTAAATAAGCCCCTCAATTATGCTATATATATTATACCTAAACAGTAAATTTAAACTTTGCAAAAGCTGATTATTTATAAACGTTAATTATAAATAATCAAGAAAAACATTATGAATATACACTAACAATTTTTTTCTCTACTAAAACCTTTTAATATATTCTTAAACCGATTCTTTACGAGATAATTTAAATATGCAAATTCGTCCTAGTCGACCATCCAAGGTCGGGCAGAAATAATCTATTCCAGTACTAAAGCTCTATTTATTTAAATTTCATCTATAGAGCAATCTGCAGAATAGATCAATGAATTGCTTATTTTACATATCAGAAGAATCATGGCAAAAGCAAGTTAGTTAGTGGCTCATGTTCGTAAAGATTTACCTCAATAGAGGCTGCATATAATTAAGGAAGCACTTTGATGTCAAAGCGAAAATAAATAAAAAAGTATATCTGTAGTTGTTATAACAAGAAGGGAAAGTTTAAAAAAAAAATGTCAATACAGTATTAAACTCGGGGCAATGCCTAACAGGCTATACACTATGGACTGTTTGATCCTTAAAACCAGTCAAAATTAATGGAATATATTTTCACATTTGTATTGCGGCATAGAGGTATATTCATTTATGGAATGTGCCAATAAATAAAACGGTCCTTTCAAAGGGTTACTTTGAAAGGAAAAATAATAGAGGTATATTTGAAGCATATGTTAATTTAAACAAGTCCAATAAATAATCATAGGAATTGGAAATTCAGCAATGTAATAAAATCAAAGAAAGAACAATAAGTCAATGAAAAGATAATTTGAAATAAAAACATGCCTGTACCAAAAATACGTAAAAAAATACGGGAATAAATGAAGAATAATACTGTGAAAAAAGTTCTAAAATCCACAGCTGGTGGTAATCCGATCTTCGAACCGTGGAAACCCCGATGTAACCACAGGTGGAAATATGAAAAAACCTCTCGCCAAAAAAAAGAAACAATTTAAATGCTACCGCACTTCACCCATTCAGGGTCAGTATCAGCTACAATCTTGTTCAATACTCCATAGTTCTCTTTATTGATGCAGTGTAACATGTTTTCGTATCAAGTACAATTTATGCTTTCACATGGCCCTTTTTCAAATTGCATGCAATTAGAATATATAAATAAGTGTTCTGTAAAACACAGTAAATTTAAATTTATTGAGAAAGGTTCTTAAAAACGTCAATTATAAATAATAATGAAAAAATAATAATATAGATATATTAAAAAATATTACTTTGGGAAAAATAAACAAAACACGTAGGCAACAAAATCTGTTATTCAATTCTGATTTATTTAAGCAGATCATTGACCTGCTTAGAGAGAATCTTTTTGGGATGTCAAGAGATGTTGGAAAAGAAGGGATTTAAATAAAGCCAGAGAAGAAGCATGGCGGATGAAATGCGTAATTGAGTTCCACAGCGTGGTGGAGCGTGCGAAGAAGCAACGCTCGAATGCATTGGTTCTGTGGGTAGTGTGTAGAGAACGGAAAGGCAGGATCTTGTTTTGTGGTGCTGGAAAGAGGATTTGAATTGGAGGAGACTGTAGATATATGAAGGCTGTTGCGAGTTAATGGATTGGTATAGAATAGCACTAAGGAAATATTGTCAACGAATGGGAGGGAAGAGTCGCTTTAAATCATCATAGTGATGTGACACCAGGGATCGCCTCGAAGTACCAAGGAAAAATCTTAGTGCGCGGTTCATTATTCGCTTTTAGCGGCCCTCAAGCATTTTCGAAAGGCCTCGTATACCACACTACAGTAGTCAAAGTGAGGGGAGATGAGGGGTGATACGAGAAGCTTACGGGCAGATTGTGTAAGGATATGCCGAGATCGATGGAATAATTTCAGGGAACTAATTGACCGTCGGTATATTTGGGTGATATGGGGTTTCCAGGAAAGGAACACTAATGCCTAGGTTTTTGACAAAGGAGTTGAAACTGATGGGGTGGTCGTTTAGGATTAATGTTGGGATGGTTGAGATAGCTTTAAAGAGGTAATTGGAACCTAGAGCAATGGCCTGAGATTTCATTGCGTTCAATTCTAGTTTGTTCAGCTTTGACCAGGAAATGATCCTATCTAGGTCTTGCTGAATACTGGCGAACGCAAAATAATTGCTCAGAAGGAGGAAAGGATAAATAGATTTAGAAGTCTTCAGCATATAGATGGTAGGTACAGAGACGAACAGATTTAGGAAGATCGTTGATGTAACAGTTGAAAAGGACAGGAGAGATGCTTCAGCCCTGTGCCACACCTGAGGATAGAGTGAGGAAAGAGGAAAGTGGTTGAATGGGCATGGAAACTGGAATGAGGTTGCTGTCTCCGATCGCTGCGAATGTTTGGGATGTTGATGTGAGATGCGCTGCATTTGATCTTCATTAGTGTGATTTATTATTTTGATCTTATTAAGAGGTGAAATTTTGGTTAGTTATTTTCCAGTATTTTAGAGAGTTAATGCTTTGTTTTTTGAAGTTTTCATTAGCATTCTAAAAACTATTGTATGCCTCTTATGAGTTTTTCTTCATTTTTATTCTGCTATGTATTGCCGGCACAATAAAAGGGATGCGGAGTGGGGTAATGTGTCATGTTGGGACACATGAAAGGGAATATGTTTTGGACAAAGAACAGACCTTTTGCTCTGGAATCTTTATGGTCAAGTTCCTGAGAAAGAAGGAAGGGGAAGGGGTCACTCTGGAGATTGACGCAGAGAAGGAAAGAGGCACTCTTGAGACGAGGCCGGGAGAGCAAGGAGTGACTCTGGAGACGAACAGCAAGGAGAGGAGATCTTGCGGAAGAAGGAGCCGGCGAACAACTCGGACCGAGAGGATGAGTCCCGGAGGCGACAAGAAGAAGACCGACCTGTAACCCAATCTACCCCTGTTCACAGATAAGTTTAATTTATTTCCTGTAAGGCATTTTATGGCAATCCTTTTTATCTATTAAAATCTGAATCATTAACCTTGTTTGAAATTGAATAAATAAACGATCATTATTGTAATTCTTTTGGTGCTTACATACCCCAGATACACTATTTATTTATAAATAATATATTGAAGGTATAATAGATGAGTAAATTGGTAAACACAAGAACAGATCTTCGGAAAGGAACCCAATTAAGATAAAGGCATATAAATAATAATTTGAGTACTAATCCTAAATGAGACCCTATGATATAATGATGACTAAATGATATAATAAATATCATTATATATATTACAAATATATTTAAGGGTAGAAAAATAGCAATTCATATGCATTTTCTTAATTTTTATATATATGACGCCCAATAATTATATTTAACTATAGTCGATAAATATTTAATATTATGATTTGTAGGTAAATTATCATTAAGTATTTTATTTTAAAGGAAAAAATTTTAACAAGTTTTAACGCTTTGTCTTGATAAAAACCAATGAATGATACTAAAATATTACATGCTACTAGTTTTTAGTATACCTCATTCTGTTTTAGGTAAGTAATTTTAGCAGAGCTGGTACGGACGGTTCCTACAATGCTTTTTTCTAGTGCCACTACAAAAAAAAAAGCATTGTAAGAATGAAGTGGTTAGTACATTAACTACATGGCAACAGAAGTGGGCTATAATTCATATACGTCAGCCACAAACCTTCCAACCGTAACCTCGAGCGCATGTTCATATTATTTACTTATTTCTCTATTATTTTTTAATGTTTATGTAAAGAAGTGATACAAATATCCATGGCGATGGGGAATCGTTATTCTGTGAATATGAAAAAACCCGCATCGAAATCATTTATTTAATTCCCGACACACCATTGAGTTCCCATAGAGACATTTAATAGCTAATAAAATCATTCGAGTTGCTTTCGTGTCAAGGATTTTGCAAGAGGTGATTTTGAGATGTGCCAGACCCTGCAGAATATCTTGTGAAAAATGAATGAAACATTATCAATTTTGAGAAGTTATATTAAGAACCATTTATAGCCAATGGTTGATGGTAGGATGGTTCATCATTTAATACCAAATTGGACGCTTAAACATTGCTTTAAGATGTATTTTTTTATTTTTTTCATAATACCGTTTAGCATGACACAGCCTGGCTGTAACATCTATTAAATATAAGAAAACCCTTATAATAATATTCAACACGCAGTTAAAAAGTATACACATTAAATATATAAATTGAAGAAATAAGAAGATTTATGACTCAATATTATAACAGAAGAGCTGTATATTGAGATCGAATAAAGGAATATATGAAAAGACAAAGGATTTGGAAACAACTATGAGGAAAAAACGACTATATTTCTACAAGCTCATGGTCACAATGGATCCCACAAGGTTGAATAAGCAAATATTCATTAAGACATACACCTGAAAAGCCAGAGTGGTTATTCTAAGGAGAAGAAAGAGGAACTCGAAATACTTTGAATTACTGATGAGAACTGCCCGGACAGAGAGAGATTTAGGAGCCGACACAAAAACATTAGGGTTCTTGTATAGAGAAAAGGGAGGTGTGGGCATGGAGAAGGGACGGAGGAGAGAAGAAAGCAACATTCGAAGAGAATGAAGGATTGGAGGAGAAGAAAGAATGAGCGATAAACATGATATCTGCGTGGACCTTTGATGGCCGGTTGAAAACAAAAGTAATATATATATATTCGTCATCAATTTGTAAGTACCACTAATGTTATTAACGTCGTACACGTGTCTATTTGATGTTTAACCTAGTCGTTATTGAATATATTTTAATTAACTAAAAGCTCATTTTTTCACTGTTATGGCATGATCATGAGACCAACGTAGTCTCTTAACATCGCCAATAGGGAGTTTTAAGAATTGACTGAATCCATAAGTAAAAATTATTTATAACAGTAAAGAAAAGTCGATACCTATATATATTTTCTATAACAGCCAAGAAGCCTAGAAACTGATTAATATATATATATATATATATATATATATATATATATATATATATATATATATATATATACACGCATATGTATGTCTGGTGAAAGCAATCGGTACGTTGCTACGAGCGTATATATGCGTCTGTTAAAAGCCACCAACAGGGACTATGGACGCATATATGAGTTTCAATTTTTACGGTTTTTCGTATAATAATTACATGAAATTATGATTAATATCATATATATAATACAATATGTGTGCGTGCGTGGATGTGTGTTTGTGTGCGCTGCGTGTGCGGGTGTCTTTATGTATGTCTGAGTGTGACAGGACCTATTACGATCAGTGATATTTACGATATGGGAACATGGATATGGACTTGGCTTTTTTGAGGTAAATAATCAATAAAAAAGATTCTAACCATGGAAATGGATTATTGGAGGCGATTAGAGGATGTCTCCTAGAGATTCGAAAATTTCCCCCTACCCTCCACACAATTGAAACACTGAGGCTATTGATCGGTATGATAGATGGATTTTGGAATGGACGCCGTAGAGAACGCTGAGAAGAATATTGTCTTAGGGCATAAGGAAAAGATTCCAGCATGATATAAACTTACATTTGGTGAGGAAAAAAGACTAATAAAAAGTTGTAAAAGTCGTTAAAATAAAAAAGAACAATTTCTTAACCCTTAAAGTGTAGGCGATGCGGCCCAGAGGTATTGCGAGCACTAATCAAGCGGCTACCATCGCTGTGGACTGAAAACTTTTCACTAGTGTCAGCTCTTTTGGATGATTCATAGTGAAGTTCAAGGTGAGTCTAATAAATTACTACAGTATTTCTTTTCCTCTAGATAGTATAATAAGTGAACTTTATTTTCAAGGATCAATCATCAATTGAATTGAGTAAAATATATACTGTTATACCATAAATACAAGAAATAAAATCTGGAGAACTTTTTATGCTATTTATGGTTTCGGATGATGACGAAATATATATTAATAATATCTACCATAAAGTTCATTAAAATTACCAGGTTATTTTAGCTAATTAGACTTACTTTTAATTTTTTTTTTATAAACCTGATTATTTCAAATTCTGCCTTTCTTTAATGCCATAACTAAAGTTATACGTATATATCTGCTTCAAAGTTATATGTAATATTTTAATCATAATTTCGTGTAATTATTACACGAAAAACCGTAAAAATTGAAAAACTCATATATGCGTCCGTAGTCCCTGTTGGTGGCTTTTAACAGACGCATATATACGCTCGTAGCACGCACCGACTGCTTTCACCAGACATACATATGCGTCGGTAGCACTTTAAGGGTTGAATACGAATAAATAAATGTATATTAATACAGAGATAAAAAGTTATAAAGCGGGGATTACAAGACATCGCGGTAGGCAGGGGCTACATCAGAGTCTTTTTATTAACTCAATTTAGCGACGCGGCGGAAGAGGCCGGCCAGGGAGAGAGCGACTGGAAAGCGATCCAGAGGAACCGGGTTAATTAAAAGAGCGATTAAACGGGGGCGGCGGCTGGAGAAATGTGTCAGGCTCCGGGACACCCTCCTTATTAAAGACCACAGATTCCAGCTTCCTCTCCACTTCTTCCCCACAATGTAAAGATACGAATAGAAATTTTGGGCAGAAAACTTCCAATTTAGTGAGCCAGTGGTGAATAAGAAGGCCCTAATAAGACGAAAAGTAATTAGAGTACATTTCTTTAAATCATTATATTTAATCATCATTCGAAATTAACATTAACAGATAAAGTATGTAGAAAAAAAGTCAATCGAAAAAACTTCCTTAGAAGAAGCTGAAGGAGTTCAAAAATAAGTCGACGGATCATTGGTTGATGAACTAATGCTAAGTTGTATACTTGCCTGCTCCTAACCCCTAAGTTATGAAATATCTTCCGTGTTGCCAGTAATGTAACTTCCTTGACCTCTCTGGTAGTCACATTAGTTCTAGTTAGTCCGTTATAATGTAATCCAATGGTCAATAAGTAACCTAGTTAGTTCATGAGCGAAAAGTCTCTTTTCCATCCGTGTAATATATCTATTCTATATCGCAATAAATCTATATAATCCCAACAAGTCATTCACTGTTTGTTAATTCTAGATAGAGTTAAAAAGACACTACTCAAACAGTTAGTAGATATAGAAATTGAAAAGAGCAAATAAATGGACTTGATATGGACATGTAAAGAGAATATCAGACAACCACGGAGAAGTTGGAGAGACGAACAAGCGGAAGCTCTGACGGTGAGAAATTTAAAAGGAGATACTTGTTATGATGAAATAGCGTGGAAACTGGATGAAGGAGAAGCGACATTATAAACAATCCGTTGCACATACATAGTTACACACACATACATGATAGTATTCTAGTTAATCGTATTCAATATAAAACTTCGAAATCCAGTGTGAAGTTTAATGCGGTAAATCCTACTTCGGAACAACAGGACAATACTTAAAACGTAGTGTATGTGTACCAACAAATTCGATAATCGAAAATCTCACTACACATTTCAGAATAGCAAAACATTCATTTAAATTCAATACAGCTAGATATAAATAGTCCCAAATGGAATATAAAAGAAATGACTATTATAGAAAGGTATGAAAATTGCACTGAAAACAAAAAATCGGATGTACAACAAGGTCTAAACCATGCTAACTTTAATAAACTGGTTCACACCAACTGAAATAGAACAATGCAACATTACACATTTCATCGATCACAACACTTGAACAATATTTACATAATACATTAAGTATTGAACAAGTATTTTAGTTGATTGATGTAATACATATTATAGTTAAAGCGATACAGTATCGGCAATATGGAACAATATAGGATGGAAATATTTTGTGAAGCTTCAATGAATACAAATTCTCAGTTGAGTATGCTAGAGTGAGGTTGAGTATTCTCGCAGGTGGAATAAAGATAGAGATGCGGTACTAACTACAATCGGAGGTAAGACAAAGGCGCTTTTGTCCTCATTTCGAATCAACTAATAATTAACTTGATTTACAATATTGCTATTCATACGCTTTACAATACACATGTGCAATACTACAATAGGACTCTCTGTAATACATTAGGAACATAATGTATTACAAAAAAAATATAAAATACATCTTTCTTTGTATCAAAATTTGAATATTCTAGTGTAGCAATTATTTCTTATACATAATTCTAACTGACCTAATAAAATAAAAATAAATTTATAAAGAGATGTTTTTATTTACTTTGGTATAAGAACAGAATTCTAGAAGCGTTATTGTTTTATGACAAAAAATAAAGCTTTAAAAATACAACTTATAATAATCATAATAAATCCTTTATTTATTCTGGGACAAGTCCCTTTAGAATAACAATACAGGCTTTCATATAGAGTATTATTATGTCTTAGAGTATATTAATACAGGGTATTATTATGTCTTATTAGGTGAGAAAGAATTAATGATAAAAAAAGTTACGAATTACCTAGTGATAACATTTAAAAAATAAAAATAAAACTAAGTACAAGAAATTTTAAAAACAGAAATAAGATTACAATAATTATATAAAGATAAACAATAGATAATTACATATATATGCAAATTACAAAGTCAAGTAGAAAATAAGAAAGCAGAAAATGAAGCAAAAATACGAACAATATCTACTAATATAACTTGTTTTTAAAAATATCTAACTGGATGAGTGAAGCGTCAATAATATAAGTAAATAATTATATCAATATACTTATATATAAATAAAAACACATCATTCATTTATCAGTTAGAAAATATTAATGTGAAAACTGGATATGTTATATCCGATTTTTTGGGAATTGTAAGGATATAAAGTGATTGAATATATGGGATTTGAAAGTTGAAAGATTATTGGAACGACGAATGGAAGAAGGTATAGAGTTCCAAAGGGACGAGGATCGGATAAGGAAAGCTCTATCAAAACCAGTTGTTCGGTGGGATGCTGTAAATAGGTCTGAGAGCCGAGAATGGGTGTTACGGGAGTGGACCGAGGTTTTGAATTTAAGGAGAAATATATTTTATACACCTATATTCCTGCTTAAAAGACATTACAACTTACCACTCAAAGATTAATATATACAGGTATTGATTAAAATCGAAATGAACTTATGTATCCACAACTTATGAATCTCCTAAAATAAAAACGTATATTAACATTTCTAATATGGATAACAGACTCATCCTCCATCATATCATACGAAACCTTACACACAAATAAAGCTACATACAACAATTATTAAAATAGCATCCTTTTAATCCATTGGCACTTTCATGACGAACTACATTGACACAATAACTATCAACTGAAATCTCAGGCATCTGAATTGACCGCGCAAAATAAAAAGTAGTTGGATCGTCTGTAATACACAAAATTCTTAGTCTCATCAGTAATACATAAGCAGGTCTGGTGATACAAATAATATACTCGTGAATTACTTTCATGAATACGCGATTTAGGAAAAGGGATTTTTTTACCGATTTTTTGGAAAGGGGTCTTTAAGATGTTATTAAACAGAATAACATATAACTTCTGATATACCGAACTGTTTCCAACTTGATATAAATATATTAACAATATTATTTCACTCAATTATTAGTATTATTACTGTATTGTAGTGTTCATTTCTCTTATTTAATAACTTTACACTATTTGCTATTATAATTGATGCTCTACATGGCTAAGTGCTGAAGCAGTCTTAACTGATAATTTTACTTTTAAAACAATTCCTTACTTCCCCTTCCTCTTAATAAGTCTTATCCTAGAGGAATACATAAAAAGAAAGAAGGGAGTAATTAGAAAATGTCTTAAGTCTTAATAAAGCTGGATTTGACTTTATTAACAAAGTGCCGATGACTTAGGCCCCTCTGAAAGGACCCCCCCCATTGCCATCTCCCGTTTAATCTAATCCTTGATGAATACACTCCCCTTTAATCAACAATTAAGAATAGTCTCAAGACAAATGAAATAAGTTGAAAATTGAAACTGGGATACTTTATAATTAACGACAACCCCCATGCACCCATACACCTTCCCTTGATATGCCTACAAACCCCACTAATTTATGCTCCCTATACATTACCAGCCCACAAGATCTAGGTCTTCCGACCTTTGTACACCTTGCCAAATAATTTTGCACCTTTCCAGCATTCCTTTGTAGCTTGTTCCAATACTTCAATATCCAATATCCAGCATAACCCTACCAATTCCTGAGCTTATGCAGTGCACGGTGGTTAAGAATTACGTTATGTTTGATGTACCACATAGGATTTTACACTTACTTTCAATTTTAAATTGTTTATTTCTCAATACTATTAATTTATTGCCAATTTGTTGTGTTTATTTCTCATCACTGTTTCATAATTTGGTTTATTTTATTTATTAAAAGTTTATTTATTTATTTTTATATTCCATTAGCACCATATTGATAATGTATGGATATATGATGGATAATATGACAGAGGGGTAGCTTAGTGATAGAGCGCTGAGTTGCTGTACGAAAGTCTTGGGTTCAAATCCGGCTGTGGGAAATAATTTATTTAATCTGTTAACAGCCAGGGACTCTGTGGTATCTGAAGACCTCCTGGGGTTTAACGAGCCTCTTGAAGTGGGTACCCTAATTTGTGGAAAACCTAGATCACGACAAACCACCTCCTTGCACAACAGTTCTCCTCGAAACAGTTAGTCTCTATCACGCACGTATTATAAGCCCAACACCCCTCATGGGTTGCCTTGGTACAGGTTATGGATAATTGTATAATTGTTAAGTTATTACGTTTTTAGCTGAGGTTAGTTAGTTCTCTTTGTTCCGCTTTGTCTGCTTCTTATTTGCTTATTTCAATATATATTTAAAACAATAGAATTCGACAACTATCCGGTTTGATAACATCGTTATTGGAAAATACTGCAAAATGTGGTGTCGCAAGTATAGTCTCATCTATAAAAATACTATTAAAAATTTTAGAGAAGTGCCTGATGACCTTTCAGTTTTGAAATGTAGATCCTAGTATAGAAGTTAAAGGACGCTAAAACAGAATATGCCATGAAAGTTATGCTAAAAACGCTGTTCTTTTTCTTTTGTCATACAACACTATTGTACTTAAAATATATCGTCTCTGAATACTTTTTTTTCTTTTCTATTCTATTCTATACCTACTGTTAATATATAAAATTATTTAAGGTAAAGAATATTAGAATTTGACAATATTGTAAACGTTGAAATATCGTGTTACATTTTGAAAAATAAGAGAAGTCGGTTTACAGTCGCGCCGAATTGGCCAGAAGGAGACGACGAATCAATATGACGAGAGTGTGGAATCGGATTTTGTATTCACAAGCGATCGGCGAAGAGAATATTTGAAAATAGATAGGGCCAGCTAACCCCCTCAGTGAACATGTAATCCCTTATCTGTACGGATGGATCAGATCATCTTCAGTTATGGATCATTGCTCAAATGTAACCGTGCCTAACAGTGATCCGTCCGTCATAATAGCATCCTCTCAATTATTAGCTTATCGTAATTAAATTACTGGTATCATAAAAAATTGAAAAAAAGTTATTTTCAGTATTCCCTGCTCCGAACCAATCACGAAACTCATGTAACCCTGTAAAAAATTCTCCAAGCTCCATATTACCTGTTCCCAAATATAACTGTTTCACTTGGCAGTAAACAAAGGTATGAACATGATGGTGACTTAATTTGTAGATACTGAATTACGACTTGAAAATCTTAAGTAAACGTAATGTTTATTTTTTTTAGATTAATTTATTGATATTTAAAACTGTAATATTATTACATCAAGTAAATTTGTCGATATGAACAAATGACATGAAAACAAAAACACTAGTGGAGAAACTACCCATCGGTAGTACTCCAATAAAGTTCTATAGTAGAAGGTCTCGAGCCCATCTTCTTTTCAGACGCCTCGGAGGGTTAACTGGAATAGTATGGGAAGTAAGTTGAGAGACTAGCGGATTAAAGTGTGTATGGAGCTTGTCATGGAAGGATAGATATCCACTTTGGGCCAAATCAGCAACATATGGGATATTAAGCTCATGCTGGATGAGTTCGTTTGTGACATAATAAGGAGCATTGAGGATTTTACGAAGGATTTTGGATTGTAAGGATTGGATACGAGATGAATTGGATGGTTTGGTAGAGCCCTAAAGCTCAACTCCGTATGTCCAAATAGGTCTGATAACTGTCATGTAAATGAGTCTTTTGTAATTAATTGGGAGTTTAGAACGTTGGTCCATTAAATGCTGAAGTAGGCGAAAACGTCGAGCAGTTTCTTGTCTTTTCAGTCTTGTATGAGGATTCCAAGTGAGACGTTTGTCCAGATGCAGTCCTAGTATCTGTTTGACAGGGATCAGTGGAGTATTATTAAAGGATACAGTAGGGCAGGAATTCGTAGGTTTACGACGAAGAGTAAAGGTAATTTACTAAAGTAATAATAATTTATAGACGGCCATCATTGTCTCCTGTAAGGAAAATTGGTAACGCATAAAATTGAAGAGTAAAAAAAAAAGACTACAACAATAGTTCTAGTATGATCATTTTCGTAAATGTAAACATTGTAATTTCTTGATATAAACCTA
Organism: Arma custos; assembly: GCA_037127475.1. NCBI lineage: Eukaryota > Metazoa > Arthropoda > Insecta > Hemiptera > Pentatomidae > Arma > Arma custos. The sequence goes on along the minus strand of CM073761.1, from coordinate 25,777,332 downwards.
AGAATAAAACTGGAAAAAATATTAGGGAAAACAATAGCAAATGGTCACCATCCCTTCCAGATGATTGTTAATGCATAAAATATATGGCCTAAAAAAAGTCCGAATGACATTCGGAATTTGAAGATATTAAACAAAAATTGAGTAAAAATATAATAAATAGCCTAAGAAGTAGATGGATATAAATGTGTAACTCTTGCAATTTTTATCATTTCGATGAGGAGTTTGCGACGTTCTTCTAATTCCTAAGCAAGATGTTCAGGAATTTCAAGATTGGCTGTTACACTGCAATACTTTAGGAATTCCTCAATTATCTGCTTTACTGATCTTATCTTTTGGGGTTCCTGGAATAAAGGCTATGTTTATTTCGAGCCATCAGATAGCGGTGGCTGAGCCGTTTATTTTATATTTATCTCTCACGGACTTTTTAGAAATGATTTTTTTTTTGCCAACGTCTATTCATGAGATGGGTGGTTTTGAGAGCATCTTACATGCCCTTCGCTCCACCCTTAACAATACTCATATCAAAGAAAGGGTTCTGCGTACTCTTCTTTAATCGTCCTTAGATACCATCTTAATTCTTGGTCCCTTATTTTTGTCCTAGTTGTTAGTCACGAAACTCCAAATTTTTTTATATTATTTTTGTAAATAACCTTTTGACAGAATAAAACAAAAATTTAAAAACAATGTCTGTTAATATTAATTCACAAATTGCTAGTCGGTAACAAACGCAGCTTTCTACAGGCCTGATTATGATTGCATTGAATTATTGTTGACTAAATATCGTTTAGAGTAATGTTCATGGACTAATCCAAAGCAAAAGAACATTAACAATGTTAAATTTATTTGCACGGAGCAAAAATAAAAACCCATAGGATTTTGTTAGGGTTTAGATAAATGGGTGCGATTTATCTAAACGTTTATTTGCAAGTTTGCAGATTGTTCAATCCGACATTCTATGCAAAAAACAAAAAAATAAACCATGCATATATTACGAAGGAGTTATTCAGAGAGAAAGAAATTATTGTAATAAAAATAATAATTGATCTAATAAGGATTTTGTAATGATGGAGATAGTCGGACAGCTTCATATCCCCATGAAGGGAATATACTTCTCTATTCTTTTTAAGATGGTATTTATCCATTTGCTGTCACTGGTTCCGAAATGTACTTTAATATTTCGCTTTAAAATATGTCACTGTTATTAATTGAAGACTTTTTAAGTGCTCATAAAATTGTTTTCTTATTCTTTGCCACCCTTTGCCTTATTTAGCGCATCGGATGGCATCGCTATACAGGAAGGGTGTGCCCGAGACCTACGAATAAAAAAGAAACAACCAATTCGCCCCCTCCCCCATTAGATACTCTCGTCACGGACAAACACGTTTGTAGCCGTACCTTTCTAAGGTGCAGAACTTCATTATGGCTTTTGTACTGAAAACTTCTAAGTTGAATGTTTTTTTTCTTATCTACTTTTTTATAAAGTATATATAACGAAATACGGGTTACAATTTGTAAAGTACAAAAGTTGATGCATGGATTTATAAATTTTATAGAACTACAATATATTAATTGTATACGGAGATATTTAAAAAAAGTAAATTGGCAACGTTAAAAAAAATAATCAATTTGTGAAGTAAATCCGCAAATTTCCCTAAACTTATCTAAAATTATAAAGGAAAACGTAGAAACGGTCGTGGTAATCTGAAATTATTAGATTTTTGAAGGAAAATGTTCTTTAGCCGCGTTTATTGCCTTTTGGTAGGGGATAACCTGGTGCGTTCGCGCCATCGACATGCCCGGCATACTCGTGAAGGATTGCGCGAGACCGGCGACGCCTAGCGGGCCTATTCATCAATTATACAATTTATTTTTATCATTATTAGTTTAAAGGTTAGAATTCAATTGATATCAGAATTATTTTCAACTAACAGATCTTTTAATTGTTGAGCGATTCAAACCAATAATAACTTATAAATCTGTAACTACATACACTTTTTATTTCTCTTAAAAGATTTTATTTCTCATAGCTAAATGTCTTGGTTTTGGAAATGATTGGAGGTACAAATGATCTAAGTATTGTTGAACATATCGATAATAATAATGCTAAAATATAAAATTCAATGCAATGCATATATAATGTAAATAATTTAAATTTACAAATTTGAAATTTAAATAATTCAGACCAGTCGAGTTTTCACTTTTGTCGGGAGTCCGCATGAATACATATTTAGTGGGGTTTTTTTCGTCAATACTTTTGTAACGTTTTAAAATCATCGGATAGCAATAATAATGAGAACAATCGATCTGGAAGCAAAACCAACATTGAGCAGCTGAGACATGAGATTTCGGCTTCAAATGGCACTTACCCTCCACCTCCTTAAGGGATCGCAACCTTTTCATCCCTTCTTCCATAACACTATTTTATTCTTATATCTCGAATCCCTCTGAATTCGACATAATTTATTTTTATGATATAGCCTCAAGATTCTCTCTGTGATAGAACGGTAAAGTACCAGTCTTTTTTCTATTACTAACCATAAGTGATTATAGAATAAAAACTTTCACAAATAAGCTGAAAAATAGTAAATTAAGTAATAAAGAAAGTGGCTTTATCTGAGAGTAAAATAACGTTTAGCTGACAACTCTATCATAAATATAACTGGGAGGACGGAATCATGTCCCGAATAAGTGCGTGCGGCAGGCTCGTTGAGAAGTGGTGCGTGAGTAGGATGCTGAGAATGGGCGTACACCTAAGGGCTTAAACCGACAGCACTCACTCTATCAACTTGGATATACAGGTCTAAGGAAAAGGCTAGCCAAGGAAGTGACGTATCTTGTAGTGGCAATAACAAGGGGACTTGATTCACGAACTTGAAGGATTTGGTGACCAATTCCAAAAAAGACTTAAGTAGGATATGGGGTGAACAAAATATTGTTTTGTTTTTTAACTAGCGGTACCACAGACCGCGCCCACTTAGGAAATAATAAAAGATAAGGTTCAATCTTGAAGGTCTGATTAATCTTAAATGCCCCACCTCCAGTCACTGAACAAACAAGACTCGCCCAACATTTTTGCTTTATTTACTGCCAGATGAAGTAGTTTTTTTCATTCCTGTTGTAACTTGAATAAATTAGATACATTTGATAAAATTAGGAGCTTTTACTTATTTTCTTTCTCTCAGATTATTTCTTTTTATTGTAAATTTGTATGCTATTTCTTTTTATTGTTTTTTTTTATTCTCTACTAGAATATACCTCTTAGTTTATATTTAATTTAATATTATTATTTAAATATTGTATTATTCTAATAATGCATCCCTTTGGTCAGACATACATTAATTAAATTTTGTACTCATCTATTATTCTTAAGGGACCTGATCCCAGAATAAAATTATTTTTCTATTCTATAGAATTAGAAGTATATTAAGTCTTTTAACGGAACAAAATAAACTACTGGTGAGTGTTCGTTTTAAATTTCAATCAAAAATCTAGTTAGTAATGTTGGTCGCGAAGGTTATTATGAAGAAAAAAAAAGTCTATACTTCCGCTATTGTGACTATCTACTTTAATTAATGTTTACAATTATTTTTTATATTCTGTTATTTTTATTTTAATGTTCAGTCGTTTGAAGCAAATGTCAATTGCCGAGTTTTCTCCTCAATTAAGGACACCCATAACATTTATGAGGGGATCGTGGTAGCCAATGTTCAAATTTTTTATTACCACTGTTTACGGTCTACTTTTATAACAACTAAATGTCAACTCTATTGTTTATTTCTGGGCATTCTGAAGTCGAGTAAAGTAAAGAAATCACGCCACACACAAATTACCTTTTCTTCTCTTTTAATATGTTTTTTTAACATCGTAAGCACCAAAAGTTTTGTAATGCAATAAAAAAAATTTAAAAAAATATTCCCCCCTCGTACTAATCTATAAATGTCAAGAGGGCGCGATTTCCCGCCTGGTGATAAATGTTCAGTCACGCTACTGTTTATATTCAATAATTATTTCATAAAACTACTCTCATAAAAAAAGATAATGTTATTTCGAACATGGAAATCAATTTCACTACCTACAATATAACAATAACAAGTACAATAATTTAATATATTATCTATAATATGAAAACATATATATCGGATTTTAATCTTGAATAATTGCTAGATGACCTCTTACATAAGCTCATAAATTATAAGAAAATGGTGAGGGTAGAGGTCAAATAATTAATTCCTTAAATCGTGATAAACAGTGAAGTAGTAATAAATAATTTATCACTATTTAATGAATTGATTATTTGACCTCCACCCGGAAAAATTTTCCAGTTTCCATTTTAGGTGATCTAATATTAATTATGTGAGGAGCGGAGTAGGTTAGTAACAACACACTCTACTAATCTAGTAGTCCTGGTTCGAGAAAATCTGTGGTGGATTATCAGCCATTGGTGGGTACTATTAAGTAGCATAAATATTGCCGGCCAGATCACCTCTCTAAACATATATATTTTTTTTCACCGTTTGTAGAAGTTGGGTGAACCCTATGAGGTTCTACAATGGAGATGAAATAAAAAAAACCTTTATCTGCCAAAGACGTACTTGAGATTCGATCAATGCATTTTCTCTATTTTTTTATTTTGAATATTCTTATTTTTATTTTGAAGAGAAAAGATTTGTCCAGGACCGGGATTCGAACCTGGGTCGTCTGCATTTCCGTTGCGGTGCTGTGACACTTGAGCTATCCTGGCACGCACCTCGGCCAGACAAATCCTTTCTCTTCGACGATCCCATATCCCCGTGTTCTCGCAATTTGCGATGTATACAAGGGGAAGAATGTTCATTGAAAAATTTTCTCTTCAAAATAAAAATATTTAAAAATTATAACAATTATAAAAAAATAAAATCTAATCATTTTATATTGAAAACATGATTGGTTGGAGTTAAAACTGTCTGAATATTACGAAGCTGACTATAGATAAGGATGGTAAGGGCAAACCGAAACTAAGTTAAAGGGGACAATAGGTTGCTCCTCTCAATAGCGGTCAAACCTGAGGGAAACCCTCCCCGGCGTCCCAACTCCCATTAGTGCAAATTTGTAAAAAGGCAGAAACTTTACTCCTTAGGCCTTCCTGTCGACAAATAAAATCATTGTTCAACCTTTTAATAGTTTTTCAAGTCCGATAAACTATTTTCATTGACGATTAAACCAAAATGATACATCTGCATATTGATCGAAGTCTTTGAAAAAATGAATAGTACAACTCATATTACATAGTAATATGTTCTTTGTGAATAAACATATACAAATATAAAACTTAAATGTGAAACTTATAATGACAGGAATATGTAAATAATTCGGTAAAGGGTCACTGAGCAGGTAGCGGAAGTGTCCCCTAGGGTCTGTACCTGAAGAATGGGCAGTTGGCAAGACGGTGGCAAGTCAAGATGGATTGAACCTTATAAAGCAATTGTCGAGAAGTAAGCACTAGCATATAACAAAAAAGGCCCCTTTTTGTAAGTAGATATATGCCTTTGTAACCACGATCACCACATTAATAAATTTAATGTTACTTAATAAGATGAATAAAGATATTTATTTACTAAACAACTCTCCGTCAGCCGACCGCGTCAAACTTTGGAAAAGGGGAGATATGTTTTTTAATCATTAATGATATACTTTTACTGTACCTCATTGTTATTTAAATATTATTCAGATCAAAGGACCTTAACATTTCCAGAGATCATTGTTTGGGAAGTGAAGCAAATACAGCATCACACTTGTTTATGATCTTCTTTCAATAATATAATATAAGAATATAATAATTATATTATTTATTACCAATAAATAGCTGATAAGAAGTGAGGTCTTTTATATTGACTATGAGGTGAAATTATTTATCCTTCAATTTCCAATTTTTGTTTCTTAATTTTTTTTTTAATAATTATAGTTGAATATTTTAATTTTATTGTTTGTACATATTTCAATGTATGTCATAATTAAATAGTCATTTAAATTTTTCTTTTTTCTACAGGGTGTAGGTATCTATGTAACCATGAGCCACTGTAATATTTTTATAACTTAACAAGATCATGAAATTCAGGTTGATGTTTTCCAGGGTAATGGAATAATTAAGTTCATATAAAACATCCGGCTCTATGACCCACAGTAGCAAAAATCCATTCATGACCTATAATTTGTTCGATAATCACATATGTTGTATTTTAGCCGATTTCTCAAATTTCAACGAAGACCACCGACAGAATCGATTGTCATGACCTCAGTATCACGACTCATGTTCAGGACTTCACTTAGACTTAAAACCAATGGAAGTATTTTAATGTAAAGGAGATAGTTGGGGGGTGCAGTCAATAAGTACACAGAATAAGTGATGAACTTATATTATGTGCCGACGTTAAGTATTTTAAGTAGCCGACGGGAAGTATTTTAAGTAGTAATGACAATTTTCTCCCATTAAAATAAACAAAATTTGGCTATGAAAATCATATAAGTGAGGGATAATTCTTATAAGAAATGTTGACGAAAATATAAGAAAATGATGTGGAAGAAGTGGTCCGGGTGGAGGTCACAATGAATTTCTCGTAGAATTGGAGAAAAACTTTATGGATTAGCCAACGTTTCGACCTACTTTGTAGGTCTTCTTCAGGGCTATATGCAAAATACAGACAATATAAGAATAAAGATGGTACAAATATATTAAACCATATTAAATATAAATAAACAAAAGTAAGGTGAATACAGGCAATAAAAAAGATAATGATGTACAGCAAGGGAAATATGAAGGTTAAATAGAGAGCATGGATAAATACCATTATTATCACTACTTCCACGCTCACTATTACTGCGAGGCGTTTATTTATTTATTTCCCACCCTAAACATCATTTTATGACATTCATCCGGGTTCAACTTCACTCACTACTTTTATGTTCACTCTTCCACATATCCTTGCCTTTTTATATGTATTTTAGTCCGTTATAGCCTAATTGTATTATCACTTTATTATTACTTACTTTATTTAAAACATACTTATTTTCTTTTATGCAATTGATATTATTTACACTTATATAAAGTCTCTTTTTACATTTTCTTTTATGCGATTAATATTCTTTACACTTGTATAAAGTCTTTTAACCTATCAATATTAATGCTGCATTTTCTAAAATATTATTATATAATTTGGTTTCTAGATTTTTTTATAATTTAACAATTTGTATTTCTTACTTTATTATTACCTACAATTTTTATTTCGTAATTCTTATCGTTTTCTACATTTACCCATATCATTTTTATCATGTTCACATTCCTATTTTATATTCAGTTTTTATTTTTTATCTTTATTACCTTATTTTTTACTTTTCAACACTTTCTGTTTTATTATTATTTTATTCTTCACTATGTAGTTTACTACCTTTTTGGCACTTCGTTGTTTATAGTATACACTCATACATTTTAACCTTCATATTTACCTTGCTGTACATCATTATCTTTTTTATTGCCTGTATTCACCTTACTTTTGTTTATTTATATTTAATATGGTTTAATATGTTTGTACCATTGTTATATTTTCTGTATTTTGCATATAGCCCTGAAGAAGACCTACATAGTAGGTAGAAACGTTGGCTAATCAATAAAGTTTTTCTCCAATTCTACGAGAAATTTATTGTGACCTCTACCCGGACCACTTTCTTCCACTTATATTATCAAGGTCAACAATCATCATTCAGTATAAGAAAATTAATATGAAATCATAAAGTATTATACTGATATTTAACACTATAATTTGTTGGTATTTTCATTATGTAGAACAACATAATATTTAATCTTAGGATACCAAAACAACTTGTTCTGATTTAAAAATGTTTTTATCGAAGCCATTTATTTGATTTGAAATAGTTTAATAGGTTTTATATTTTCGAAAATTATGACAGTTCATTCTAAATCAAGAGAATACATTTTAGTGAAAATAAGAAGAAATTAACACAAGCGAAAAGATATTAATTTCCTAATCCTTAGAATAACCTCAATCCGTGAACGTCTTGGGATCCTCTGGCAGGTTTAAAAACTTTTAGGGGGAGGAATTTAGGGCTCGACATTTGAAAACAATGGCAGCTTCCCTTCTTTAATTAGTAAACTTACAGTTCTCGTTAAAGCGGGTGTTTAAAAAATTTGTTCCAGTCTAAAGAATAGTAATCTAAAAAAATTACTCTTCTAGATGTATTATAATAGTATTTTTAAATTTAACAAAAACTATAACCAAAACATTCTCATTCTATAATTGAAAAATGCTTAATCAAAACTTTTACTTTTACAACCGCAAATCATGTATATTAAGATTTTTCTGGGTAGAAGAAATATCTCCCCCAGGTACCTGAAATATTCACGCCTTTACGCCAAAGTTAGTTAATGTTTTAATTACAATTTTTTTTTATGTTTTTAGAAAAAGCATTTAATAGAACCTAATTTACTATAAAATCTGGATTTATTTGTCGCCTTTTTCAGATTTTTAATGCATTCGAACTTCTTGTGCTTAGAATAAACTGCTTGAATTATATGGCCTATTTTTCCACGAATTTAGATATTGAAGAATTTCACATTTCCTTCATCAAACGCCTATAAAGGTCTTCCAACAGGGTTTTTCATCGATCTATAGTATGTTAAAGATGACACCAATTACTTCATATACGATTCCTATAGATATTCTCCTCATGTTGTTTGAAAGAATGAGTTGGAATATCGGTGGGGTATAATTAAGTCCAAGAAAAAACATATTAAATATGAATTCATCAAAGTTTTAGACTTATTAAAGATACTTTGAGAATATTATATATATCTTAATAACTATATATCATATTTTTTTTTATTATTATGTAAGTGCTAATAAAGGAGACTCACTAAGACGAGAGGTATAATTAATGAGTATGGACATCTGTCGTTTTTTTTCAGGATATCAAACAGCCTGAAGATATGGTCCAGAGACGGTCTGCATCGAGAAAGAATACAAATCGGGCACTTGCTTACTCCGAACAGCCATAATCCGTGGATATAGATCGATTTGCCACTGTCCTTGAACGTATGTGTACCTTGGTCAAAAGGACACTGGTACCATCAATGAGGTGCCAAAACATTTGTTTTTTATTATTTTATTCCTAAGCATTAATTGGAATTAATTATTTCTTCTATTAATTCTAAACTACCTCTTTTCTTTATTCAAGTTTTATTATATTATCTAGGGGTAAATTACTATCTATTATCTTATATGTTCCCTAAATATTGTGTTCACAACTAATATCTTCGTTATTCTTTGAAAGTGCATAATCATAAAATGAATAAACTATTTCTAGCCAGTTTCCAATTTTATGATTTAAATTTTTATTAAATGATTATCTTTGTTAAGCATAAATTTATTTATACATTTATCTTAGATACATTTATTTATCTAGTTATAAATCATCTGAGTCATTATACGTCATGCTTCAAAAGTATCTGTCAAATGTTCGATTATTAAAATTATGTAAGCAGGGAATAACTGCTATTTGACCCACTGATTAATTTAAATATGGCCTTTTACTTAGCCTTATCTAAGGAGATCAATCACTTGTCAACACATTAAACATACATCGGGAATATAATCTGAAATAAATGTAGATAATTAAATTGGTATCTATATGTATGCGTATCTTAAACATAAGATTTAATTCATCAAGACCAATACAAAACAAGTGTTAATTTGTTTTTGCATAACTTTTTTATGTGTGTATCCTCTCCCATTTCTAACACAATGCATAACTTTTTGTGGATCGAAGGTTTTAATGATTGGTTAAGCGCTTGGTATACGAATTGGTTAACCGTTGGCTACTTATTTCTTATTCTATAGACAACATTTTAAATAGTTTATTTCGTCGATAATATCTATTGATATTTCATTTATAGGTAATGGCGAACGTTCCCTATTGATCTAATGCACAAACACACTAATCGGATGACTTTGTCTCCAGTTTTCATTGCGTAAGTCGTAATTACAATTCATAAAAGAAAAAAAGGCACTTGAAAATGAAATGTGCCTGTTTTCTAAAAGAGAAGCTTACATGAACTTAATAATATATCTTTATTTTTGAGACCCCAAAAAACAGAAAGTGATGGATATTGGTCTAACGGAGCTGTTGAAAACATGTTTTCTTGCAGTGCTCTTTAACAACGCTTGAAGTTTTCTCTAGAACTTTCTTTTCAAAATGTTACGTTCGATTCTTCCGGGCTCTTACTTCTCTTCAGAAACATTCTCTTGGACCTTTTCAACATCCGCATATTCCACTTAAATAATTATTTAATACTGACCCTCAAACCTACATCCCTACTAATCAAAATTATTGAACAATTGTAACTAACGTATGTTGGATAAATATTGACATAGAATAAATAACAAACAAGTCTCAGGTGTGTTATTAAGGGCCCCAACCGCTAGGTAATAAAAACAGCTATAACTATTAACTGTCACGGAAAATGAGAATTTTTACTCGGTTATGTCGGGGAGCGTAAGAAAGAAATCATAAAATTTTGCAGCTGCGTCCTGAGCTACTACGGGGATACAACTAAAAAGTTAAATAGATCCTTAAAAAAAAATGAATCAGTAAGAATTTATTACAAGAATATTTTTAATATTGGTAACAAACAAAGAGAGTTTTTAATACAGAGAATAATATATTTGATTGAATTATAAATTCAATCTAAATTCGTTCTATTTGTATATTGATAACAAAATAATAATAACAAATATTAGGATAATAATGATTAAAGAAAACCTGTACCACTACAACCCGTTAACGGGTCTGGGGTTCAGTACATGTTATACACTGTACTGTTTCATGGACAATGGTTCTGCAAGGAGGTGACTTGTCCTAGGTCACGCTCAACCGCCAGATTTTTCCCCCTATTTATAATATTATATTATTATAATATATTATAGAGGCTGGGAGCCGAGGAGGGTTCTGGATCCTACATGATCCATCTCTCGCAGCAAACAGACTAAATAAAAGTACTGCCTGCAGCAGGATTTGAACCAGGATTTCCGGCATGGCAACTCAGTGCTCTACCACTAATGATTATATGATCAAATAAAAACCACTGGTTCTAATTCACAACTTCTGAAAAAAAATGATGATAACATTTCGTCATAGATCTAGAAGTACCATTTATGTAATGACAGGTATTTTTCCACTGTCAAGGCATGATTATATGAACAATGTAAGTCTCGAAACGTCACCGTGAGGTTTAGCGAACAGACTGAATCTCAAGAACGAGAAATACAACTTAAATATGTGTTTGTATAGTAAAGATATATTTAGTGATGTAGAGCAACGTATTTCTTCATCGATCTCAACATATGTATTAACATTGCCTTTTTCAGATTTTTATTATAATTATATGAATAGATAGGTGTTGATTTTATTTGTTGACAAGTGTGTGATCTCATTGATATAATGTACATATCTATTTACCGTAAAGCCAGTTTTTTCACTACTATGACATGAATATGAGAAAAGAAAAATCTCGAAACGTCCCCAAAATAAAGTTTTATATTCGTTGGCCGAACCTCGAGAACCTATAAAACAAATAAACCGTTATTATTCTATAGTTATAATTATTTTTTATATCTACATATGATCTCCGAGGATGTAGATGGTTCGTAACCTGTGGATATAAAGTAAGAAAATTAATATATATGTAAGGAAGACATTATCAATAATGTTATATTATTAATGTTATAAAGACAATCTGGATTACAGGAATGCAACTCAGTACATTTAGAGATAACTCATACTCTGTGGAAATTATGATAAAATAATAACCAGAAACTACTGCTGCCTAGGAGTAATTAGGCAGGAAACGTATTACTAAAATCATTTTGATTGGAGAGTATCTCACCGTTGGCAACAATTCGTTTTACCAGTGGACAGCTTTGAATGGATAATGAATCCCTATGCCCACGAATCCCTGTGAACATGTTAATGCCAACTGATTATGGCTTCTAGTCCCGTTGAATGACTCTTCAGTACAATGTAATCTCCCGAACACTCGCACTAAGCTAAACTGTTTGCGACGGCATGTGACGCAACATAGATGAATGATTCCAAGCCCATTCAACTCACGCCAGATAAATTAACATACATCTTTATTCATTCGCATCACCATGAATACTAGGTAGCGGGGACGATTGAATGTCAACAAAACATTCCGACTTCCCAATCAATGAATTGAAAATTCCGGAGTCAAACGTTTTACCGAAAGGATCATTGGTGATGAACATTAAAATCCAATTGAATTATATTTATAAATGACCGTTATACATATAAAAAGAAAAGGAACATGTCATCCCCTGTCGATTGAATTGGCCCATAATCGCTGTACCTCAAATATGACGATGCCGGAATTTGAAGCTGAAATTTTTTATTTAATTTTTATCCGTTTATGTTTCCTTTTAATCATCATAAATTGCCTGATACACTACTATAGACTAGTCTCTAAACTTAATAATAAATTCATGATTGCACAGCTTTACACATACTAATATAAGTCTTCTTAATAGAAAACTGGAAATTAAAAAAAAAAACCATGGTAGAAAAATTGAGTACAATAACATTGAAAACTGTGATTCTAAAAATTTAAAAAACTCGGAGTTTCGTGAAGATTTTTTTAGTCACGCATAGGAGAAAAACCGCATTTAGGCAATACAAATTTAACTAAGCTAAACATTGTTATTCATAAAAAGGTTAATCCGAACTTCAGTCTCAACCAAAATGAAATCTCTAATATCACCAATAAATTCTAAATTAATGAACTAAGAAACTTCTAGTCAAATCCTATACTGAGGAACTATCCTTAAGTGTAAGATGGAGATCTAAGAAAACCATCAGCAATCACTCGAAGTGCAAATGTGTGATAACAAACTTGCTGGTAAATTTGTGTTTAGCGTTCTTGAAAAGATAATAAACAATGCCTATAGCGAAAACAATAGTAGTACAAAAATATGATTAAAAAACGGAATATCTAACAAAACAGCTAAATATAGAAAAAAAAAAGCTACAGATTTGTATTAGAATAAAAAAGTCAACCTTAACATTGTTGCAAAATGTTGTAATCGAATTGCAGGAACGCAATTTCGGTAGGGAATTTGAAATTGGCTACTTGGAATAGCTATCTGGTGATTTCCAGAAAAAATCTCAAAAATGGGCCAGTTCGCTCTTAATAAAATTCATGAGAAAATCATCAGTTATTCAGATAAACTGATAAATGATTTTCAGGGCGTAAATAAGCTTTTAAGCTTAAATCCGAAATTTGGCTCTAGAGCTTTTTGGTGAATTAGTTATGAGATGTGGGCTGTAATGAAGACTAAACTTTCCAACGAGGAATTATTCTAAATCTGAAACATCCTGCAACATGCTACGGAGTTGATTCAAATCGCGGAACCTCACCCATTCAAGAGATATAAGATTAAACGCGAATGAAGAGCCTAAAGGAAGAGTGAAAGATTAGCACTCGTTTCTCGCTTAGCCTACCTCTAGTAGTCGGGGAATCGTTTTAACTAGGAAATCTATTATCTTTTACGAGATAAAAGAAGCAAAGCGAATGAAAGTGGAAATATTTTTACTGCTTGTAGTTATATTTAAACGGATCGATAATGATTTGAATAGCAAAGTCTGTTAGTCCGTTCAGAAGATATAGAAGGAAAAACAGATGTAAAGATTAGTATTCTGAGGTTACTTGCGGTATATACGGTTAAGGAACTGATTTAACAAATGCAATAAGAATTGAGTTCCTTGATTCGGTAAGAATAATCTTCTTTGTTTTTGTCTTTGATTGTGAATCGGAGAACGAAAAAAATATAAAAAAACCTAGATATTCATTGCCTGAATCCAATATACTGGATGGGGAGGAAGAAGGAGGATAGGTGTAATGCGAAGCTAGTTAGAGGTAGCGAAGCCAGCTCCAGCTCCAGCTCCAGGATTACGATTTCCTAATGAAGCAGGCAATGGAAGGAATCCTCTCTACCTAGAATATCTTCCTTCATTCTCCTTCTTCATTATCTAAGCCCACTCCAACTGATTTCCATTAGTCGCACTCATTCGAAAATTAAATTAGCTCGCTTAACAATGGACTTCCCTAATGGCTTTCTTAAACAACACTGAAATGTTCGATGAAATCCTTAATAAATATGATGTATATGGTTTTAAAGTCATGCGTTGAACATCCTTCAGTAGCACTTTAAATCCCAACATACTAGATACCAAAAGGATATAAATCCCTTTTGAAATCTGAGATGTTAGGATTAATTTTATTAAAACTCCCATGTTAATATGTATTTTTCATTGAGAAATGGACTGAAATCAGTAGATAATTGTTTCTTCTTCATGTGCCATACATCTCGTCTGCATCACCCGATATTGCCGACCACTAAAGCGAAGACGCCACGGTCCACTGGCGTATGCAAAACTTTTGCATTTCGTATTTCGGCCCTATCTCGAATATTTTTAAGCCAAGAAACATGGTTTCTTCCTATATATTTTGGAAGCTCTATTTTTCCCCTGACAAATAGATCCAATAACAGTTGGATTACTAATAGTGAGTAAACCGTGATGCAAGGTAGTTCTACAGAAAATCATTTATTCAAATTTCGCCAGTAAAACATGAAACGTTTGAACTAGTTTTTGTAACACTAAGAATCATACCACATTAACATCAAAGCATGAGGAATGCTAATAAAAGTCTTAGAAAGTTTACAATTTTCATAAGGAATACGATATTTTTATAGAAATATTAAATATTATTATAAATAGAAATTTAGGCTGGCATGCTGCACATACAATTTAATCCATGGCTTTCACCGTCACAAGGAAAGTTTCAAATAGCCACTGTTGCTATCTAGGATGACCTTGAAAGATATCTCCCGTCTATACCGCTCATACCATCAACTATAATGCAAATACAGCCACGTTCATGCTACTAAAAGTTTATAAACATGTTTTTATTTATTCAATTGTTTTGAGGTTTCTAGGTTTTTATTTTAAAAACAGTCATACTTTCAAGAATATTTTTGCAAAAAAACAAAGTCCTTCCAAAGGAAAACCAAACTATGATGGATGACACGGGTAAAATACGTCACTTCACAACCTGATCTCAATATTTTTTATTTTTTATTTTCATATGATCAAAGGCATGAGAGCTAACTATATTTGAAATAAATGGGATTTTAACTTTTTTATAAACTCAAAGGTTTTTCACCTTGGTACAGGGCAAGGTTATTGTATTAATTTGAAATTAAAGTTTGAACTAAAGAAATTGCCAATCGTTATTCGACTCATAGATTAAATCCTACTGTTCTTTGACCATTTAGCCAGCATTTCTTATTTCCTCGAAGATTCTGCTTCTGGTTTTTAGCACGGTGTGAGTAGGGTTATTGCAGAAGGTGGGTTGGGTCTGCGATCTTCTTCGCAGATAAAAATTGCTGTTAAGTATCTGAGGTAGGTGATCTCAAAACACCTGAATCCATTAAGGACATGTGTTACCATAATTCAAAAGTAGATAAAGTGCAGCGTCAGGTAGAATTTTCGTCCAACTGCCCAACTTGGACTGATCCTTTCTCCTTGGATACTCAGGTAGGCGCTGTCAGGTGGTCCCTTCTAAAGAAGTCCCAACAACTCATCAAATAGCAGTTTCTAGGTGTGACCAGCACAAGGGCAGAGCCCCCTGAACAACTTCTATTCACAATTTCCTCTATGTCGAAGAAGCTATCTTTAAGCCCATTACTGGAGGTAGCTTCTCAATAAGGTATACTAACTACTAGGGGCTTCATATTTCCAAAGCTGCTGAAGATTACTCGGCCATACGCTATTAAAGAAGGAGCCTATTTCAAGCAAGAGAAACATAATACGATATATCTGTCCTCTCTGTCCTCTATTTCAAATCATAGAGAAGTAAAGGAGGTATAAGATATGTCGGATGGCAATTGCTAACTGTTTTAATGTTCAGATACTTAACAAAAAAAATTAATATATAATTATTTTGTTCATATTTACTGTTAAAATAAAAATATAGCTATATTTTCATATACTTCTATGTATTATTATTGATGTCTTTGGAGAAATTTATTTTTATATAACTAGGAATTATTTATTCTATTTTATAGGAAAATATACCCCGATGCTGTCAGAATAATAATAAATTAATGCCATTTATTAACGTGAAAATCCAGTGATAAATCGATATAAATAAACATTTATATAAACATATTTCCAAATAGAACTAGAATGAACCGGTAAATAGTTCTCTACAGACTCCCTGGAGGTTCTTAATTAACCATGGATAATGAGCTTAAAAATAATTGGGGAGGCCAAGAACTCAAAATGTTTATCTCCCCTAAATCTTTCAAGAGTCGCACTGTCTCAAGAAGCTTTATAAGCAGGAAAAAATCTATTATTAAATCATACTTAATATATAACTTCTTCCTTCATAAAGTTACAAAACCCTGCCCTGAAAATATTCTTTTATAAGAAGTCTTTTCGATAAGACGAGACTCTTAAAACTCGATGAACCGTTATATTACAAAATTGTATCTTACAGGACTATAATCAAACCCTGTATTGAAATTCCTTTACCGATACTTCAATTTTATTTTTTCGTTATAATTATTAAATCGTTAATTAAAATAATTGTATATTTACATTAATGATATGACTGGAGAAGTTAACAATGCTCGTAGATATTAATTAATACAAAGAATTTTTTTATTCAAACGGCTTAAAAATCGTCATTTTATTTACATAAAGTTTTTTAAGGCTATATGTTCTTTATACTCGTAAACATGTTCCTAATAGCAATTAACAAAGAATTAATAATAATAAAAATAATAGTAAATTAAATTAAATCTTAAAGAAACGTGACAGATATGTTTTATCATCAGTTCATAATATACATTGTAGTACTTAGCGTTTATATTGAAACACAAAACAGAGCGGCACTATAAACCATTTTGCTTTATGAAATTCTGCTCTTTTATGAGCGTTAGCGTGCGCCTGACAGTAGGCTGGTCCGCCAAGCCAGCATGACCGTTCAGTCTTGCGGGTACTGTATATACTAATCCAAATGCTCTTCCTTTCTCCATACTTCCAAAGAACCTTACTAATTAATTAAATAATTAATTACTTTAAATGATTAAAATGACTATCTAGTTAATTAATTCTACTGTTTAAATCAGTTTAATATGCTTCTTGAATGAATTATTAATACCATACTAAATTTTACCATTGTCAATAAAAATTAATGTAGTATATATAAAAAAAAAAAAGATTAAAGAAGAATTGAGGTATCTTTCTGGCAGAACATTTATTCGACAAATGAAGCGGAACCTCTGCCTGATCCTTGGAAGATAATGCCAAAGGGTATTACTTCTAAGTCCTCGAGTATGAATTTCAGCAAAAGTCTTGTCCTCAACAGCCTTTCATTCCAAAGCACTATACCAATTTAGTCTTGATAATCACATGTCAACTTTTTGCAAATATTCACACAACTCTTTTATGTTTTAAGAAGAATGATTAATGATAGAGTTAATGGTTATTTATTAATATTGTTTTTGTCATTACCTTCCAAGAATCAAACAGACGTTCCAATTCATTTCTCCATATTTTCATATTAGTCCATATCTAGGCTTGAAATGAACAGTGTCTTTCTTTTGTGTGTGTTCATATGTATGTGGGGTAGAGTTAGCTCAAAAAGAAAACTCGTATGACACTTAAACTAATTATTTAAGATAGATATTATCTTAGCACTAAAATAGAGCCAAAAACTCAAAAGAAACACTATTATTTATTATAATGCAATTGGGAAAAACCACAATGCAAAGCCTTATGTTTCAAAAAATACACCTACTTACCAGTCGACGTTTCGCCTATTCAGGCATTATCAAGACACCAAAATCAAAAAAGGGGTTATGTGAATCGCATCTCGAAGAAAGTATGTTGAACGTCTTGGTGGTGGGGTGCTGTCTCATGTTTGGAGCCTATTTGGGCTGTTGATCGTTGGGATGTATTGCACCTTTTTCTTCGAAATGCGATTCACATAACCCCTTTTTGATTTTGGTGTCTTGATAATGCCTGAATAGGCGAAACGTCGACTGGTAAGTAGGTGTATTTTTTGAAACATAAGGCTTTGCATTGTGGTTTTTCCCAATTGCATTATAATAAATGATATTATCTTAGGATGAGAGTTTACATCCATAGAATTTATACTGAACAAAAAATTGGAATAATACCTAAAAATACAAGGAGAAAGAAGTTCCCCTCGATATAATTGATTTAATAATTCAAATTTCTCAAAACCGGCTCTAACAGTAGGTAATGGTTAAATTTATTATGTCAATAATTTTTATAGCTGTAGAGTAGAGAATAAATATAACTTTTCCAATAGATTAAATTTTATACGATAATTTTGTTACTCAATTCATCCTGAATCAATATAAAGTTTTGAGTACACAAATAATATAAAACCAGGTATTGACCTTTACTAATAAGTAAATTGCGAAGCACACAACTGCCTTTGGAACCGAAGTTTGATGGAATCACGAAAAAGAAGAGCTTTTTTAATTTATATAACAACTTTTTGGATAATTCAACTCAATGGCTTCCCAATATAATATAATAATCACAATCCACCAATGGGAACGAGGCATAGCGATATATTATACTGTAACAACATATTGTAAAATCATTTGTTTATCTTAGGATTACTGAATATATTAAACGGACTTAGGGCGGAAGAAAGCATTGCATAAAAAAATGGACCAATGCCAGGAATTCTTTCATGTGGGTTTTGGGGGAGAGGTTTTTCTATAAAAGGCATAAATTCTTTTCATTCAACTTTTCTGAAGGGAAACTTTTTTCGCACACCGTTAGTAACATTTGTGACGATGGTTCCAACTTTTTGAGGAATAAATTTATTTGTTTTTTTTCTCTCATGCCCTGTTTAATCAAAGTCTACTTGTTCTTTATCGTCAGGCTCATTCGATGTATATTTAATGTATTGAGTATAATTGATAAATACAATTCGAGAAAATTAAATACAATGTCTTATGATTTCCAAAAAGTGAAAATCACAGATGAATAACAAAAATTATAATAAGTATCTTTTTTATTTTCTACACGTTTTCCTTGTTTATTCCTTAGTATTTAAAAAATATATTAACGGAATGTTTTATAATTAAATCAAAAAGAACGACTAAAGTTCAACCGTGCATGGAAATAACTTCCTCATACATCCTCAATCATCCTGGCTGTTACAGCAAGAAGTTTGTGTGTAAGAGACTATTAATTAAAAGGATGTCTAGAACATCTAGCTAAATTTTTTTTGATGAATAATAAGTCGTACTTAAAATATCTAAGAAAGGATTTTATATTAGCAGAATTGAAAAAAAAAATAAGGGGTTAGATATTGATTCAGCCCCTTTCTAATAATTCGAGTTCGAAATGAAGCTCCACTGGACGACATTCTTTAATTTGAATATTTTTTTAATTGAATAGCCACTCCTTGTACCCCCCTTTCCGATAATCCGATCATTATTTTCGAAATATATCTCATGATATCAGAGGGGTTAGGTACAACAAAATTATTATTAGCTATTGATAATAAATATTTACTATCTTTTTAAATGATAATTATGATTTAGGGCTCGATATACAAAATACAAAAAAATTAAAATGTTATATAAGAATTGTAAAGTATGAAAATAAATAAAGTAAAATATACAGAAATAATGCAAATGGAGTAGATTATTTCTATATCTATAAATAATTTTAATGTAAGAAAGAAATAGTTGGGGGTGCAGTCAGTGAAAACACCATAATAAGTGCATACTTATTTATTGTGTGCCGACGTTTCGACCTACAATGTATGAGAAACAAACAGAACTTATCTAAAATAAATAATTTTCATTTGTTTATATCGTGAATCTCTAGCCCTAAAGAAGACCAGCAATGCGGCTCGAAACAATGTTTTCCAAAAGTTCAGAAATTTAAGAAAATATTCCTCTGACATCCACCCAGACAATTTTCTTCACCATAAATACAAGATCAATGTGTACTATTCAAGACGATTAGGAAAAAAAATCAATTCATCGAAATATTACGAATTAAAAAAGAAAATGTCTCCAAACATAATCATTACTTTGTCCAATAAGTTAATCAGAATGTGGAATAACAGCAAAATAGGAAATGCCGAAAGGGCTAGCTTTGGCTTCAATCCAAATGTGATGGCTGGGGGAGAGGACAGCATGCTAGCCTGTTTTTCTCCAGAGCTTGGCTCCTAGAGTCTGTCATCTATTGGATCAGCCTCTAACATCCCCAGTTATTTTTTTTTACCTCTGAATATACCTTATTTACTTTATACAATACAGTTCATTTCAATTCTAGTCCCTGGTGTCCCCTTGGCAATACATTTCCATGCTTAATCCAATAAAATGGATTTATTTAAACAAAATACATGATACAGTTATGCATTCAATGGCCTACTCTATGTTCGGGTTGCTAGTATAATGATTTTAAAAAAATCATTTTATATATATATATATATATATATATATATATATATATATATATATATGGTTACCATGCTTATATATATATATATATATATATATATATGGTTACCATGCTTATATATATATATATAAGCATGGTAAACTATTCCCAATAAGAGAACTGTTATTATTTATAGTAAACAAGTTTATATGCATTGCGATATTTGATGTATCTTCTATAAAGTATCAGTATTAAAAAATAAATAGAACTAATATAACTAGAAATAGAAAAATGTAAGCCTCCTTAGGATTGATGCTTGTCAGCAAAGTGCTTTATTTGAAGCCATCATTGATTATAGAAATCACAAATAAACGGAATTTATGAACAAAGAAATTATAAATATTAATTTATAATTTTTTATTTTATCTATACCTTGTCAGGATAAAATCATTATAATGGACTTTCCTCTTTCTACATACATCTACTAACTCTACAACAAAATCATAGAGTAATTATAGAGTATATATAAATATACACAGCATTCAAATATATGTTAAAATATATATTATCTTTTCTGGTATGTGTATGCATATATCATTCAGACGAAATTAATATTAGTATTTTAACTATAAACATAATCATAAAATTAAAAGAGGTTTATCTCATCTTAAATTTATAACTAATAGCTACTACACTTGAAAAATACTAATGTAGAACTATTGATACTTCTTAGTGACGGCATTCATATGATTTAACTATTACCAATTCATATGAATGGAAATAATTAATGAAATGTCTGAGTGATCATGTGTTCGGAATATTGCTGAGTATAAATTTAGTTTTATTTCATTCTCGTATTCGAGTATTACACTCAAATATTTGCATAAATGCAAATAAGTTAACTGAAACAATAATCATCTAGCGATTGGTCTAATTCCTCTAGTAAATTATATCGCATCAATATAGATTTAAGCGTTCTGCGATAAAACAGCATTTCATAGCTAATAATATTATTAAAATTCAAAATTTACAAAATCTTTTTTTATATTTTTAAAAAGAAAGTAACATTTACATGTTTGTATTTAAAACAATAATTTTAGTGAAATAGTCCATACGCTACTTGTTACGGATCAATTAAGCAATATTGGAAAAAATGTTTAAATAATCCTAATATATCTTGTTAAATATATTATTGATAGCGGAACAGGAAAACCGAATTAAAAGAAATTTTTTGTTGAAGGTACCTCAATGTGAGAAAACCCTTCGAGGATAAAATCTTGTTTTAGCTTATTTTTTCTGTCAGTTCTATTAAAAAAGAAACATAAAAGAAGTTGACTGCAACTTTATTATAATATGCAGTGTCACTTCAGAACTTAGTGAAGACTTTGTGTGGGTTGAGTTTTTTGCCTCAACCTTTCCCAAAGAGTTATTTGTTTAAACGACCAACAATTTCCAACATATTGAGCACGATATGTTGGAAATTGCTGTTTATATCCTTTTAGTTAGTTATATCCTTAACTATCCGACTTTATTATGAAGCTTTCAAGAAATTTATCCAATTGAATAGCTAGAACTCGTTCAGTCAGATAATCTTAAGACTTAAACGGTATTTGATTCGAGCTCTTTTGTTAAACATGACTAATGGAGAAAGCTTCTTCACTCGAGGCTTGAGCTGTCTCACTCAGCCTCGAGAGGCTTTCAATAAAATTGACTTGGCTAGAAAAAAAAAAAACGTCGTAATCTTTCGGAATGGAGTAAGATGCTAGTTTTACTAAATACCGGATACAAATCAAGTTTATATATAGTTTACAGCCTCTAATATTAAAATAAAAATATTTTTTATACCCCTATCCATTATAATTCATTAGCCTATTTAAACTATTAAACACTAGCTACTTTCTTAAAGTAGTTCTCAATCGGCATTTTCCGCTCTAAAGCACTCAAATGGGACTTTTCATTGGCCGTATCTTTAAAGAGGATTTTAGGGGTCAGCGGTTACAAATGAAATTGCAACTGAACTGACTTAGTTCTCGAGATAGTTAAAGCGAGTTCGTGGTAACATAATTTCGTTCCATATTACCCATTTCTTGGTAGTTATAGACATCGTACAAAGCATCTATCAATGATTATGGTGCGTTTCGTTATTAACAAACATATTTTCGAGTTAAATTATAATGTTTATAAAATAATTTTAAAAATATATATATAATGTAATAATGAAAGAAATGTTTATTCCAGATCTGAATATGTTATAAATGCCCCCAAACATCAAATAATGTAATAATAAAAAAAGTTTTTGGATAATAAAGTTATTCATCTGGAAATATATTTGCCGCTATTTTAAAAATAATATTGATTAGTATCGACCTTAATTGACCTGAAACATTAACTGACGTATTAATATATAGTATTAATATAATATTAATTAGGGTAATATGATTCCAACACTAGTTATTAAGTCTTTCAGATTTCATGCTATCATCAAGTACATAAGTAATTAATACTTACTTATTGATAGGGAATAAATAAATTAGGAGTAATCAAACCACAAATTCATGAATAATGGGTAATTATCCAGCTAGGAACTGAGCAGACAAGCTGATGCAAATACTATGCAATATATTTGATATATTATTATTGTAAATGCTTAACATTGTGTAAATGATGAATATCGAAAAATGAAAAGAGACCTTACATAAATTTTAAGACCGTGGAAAAAATCCCAACGAAAAGCCATTTAGTCTCCAAGCTAAAACAGAAATTGAAATTATTTGTCCTAATTGGACAGATAATTTCAATTTCTGGTTTAGCTTGGAGACTAAATGGCTTTTCGTTGTGATTTTTTCCACGGTCTTAACAATTGTGTAAATGTATACATAGATGTTTGTATAATTTAATGTTAATCGGATCAAGCAATATAAAAAAAAATCAAAGTTTTAAAATCAGTGCACACCTAGAGATCGTTTATAGATGACTTTATTTAAGAAATAATTCTACTTATATACTCTCAGGGAGTTGATAATAACCTGTGTAGGATTAAGATATTATCCCCAAGGTCTGACTCTTAACTTATATATATACACTCAACAGCAAAAAAACCGGACACTTCATATTTTTCCTATTAAAAGCTTATTTTCAGCAATGTGTTTGTTTTTGTGGGTATTCTAGTTATTACAGAAAATGTAGGGTCTAGGTCCATTGATATATATATATATATATATATATATATATATATATATATATATATATATATATATATTAAGATATTCTCTCTGTTATATAAAACAGTTTTAGTTATTACCGTGCAATATTTTATTTTACATATAAGGTGGAATAATAAAAATAGGTGGTAAAAAATTATCAATAAATTCAATTTTAGGCTCTTTACAATTGAGACAACTTTTAATGTTTTTTTTTTTTATAAATTTATTTTCCATGAATAAATATTGTCGTAGGTGTAAAATAATGAATTTTAATTTAGAAAACGGTTTTGAGGTACATCACACATCTGTATAATTGCAATGAAATATCAAATAAATTAAATAAAAATTAATCATCACAACAAAAATTAATAATAAATAAGTATTAAATTCAATTACCTACTGAATGGGATGGTCTCATTGAGTCGGAATATCAGATAGCTGGGGTATGATGATCTTGTCAGGGCTGATAGCGGATGAAAATGGGACAGAGGATGAGGAATTGGGAACAAACAGAGTGGAATTGATTGCCGTTGACGGCACTCTCACTTCACACCTCTTTGTTTACTTCTTTCCAAAATATGTTTTCCGCCAATTTCACGACATATTAAGCCAACTTTGGCAGGGGCGGATTCAATGGGAGCTTTTATGGAGGGGGTTTTAGAAGAGAACAAACAATTCTGGATACTCGCATTCTGCATACATTCTTCCTTCAAGGCACCGATGATCATAGTTCGTCTATCCCAACAAAGTACACTAGATCGGAGGCCTGAAAAGATGGAATTAGTATCCATGGCATAACACAATGACGGTTCACACTCAAGTTTTATACTTAAATATAATTAGAACAGTGAAAAAAATCAATGGATGAAACAAACTATGGAAGATTTGAAAATGAAGACTGGAAATGTAGAAAGAAGCAGACAACACAAGACGATATATACAGGTGCAGAGATATTCGAGGAATCACATGACCAGGCTTAGAACTTACAACCTTTGGGTTTGTATACGGATACTTATATATATATACACGTGGGCTATCCAGAAAGTAGATAACGTTTTCGTCTGTGTCCGTTAGGGGCAGGGCTAGCGCGGCCATCTTGGGGTCAGAGCGTTGCGCAGCTCAGACGGCATCTAGCCGTGCTAGTGAGAGGTTCGTGCTGTGCTCCGTTAAGATACTGTGACGGTTTGAAATGTCTGCGTTAATTGAAAATCCCGCGAGCTGCGAGGTGCGTGCAGTAATAAGGTTTCTGACTGCAAAAAACTGTAAACCGATAGAAATCTATCGGCAGCTGTGTGAAGTAAGATCTTGTTGATTCACGACAACGCCCGGCCCCACACGGCAAATGTCACTCGTGAAGTTCTTGAATCTTTTCAGTGGGAGTTGTTTCCTCATCCGCCGTACAGTCCCGACCTGGCACCGAGCGACTTCCACCTATTCCCAGCAATGAAGAAGTGGCTGGCTATGCAGCGTTTTGATGACGACGCACAGCTGCAAGAAGAGGTAACGAAGTGGTTGAAGTCGCAGGCGGCATAATTTTTCGACGAAGGAATTTCCAAGCTCGTACATCGCTACGATAAATGCCTTAATTTGAATGGTGACTATGTAGAAAAGTAGTATTTGAGTGTGGCTTTCATCTGTATATAATAAAATTTGTTTCCTCTACTTTGTTTATTTTTTATTCCAAAACGTGATCTACTTTCTGGATAGCCCACGTATATATATATATATATGTATATATATATATATATATATATATATATATATATATATATATATATATATATACATATATACATGCATGTACACACAACCCTGTACGATTACAACCCATAGACCATAAGACCCTTGGGTTCAGTACATAGTGTAAAGTGCACGGTTACTATTTCAACGATAGTGCAGGGAGGGGTTGCTCAACCACCAGGTTTTCATCACTTAAGAATAATTACTTTATAAAGGCTGGGTGAATCCCAAGAGAATCTGCAGAACCCGCTGGCTTCATCCGTGGCTGTTCAAAATGTGGCGTCTATCCATCTGTGACAGACAAATTATTAAGTCTGCTACAGCTTGACTTGAAACCAGGACAGTAGTTTTGATGTGTAATTTTTCGATATATTTGGAATTTTTGAAATGCGCATATTCCCTGAAACATAATATCTTTATCTCACCCTCTTTGGATTTTTGACAGTAAAGGATATTGAACAATGCTTTAAGGTACCTCCAAGATCTCAACAGTTGAACCACATTTTGGTGCTTTTTTCGATACCCATTGTGTCGAAATTCCGTATTTCGGGTTTTTAATTTTTTCCTCTTCTACAATTTGATTGTAAATATGAGATTTGTAATGGAGTCCAACTGATTACAGTTTTTTTTTTTCCATTTGCAATGTATATTTTCAAGGAAATATGGGAATGGAAAATCAGTAAGTGCATTAAGGGATAAAACGTATAAATGCTATCGTTTCTAAAAACTAACGTAAAAAGTTTTTTTTTTATAATTATTGGTCATTTTTTATGAGTTATAATTTTTTGTTTTTTTGGATAGCTCAATTGGCAGAGCGATGTCACGGTGAGACAAAGGTTCCGGGTTCAAATCCCGGTCGAGGGCCTATCTTTTCTCTTTAAAAAAAGTAAAAAGTTTTTGTTTCTTCTCTTCTTTTTAAAAATATTTTTTTCTAACTTACAAAAATAATTAAATTTTTGTTTGGAGAATTTAAAAAAATCAGCGAAGTATGCTTGAAAGAAGTTATGAACCTCTTTCAATAATAATTGAAATTTCATTTTATTGCTGAAAAACCTAAAGTTTTTATCTTCCATTTAGCGATATACATCAAGGAAAAGTTGATAATTTGATCAATGAAAGGGTTATGGCATATTTGATACTATATTATCTAATTGAAATAAACATCCGTAGGTTGAATAGTTCCAGAGATAAAGTTTTCCAAAGAATAGGAGTTTTATTACCCATAGAAAATAAAAACGAATCGAATGATTCGATTCAGCCTGAAATTAGAATTTTTATTATCTTTCTTGGAATGGCCTCATTTCATTTTGAAAGTTTTATTCTATATTATAAGTTTTAAGTGTAGTACGCTTTGTTTATGAGTCCCTCATATAATTTCAGATATTTCGCCAATTCAGATATTTTTTTATAAAATATAAACTTATATCTTTTATAAATATTTAGATGTTTATGTCCGAGTGTTTTGGTATATTTATAAAGATGTTAATCATAAAAAAAAAATTCAACTCCGTCAATACCAATAAATAAACATATTCTTTAAATGCAAACTTAAAATATTTTCTGATAAAGTTATTGAGAAAAACATAAAATGGAGACAATTCCTTGCAAAGATATGAAAACTAGAGGTCTAGGTAAATCCAGGGAGAAGGGGATTGGTGTTGACCCCAACTCTGTCACAGGCCAACACCGTAACTGATGGGCCTCGCTTCCATCCTTGCTTTATAAAATTTTCTCAGGCGACTATTCCATATTTCTTTTTCCTTTTTTGCTGTCGTCAAATCAGAATTTGTGGACCTGTTTTTGAATCCCAGGTGAACTTGGTTGACAAGTTTGAAAACAAAAATCCGTCAAGGATTTTTCCTTTATGCTATGTCATTGGAATAAAATCATTTTTAAGCCTGTTGAATTATATTTTTTGAAAATTTATTTAATTTGAAAATGTTTTCTACGAATTAAAAATAGATCTTTTGTGTCCAAGAACAAATTAAGGTATTAGCGTCCTCTATTCTCTAAAGTATTGTAAACATATAAGTTGAACATAATAAGTAAAATGAGTACTTTTAAAATTAAAGCTTTTGAAATATTCTCCAGTTAAATCAGGCAAACAAAAGTACTTAATAATTTAAACTGAATATCAGAGGGAAACTTGTGAAAAAATCAAAGCTTGGAGAATAATCTCCTGTAAAATCATAACTTATAACCACGTCACAATATGCAATTAGCGTCCTAATAAACCATTTGAACATTTAATGAATGGTATTATAAGTGATGAGAATTTCGTATATTGTTATTAAAAAAGTAGAAAATAATTGGCACAAATCACAATAATGAAAGGCATAGCGAATATGGAGGGTTAATGCCGACACTGAAAACTTCCGAACCCAAACTTAACATCCTGCAAAACTCCCGTCTACGCCTCGTACGCTTACCAATCAGGTAAACCTCTCATCTTACCGGTTGCATGCTCCAAAATTAGATGTTGCGTAATTCAAATCAATTATAAAAACATTGGATTGTGTTAGTTTTTAACATTTATTTTTTAATAAATTGAAGAGTTCATTTTTATCTGACGAAATAAATAAACAAGGTTGTTAAATAAATGTTAAGAAATTGGTTCGTTAGAGTCAAATTAGTTATTTATTCGAAATGTCTCTATAGAAGCATACACAATAGGGCCCGCCCATCTTGACGAAATTGTTACGTTTGGATAAGCAAAGGATGAGAGCTAAGGTAGCTAGTACAAAAGCTGGCTATTGTTAACTCCGAATTAATACTAGAAAATTCAAAGCACGTTGGCTGCTATTGAGAAGAGGGGGTTAATGTGATCTAAATTTTAATGGGATTAAATGGAATTTCTATGGAAAATAAATTATCATTGTTAATTTTATTGAAGGTAGATAAACGTTACGTGCATTTATTTTTGTAAATAAATCTGTTCAATTTTTTTTTTCACCCAATGGAATAAATTAATACTACTAATGAATCAGAGTAACGATTAGGAACGTAACATTGTCCATACGTCATTGATATAGGAGTCTTTTGTCATTTTTTTTTGGGAGAATTAAAGCGTTTTGCTATTTTTTATCGAATAGAATGAATAAGAACATTTAAATGGATTTTTAAACGAGTAGAAATACCTATTACGGTATTTTAATTTCATTGATACAAAAGTGTTGTAATTTTAAATTGAATACTACACTTCTTATAAAAAAAATAAAGGAAGGAAGATATACGAGACAGGAGGAAACGAATAAAGGGACTGAAAGAAATTTTCGATTGACTAAGATGTTTTGTATTGATAAAATATAACTTGTCGGATCTGAAATTAGATGTAATTTCCACCAGTGGTAGGTAGTAGTGTTTGGCCGTTCTGATTCATTTTGGGTCAATAAATCACCATACCTTTTCCAAAAACTTTGAATTTATAAGTATAAACATAAAAAAAAATTAAATTCTAAGCGACAAAACAATACTGCATTATTTCGAAATAATCCGGTTCAATACATAGTTTTGCAGTAATAAATAGTCATCTATAAACGATCTCTAGTTGTGCACTGATTTTAAAACCTTGACTTTTTATTATATTACTTGATCCGATTAACATTAAATTATACAAACATATATGTATATATTTACATTTACACAATGTTAAGCATTTAAAATAATAATATATCAAATATATTGCATAGTATTTGCATCAGCTTATCTGCTCAGTTCCAAGCTGGATAATTACCCGTTATTTATGAATTTGTGGTTTGATTACTCCTAATCTATTTATTCCGTATCAATAGGTAAGTATTAATTACTTATGTACTTGATGATAGCATGAAATCTGGAAGACTTAATAGCTAATGTTGGAATCATAATACCCTAATTAATACTTTATACTACACAACCTATAAAGGTTTTATGACACGTGAGTTAATGTTTCAGGTCAATTAAGGTCAATTGGAAAAATAAAGCGTCGTATTCGTGGCAATTGTACAGCCTATAACCATGTCTGGACCCAAGGCACTTCATGGGTTTGTAGTAGTTGTAGGTTTACGAAAAAAAAAAAACTTCGTCTTATTTAAAACTCGGATTTTGTGTACATGTGTTTTATCACAATTAGCTGCTGTTTGTTCGGTTGAAGAATCACTGCAGCATATTCCAAGTTAAAAATCTCATTTCAATTTCTCCCTTGATCCCTCAGAAATTATATTTGTACACTTAAACGCAGAACGCAATCAACAGAGAGTCAGAACCACTTGTTTCCATAAGCTTGTATTGGTGTGAGAACTTAATATTTATTGAAGCAACACACTCCCTCCCTATAATCTTACGAAGTGGTCAACCGGGTCAAGCCGTAATCTTTACTTCTTCATTCTCGAAGGTATAGGGCTTCTAAATTATTCGAGCTGCGAAACGGGTCGATGTCCCTTGCTGAGGCATTAGCCCACTAACCCTAACCCTTTCAATATTGGCTGTACCCTCATACATCAGGAACCCAGTAGACCGGAACCTCTTCTGCCAAATAATAATCGTTACAATTGACCTCAGAGAATCCCTAAACCCCATCCTGATCTATGAACTAAGTGAAGTTGTTGGATCGCATCCTTACCTATCCTATCCTTGAAATCCCACAGGAAGGATTTTTTGCCACATGAGCTCATAGAACTATTCCTTACAAAATGACATTCTAGTTCTTATAGATAAAGAAACATCCTGGCGCTTAAAAATTGTATACTTATTAGTTCAATCAAGTCCCTTACTTGCTAAGTTTCTGAAGGAATTAACATTACAAATCCTTAAACATCACCGCTATATTCCGTTCCTTCCGACATTGTGATGGTTCTTGGTCCCCCTTAGTTGAGAATAGAGGAGAAGAATCGGACAAACAACTATTCAACACATTCATCCCCATTCCGGACCCCACCCCACCCATTCAGCTAAGGTTAAGGAATCCTTTTCTTCGCCTATTCCTCTCTCCCTTCCCTTGAAGGAAGCAAACCTTTCTTCGAAGCCTCAGGCAGAATGTAAATATTGTATAATCTGATGTTTTTTTACATATTCTTCACTTAACTTTCATTGTGTTGACTGTTATTTAATTTAACTTACATATTTATATTTATATTTATAATTATAAATCGGATGTTCAAGGCCTAAGTTCAAATGCTTAATAAAAATAATAATAGAAACTAATAAATCTATACTAATGATTTAACAATTAAAAATAAAACTGCTGATCCAGCATTACTCATTTCATTGACCATAACTCTTCAACAATATTTACAAATATATGCAAGTATTGAATAGGCATTTGGTGGATTGATGTGTTAATACCTGTTCATCATCAATTTGTGAGTTGCATTTATGTATTAAAATCGGAAACGTGTCAATTTTATATTTAGACTAGTGTGTTATCTAATATAATTCACTAAAAGCTCACTTCTCACTTAGGGCATGATCATGAGACCAACATAGTCTCGAAACTTATATGCATCTGTATAGTTTTAATGATATGGATGGATAATAACTGCCCCAACCTATTGCTCTCAAGTGTGTTAACTTACAGTAATTTTGATTTGAAAGACTACCAGTAGTAAAAAAAGACACTAACATTATTGTTAAATGAATAGCTGGATACGACATGGTAAATATCTAAAACAAAATAATCGATTTGAGGCGATATAATGATTTTCAAATAAAACATATGATTCGAATAATTTTTTTTAGCTTAGTATTAAACATACTTAAGTAAGTAAATTGGGCCTAAGTCACTTTTATTATATTGTATTTTCATGTTCAAATATTGAGCTTGGGTAGGGAAAAGGGGAGGGAGAGCTTATGACGTCTTTTGCGGAGCTTCTCAAGTATTGACAAATTAAAATTAAAAAAAAGGGAATAATATGGACCAGTATTGAGATGTGTTCAAAGGGACTGATGAAACTGGCTGCTTTTATTTAACAGTATTTTTACTTCTTTTTACTCATTCAGAGAGGGAGCGCCAAATGCTGACGTATAAACCATTCATACACACACACACACACATAATAAATATATGTACTCTACATTACATATTAATTATAACTAGCTAATGAGTGGTATAATTTGAAAATAATAATAATATTAATATTTATTTTTCAGTATTTATTGTATATATGTATACATCTTTCTTTGTTTTTGTTAAATGGGTGAGATTGCAGCATTGCTATTTCTACGTTATCGAAAGAATTAATTAGCCGAGATCATCTTCAACAACTAAATCTTTTCCACAATTAAAGGCACACTTGTAAGAGGCTGGGTGAGCCCCGAGAGATCCCTCAATGTCCATGCATAACTGATATCTGTTTATGTAAATTATAAGTAAGTAATTTATTCTTCTACGGCCGTTCTCGATCTCGGGATCTACAAATCAATAGCTTGGCGTTCTACACACTGACTTCCTCGCTGTCCAGATCATATAGATAACTTTATTAATAGTTCAATAATTTGTTTAAATTAAAGTTTCGGGATGCTTCT
This sequence comes from Arma custos, assembly GCA_037127475.1. Lineage (NCBI taxonomy): Eukaryota > Metazoa > Arthropoda > Insecta > Hemiptera > Pentatomidae > Arma > Arma custos. The sequence goes on along the minus strand of CM073761.1, from coordinate 25,745,316 downwards.
TCCCGCTCTTATTTATTATTAATTGTTGATATAATCAAGTTATATTGTATTAAACTTGTCAATTATCGTATTTAATTAACATCCCTAGTTGATATTACTTCGCTCAGTTAATAATGAATTTTATTCGGAATAATGTCATAAATAGTTACATATTGTTTTTTTCACCTCGGAACCCGAGAGGTATTAATACTTAAACTTTTAGCATAATAATTTTCCGTAAAATTGCTAAGTAAAGCATGACGTATTTTAATATGACGTGAAGGAATTTGTTAAAATTACATTTAATTTTATCAAATTAATAATATAATATGAATGACAATACTATCAGCCCGAAAATAATGAATATGCCTGTACGCGAAACAATATTAGGGATTATCAGAATGCAGATTTGAATAAAAACTACTATATAATCAGAAATGTTTTAATCTAATATTTCTTTTGCACTAAAACTCCATAAATTCTTCAGTATTTCTCCATCGCAATGAACTCAAGATTTTTCCAATGGAGCACGGTATATATTAAATTAAATTAAAAATATACTTGAGATAATTAAATTAGCTATAAATTAAGCTCGTGTACGGAATCCAATGCTAAATGTTGCCATATAAAAATAACTGTTTGAAATTATGTTTCATATATCAGGCTAAACGTTATCTATTATCAGATTAAAAAGATGTATAAACTCTAATTATCTTTTAGCAGAAAGATTCAGGGTAGAATCCTCAAGGGGTATGTGTATTAGTGTTTCATAAATTACTTAATTATAATATAATTGAATAATTAGTTTCCCATGCTTATATACGGAAAACTACATTAATAATAATGTTATATATTATGTATGTATATGTATTCCCTCCCACATACGGACCTATGCATAACAATAAAAAGAATTCAAATGTAGAAACAGCAAAAGCTAAGGATGGAATAGATTGTAATACGGCTAATAAAGTTTTTTTTAAGACTACAATAATTTATACTATTGTGTTCTTAGAAATTGATGATCCTCATACAAGATTGAGAAGGGCGGTTGAACAAACAACAATTTCAAAGGTTCTATCTGATTCTTATAAAGGATTCCACCGGCTTGTTCACATAACATAGCTTTAGCAATTAATTTACCTTAATAATCCGTGGTAAAATATGCCATTGTAAATTGATTGCGGTGGAGAATCCTTGGATAAATTTCAGATGTTCTATATAAGCTCAAAAGTAACTTTAGGCGACATAGTTGTGCCTGGAAGTTTTACCCCTCCCAAAAAGGGTTGTCTGGAACACCCTGCATAACATTTATAACAGTTATAACTGAAGTATCTGTCTTGTATAGGTTTATTTATTTCGGCTCACAACTTGTTTTCTGTTTTTCTATTCCCTTATCGAGGAACATAATTGAGTCATACAACGTAAACTCTAAAAGAAATCGTTATAAGCGAATAGAAGGTATCTATGAGATATTTTTTCATGCATATATATGTATTTAAATACATTAATAATAATGCTATTGACTATAACGATAATATGAATGAATAATGCTGCACTTTCTAGTTAAATTTCATATTTAAACGGCCGGAGCGGGCGGTTCGGAAAGTAAATTTACTCATATACAGCCAATTTACTCCGAATAGTAAACTATGCAATAAATTTGATTAAATATTTAAAGTGAGTATACAAATCAGAATGGTTTCGGTGAGGAAAGCAGTAATTATGAATAACAGCTACCCACATACGGAAATAAGCTACATTATTGTTTAGTGACTTTTTCCTAAAGGCAAATCTTTATTAATAATTCACTCTACACCATTTTGACCCGCACACAAACAATGTACAGAGTTTAAATGCCAAAGCAGCGAGAAATTCAAGAATGAAGGGTGTAATACTCTTCATGCTTCTAATGTCATTGTATATCATTACACTGTCAGCCAATTTGCTGACTGCCATTGTTTTTTTTAATTCACGGTGTGGATAAATAAATAAAGAGAGAAAAAATGATGTAATAGTCTGTGTTACAAATAATTAAGTTTTCTTTGAGGCTACAATTATTATAAAATTGTTATAGATGACAGAAACTCGATAGTTTTTATTTGAATTCAAAGAAGGTAAGCGGATTCGAAGAAATACTTCTTGCTTTATCTTCCTCAGATGCCTTTCCAACCACCGCGGCCAGTTTTCTAGTTCCCTGCTTAACCGTTTTATTGGGTTGAGGAATAATCCTCTTTTACTTGCAATCCTCTGTATGAACTCCTGATATGAAACTCTGGGACGCCCTCGCTGTCTCTAATAGCATAATAGGATCCATGTCCTCGTTCATGCGGCAGACATGCCCAAACCACTTGAGTTGCCAGTTCTCCGAAGTGATCTTGAGTTCAAGTACTTCCAGCTGCTCTCTTATACTCCTTATTTTAAGGCGTCACCTCCAAGTTTTTCAGTGTCCACCTTCAAGTGCAGTCCAGCTTAGACATAGACTTATTCCAGCTCTCTCCGCCGTAATAAGGACTTATACAATACCATCTTGGTACTTTATATCAACCTCACGGTGGCCTCAAGCATTTTTAGTGATCTGGTATTATATCCAATTCATCTTGGACCATGAAATCTCATTACCTTACCAAAGTAGCAATTAAAAAAATTACAATCCCTAAATAGTTTTATCCTTTCACTATCTCAGGAACCTCCTAGTTGCAGACCGAAGAACAAGGAGCTCTTCTCTCGTCATAACCTCTACTTTACTTTTGGAGGCATTGGTTTGTATACCTTTCCTGGGCAGCTCTTCATCCCGTTCCACGAATGCTTGCTGTAGTTTCATCTTTGAATCGGTTCTGAGAACGTCATCCGTGAACGGTTCTTATATTCCTTATATTCTTTCAGGCGTATTGTATATATACATTCATACACACACACCCACATACGTATATATATTTTTATACGTGCTTTCATTAAAAGGAAATTGATTGCTGAATAATGTTTATTCACACTTTATAATATATTTATAAATATTCTTTTGCATTCGCTTAAAATTTTCAATTCCATATTTATTGCTTTACAAGCCAGAATTAGGAGAAAGCTTCTGGTTTATTTTTCCTCGATGAAAGCTACAGGGAGTGTTTGTTCAAGGGATCCACCAACCCGCTTGGGGATATCTCCAATAAGTCTCGCACTCAGGGATCACATCCTAGACCCTTCTCAGAAACCAATAACGCACGATCTCTGCCCATTCACTATTTTTCTAATTTCAGCCATCTTTCCTACCCGATTATAAAATAAATATTGATAGAACTGTCTTAAATGTTATTATTGAGGAAATGAAAGTAATAAAAAAAAAAAAGATAGAAACAAGGAAAAAGAAAAAGAAAAGTTTTATTCTTTGTTTAGTGGCCCTTTCTTTCCTTCTGCATTAATGTCCTTCCTTATTTTCTCAATTACAATCATTCTGATATAATATGAAAAGTATCTTACCACACTGTTAAAAAAATTATAATTCTTCACAATTTATTTCAAAGGCCAACAGAAGTTGTTATAATACTAGTAATTTTTTAAAGCATATAACACGCATTGACATTTTTATAAATTTTAGTGTAAATCCATTAATCGAAGACTGCATACTCTTCAAGTCTCATAACTAAAAAAACTTCTTTTTTTAATTCATTACTTAATATTTACAACTTTAATATAGCAATATAAAAAGTAAATATAATGAAAGGTGTATAATGGCATGGATAAAGGCAAGTAGTGAAATTACCCAGTGGTAGGGCTCAAGTAACAAATCCAACTTAGGTCAACTTCTTTTCAGACGCCTCGGATCGGGAATTGAAGATTTTGTGGCTAGGATTGAAACAAGAAGCTTTGAGTGGGAATAAAGTTTTCATGAAATAACTGATAAAGGGTTCGGGCCAAATAAGCAACAAATGGGACATTGAGGCCTTATGGATTTCTTTATTCGTAACAAATTATGGAACATTAAGGATTTTACGAAGGATTTTGGGTTTGTAAGGATTGGATACACCCGGACGTGAGGAATTCAACGGTTGATGGCTCATCAATTCAGTCCTCATGAGGGCAGCAGGGGAATAAATAAAGTACAGTTACATAAAAAGAACAAAATGTAGTATATTTTACATCCAGAGCTCAAAACAGTATAAAAATATTAATTTTATTTTTAGAAGCATTATACATCAATGACAAAATAGATAAGTTGGTAAATGATAGGAAGGAATCTAACGAAATAAGTAAATTGTTCTCATCAGTGATTTTAAAGTTAAAAATGAAATAAAGAAATATAGAAGTCTACACTTATTAGATAACACAGATAACATAACCTTCTCAGGAACCTCATAACATTGTTTTCATTTTCCAATTTCTTAATTCATACAATTAACTTTTTAAAATAAATAAAAGATATAAAATAGATCAATATAGATCAAAAATCACTAATTTATATTAATTGACCATTCATGATGATATATTGAAGAAGAAAACAAATTAAAATACTATTTTAATAATAATAATCAAAAACAGTCCAAAGTACAAATTTCAAAAATTGTTAATTGACCATGGAGTACACTGTAACTCTAAGCTTTGTAAGAAATATTTTAAATTATATGACAATCAACCAAAAAGGTATCTATACTTTCTATTCAGTATTTTGGGACATGTTTGTATGTAAAATTATGTATTTATTTGATTTGTCTTTTATTTTTAGGTTGAAAATGTACAAATTTATAAAAAAAAATTTAGATAATATTTTAAAAATTAAATAACGTTAAAGGACTTATAAATAATGTAAATTGAGAATGACATATAATTGTTGAAACGTTTTTAAATAAAGAAAAATAATATATGACTGGGAAAAGGTTTTAATTTACTCACTTGAATGATTGACTAATTTTATTTATTAATTTTAAACGGCCCCAACATTAATGTTTCGAACCATTTCCCATTTGTAAGACTTTACTTATTTGCCTATTAATATTACCCATATGTTTCGTAGTATATAGATTGTAGTTCCTTTCCTTCTTTCAAAATTTTATTTAAAACTAAAAATTGATTGTATTTTTAAGAATCTTTGTAATCGAGACTGAGGGAATATTTAAGAAACAAAAAATATGTATATAACACACAGTGCTTATTCCTAAAAATGGTTAACAAAATTGTAATAACTTAAAAAAATACTGGTATTCTGCTCGATTACTTTTTATTTATTCGAATAACATCAATTGTGTTTGTACTGATAGCACTGCCTATTTTTTAAAGTTTATTTTACTAAATAAAAACTGCATAGCAAATTTTCCTTTGAAAACTATTAACTGAATTAAAATGAGAAATGAAAAGAATGGAATTAAAACTTCTACCAAGATTATTCGCAATATATTCGAGAATACAACATTTTTTGTATATTCCCTCAATTTGTATAATATATTCCCTCAAATTTTTGAGCTTATTTAATCTCGTTGTCTTATTGCTTATAAGCTTCTGGGAAATATTTAAAATGTATTGGTATATTCAGGATCGCATTGGTATTATCTCCAAATTGTATCTATCGATATTCAGACTCCAATCGTTTCTGATGTGGTTCAATCATGTCTACTTATAATATTACATAAAATTATTCTAACCTTATCTAATATATATACATCATAAATCTGGCTAGCCAGTCGAAGTAGTGTAAATAAAAGAATCAAAACTGTATTATCTGTCGTCATCGGCGGGGCGTTCCAAGATGCCGATACGTCGAAGGAATTCTCCGCAGGGCGGGCGAAACCTCAAAGTAATTTTTCTCCGCAGGGCGAGAGAAAATGTCCATCAAATTACTTGCTCCAACAGGGCGAGCGAGGATCAAAATATCGGGTCGGTTCGAAATGGTCGAACCGACTGCCAGGCCAATACTGTGTCCACAAAGTTCCTCACTCCAACAGGGCGAGCGAGGGTCAAAATATCGGGTCGGTTCGAAGTGGTCGAACCGACTGCCAGACCAATGCTGTGTCCACAAAATTCCTCACTCCAACAGGGCGAGCGAGGGTCAAAATATCGGGTCGGTTCGAAGTGGTCGAACCGATTGACAGACCAATACCAATCTGTACTGTACTCGGGCGAACACTATATATATATATATTATAAACTTGGAGCTTTTTATCAATTAAATCTGAAACGTTAGATATAAGAGTTAAATGCTGTTCCCTTAATTAGACAGTATTTATTTCCCATGCACATATTTTAATGTTAAAAAAAATATTTTTTTAACATACTCACTATGGGTTAGAGAAAAGTTCGTAATATATATATTTTTTAATGTTGATAAGTTCATTTTTTTTGTGACATGTATACAAATATTTACCATTAAATATTTTTTATATTGAATGATAATTGTTGACCTTGATAATATATGTGGAAGAAAGTGGTCCGGGTAGGGGTCACAATGAATTTCTCGTAGAATTGGAGAAAAACTTTATTGATTAGCCAACGTTTCGACCTACTTTGTAGGTCTTCTTCAAGGCTGTGGGGGGGGGGGCTATGAGAGTCTGTGTTTCAAGCTAGTAAGGACCTAACCCCCCAGCCCCCCCAAAGCCCTGAAGAAGACCTACAAAGTAGGTCGAAACGTTGGCTAATCAATAAAGTTTTTCTCCAATTCTACGAGAAATTCATTGTGACCCCTACCCGGACCACTTTCTTCCACATATATTATCAAGGTCAACAATTATCATTGTAATCAATTTACCTTGCTGTACATCATTATCTTTTTTATTACCTGTATTCACCTTACTTTTGTTTATTTATATTTAATATGGTTTAATATATTTGTACCATCTTTATTCTTATATTGTCTGTATTTTGCATACAGGTAATATATACCTACAAAGTAGGTCGAAACGTTGGCTAATCAATAAAGTTTTTCTCCAATTCTACGAGAAATTCATTGTGAACTCCACCCGGACCATTTTCTTCCACATAAAACTTTTTTATATTCAAGACTAGTAACTCTTTAAGTAGATTGAATTTAAAGACACTATTTTTCTTTTTCTTTTTTTCAAAGATATGTAAGGGGATTCGATAAGATATATTTTTATATTTTAATTCTATCTCTACGTCATAGATACAATAGAGAGAAACAATTGAGATGGCCACCATAAAATGTGAATACACTGACTAGTAACTACATCAGAGGTTCTTTCGTTGTATGTCGAATCCAAAGTTCGCAGATTAAAAAGAATATCGGTTCTTTTATACTCGAAATTCAATTACGGTATATTTCATGAGATGTATTGGACCATTCCATAAAAGTCAACATTCTTGAAACTCACCATATACACACACGTCGGCAGCTCAGCTTTACCACTTACCACCACTGATCAAATGAAACGAATTGTTTATTAATCACTTCGTAAGTGATAAATATTTATTTATTTATTGCTTTTCTAAACAATCAATCTCTTTAATGCCAGAATGTTTTTCACATCAGTCTTACATGAACCTTTATTTTCGTATATCGAGAACCGATGTTTATCCTTAGCCAGTTTTCTGGCGTATATTGGTCCTCAACATATATCAGGAAATTAACATAATTTATCTGTTTAAAGTATTCATTATAATACCTAGAATGTATAATAATTTGACCACTCCGATATATGTCTTATAAGAATAATGTTATTTTTTACTTTTTAATTGATATAAAGCTATTCTAGAAATGAGTTTTGACATTAATTTGTTTACTTTTTTAGTGATTTTGACTTTATTGAGGAGCACTTTATTTATTTTAAAATATTCACAATGTTTTATTTAGATTACTTAAGTTATACCTTCTATTTTGATTTAAAGTGCTATGTATCAGGATCGTTAAGTGAATGCATATCACTGTGCTGTGGTGTATTTTTTATGTGTTTATTTTACACCGAGGACATGTTTCTTTCTGAACCAGACCAGTTAGAAATTTAAAATGTAATGAATACTGTTAAAAATGGGGAAATGAAGGAAACGTAAAGTAACGCTTACTATTAAATTATATGTTAATTAGTCAATCTGAATTTCGATTTTTGAAACTATAATATATAAAATGGGAGCAGATTAGCTCAGTGGTAGAGCGCTGTGATGCCGTGCCCAAGGTCCCGGGTTCAATTCCGACTGCTGGTATATTTTATTTAATCTGGGGATGGATCCTTTGTGATCTGTGATCCTCCGGGGATCGCACAGCTTCTATAAAGCGGGAATCCCAAGATACAAGGAAAAATCTGGCGTCGAGCGTTATTAAAACGATAGTAATACATCTAGGACAAACCACCTCTTTGCACGACAGTTGTCCTAGGAACAGTAGTCTTTACCACGCACTGAACCCAAGACCTTCAAGGGTTGTAGTGGTAAAGTTTTTTTTAATTAATGAAATAAGTATTTAAAATGAATAAACATTTCAAGATTTGTTTGAATGACTTTATTTTTATTAATTCCTATCTCATTATCAATTTCATCATCTTGTGGATCTGAACATATGGTAAATTATTCCATTTCTTGTGATTTCCTCAATTACCTGCAAATCGAGTTTGCTAGAAGCCAGGACAAGACGAGGTACTCTGGATCATTGGACAAGAAGTAGGAGCGATGAAGCAAGAAGTTGCGGTCGGACAATGAAGGCGCCTGAGGAGGAGTGAAGATGACTGGAGCTTATAAATATCACTTCACTTGCAGGCGCCCCCTCCCCGCTCCCCCCACCCCAATCCAATATTCCACGGACATTTGCATTTTCCATTACCCCTCACAATTAACCACTGCCGCTTCATTATTAACTCAACTGCTCCCATTTCAGAAATCTCTATTATCCCTAAGCACCTTACTCACAGGGTTAATAGGTCTTTTATCAATTGGGCCGTGCGAAAAAGTTATGGTTTTTTATCAAGAAGGTGGTTTGGGAGACGGAAGAGAATATGGTAATATTGAGTTTTAAAAAAAATTAAATTTAATGAAATAATTTTTTTTACTCTGGGAATATATCAGCTGTGAATTGTTAAAATAAACAAACTTTATGTACATTTGCCCGGGTTTGAAAATCACATGCCAAATTATAAGCTGAAACTCACTTTTTCTCACATTATATAAATCTAACCACTGCGAGAATGGTGGTTTGATCATTGATGAGTGAAGATGTAAGTGTTCCTAGGAGAATATTAAGAAGGATTGGCAAATATGGGCAGGTGAAGGGATCCAGAACGAAGAACCCAGAAGAATAATTGAAGGCTGTACAGTGACCCAAGATGCACTGGCTGGGGTCAGTGAGGACTCCAGGAGCCTATAAGTGTCCGGAAGGCCACTGCAATAAATAGGGAGGAATGGCGGAAACTTATCGAGGAGACCAAAGCTCATTGATGAGATGCAGAGCTAGAAAAGAAGAAGGGATCCAGAAGTTACAGGTACCTGGAAGTATTTGATAAAAGCAGCAGTTTTATAGTACGAAAATATACAATCAGAGCGGTGATATCCTGTAATTGGAGAGTGTATAAAATTAATTACACAACGAATCAAGAATGTACGAGTAGATATATTATTTTGTTCTCAGAACTGGGAAGAGGGTGTGCCCGTCGGAAATAAGAATTAAGTCACTTCAACGCGCTTTAACAAAAGACAAAAGAGCGCTTGGAAAACCCGAATATAAATCTTATGAAACAAGTAATGAGTCTCATCAATATCTTGTCCAGCGAATAGCCCTCCGCATACCAAGCAACCATTGTCGGAGTTGGGGGAAAACGAAAGATGAAACTGTTGGATAATTTGTATTTTGTACAAATATTAATGAAAAGCAGTTATGAATTTCAGTATGATCAGGGAAATATGATCGCTACGTATGATCGATCATCGCAAATCCTCATCAGCTAAGCCGAAAAGAACTTATGATCTCAAGACTGCATCAGTCTAATCTCTTTTGCCCAAGGATATGTCATCCCACTTAAAGACCTGCAATATGCGATACGTATGCATCAAATAACCGATTTATAATTTAAAATCAGCTAACATACACAAAAATATATTATTTTATCATCGAAATTTTGTAGAAATATACTTTATCCTGATACATGAAGACTTTGGGATGTAGATATTGAAAAATATATAGATATACAGCACATCGATATTTTCTGAATAGATCGAAAAAGTAGTTACATGTATCGTATTATTATATAGACAAAATATTTTAGTTTTTGTAGTGTAGTTTTAATCTTTAAGAACTATAATATACTACAGTTGATTTCTCTATGATGTCAAAACTTCTATGTGAATAAAAATAAATGATAATTTTGAAACAGAACTGAATATAGGACACAAGAAACCCAAAGCAATTAGCAATGTTTAAAACGTTAGATAGTAATATGAATAAACAGCTTTTTAACATGTTTGTTTTTAATTTTTTCTTCTACTTCACATTCTTCCATTCTTATTTTTTTTTTTTTAATAAAAAAAAAATAAAGAGTTTTCGTTACACAAAATTTCGATAGATATTATTAAAATTCCAATATACCGATTTTGTTTTCTATCATGCAAGTATAGTAAGTAACAGAAAATGTTTTCACTGAAATCACTCAGAAGCTATTCAAGGTAATAAAGTTCTATAGTAAAGCATAAAAAAATTCTCTGAGAGATAGAGATCGTCATTTATAAATCCGTTCGGTACATTTGTCAACGTCATATTTTTTTTTATTTCCTTTTACAAGTTAATGTTTTTATTTCTTCTGGTAGTCTGCAGACACTAGTTCAGTTAATATTTTTTGTTTTTGTTTAAAAAAAAGACGAGTTTTTTGGGGGAATAGGTAAAATATTAATAAGTGTTTTGCCAATTATTGAGTATATCTAAGAAATGTTTCGAAAAAATAATTTATAACATTAATCTCAGTTTTCGTCAATAAAATGAAATTGTATAATAAACAGACCAATAACAATATCTGTAAATTAATCAAGAAAATGTTAAAATTAAGGCATTTGTGAAAATAATAATGAAAATAAAAACAAGTTAAATATTGAGATATTAATATGAATATTATTAATATTAATTATATTGAGATATTAATATTATATTGAGATATTAATTATGAAATTAATAAAATAATTATCCTTCTTTTTAATTTATTTATTTTTTATTTTTGTTTTTAATTTATTTTTTAATATCCAAGAGTATTCCAATTTAACTTATCAATGTTTGCTTTATTTTTTCATTTAGGAAGAGTTTAATTTCAGAATAGTTTTATTCGATTTACTGTAATTTGTTGGTACATTGTAATTTTAATTCACAAAAAAAACTGTATTTCCGTGTTATTTCATAGATTAGAAACAAAGCGAATTTTATAAATTTGATTATAAAACTCTTATAACTAATTCCACATCACGCGTTTTGTGAAATCAGGATCTGAACTTTTCCTAGAAGTAGGGTATATCTACCCCAACTGTGAAAATAAAATTAGAATTAATGTGTTATTTGAATAAGAAACTATAACGTTTCGCTATGTTTCAGGATTTGTGAAAGCTCCCTCACAATGAGTTAAGTGAGGCCATAATACTTCAGCTAATAATTTAGTCTACTGAATGATGGTATTATTATACCGTAATTATTTGGAATAAGTCATCAGTGGTCGCTTCTGAATCAACAAAAGCTCAATTTACAAAATGTATCTTTTAACGTATCCTTGGCTTACAAAATATCCTATATACACATTTTCCTACAGTCAAACATACATGTGTGCCAGATAGAGTCATTTTAAACTAAATTTCTCATCGATAGATAATATAAAACATTAGCAGCAGTTGAAATAGTCGATTAAAAGTACTTTTTTTAACTAAGTACACATTATCTTTATTTAATATTTATGTACAGCTACAGATACTGAACATATCCTAAGAAAGTAGATAAAAATCTGTATCTCAAAATTCTCCGGTAATAGAAACCCGAGGCTGTCCCAATTCCAGAAGCAATTGGAATAATGGATATACATGTCTGGAGCACTTACTCCGATAGAAACGGTAACGTTTGTAGACGATATGGAAGCTCTTGACAATGTGTTTACTGATAACAACTGTCTCCACATATCAATGCATAGACATAATCATTACAGTTAACATTAACGTAGTCATAATAATATATGTTCCTATTTAGGAAAGCCAATTAAAACCTTGTCTGATTTGATTTTGAAATTTCATTCCGATTTTAAAATTTGCATATGTTGTAAATATTTTTCGCTTTCACAAAAACACATAGTTATTACTTATTGTATTATTTCAAGATAACGGTTCACATAGAAAAATAACGGATACTTACAAACAAAACAAATTTACAAACACCATTTAATTAATGAAACAATTAATGACCATGAATTGTATTATAATGTCATTAAATCGTATTAAATGAATAAATATTCATTTAACGTTTGTACTCGATATGGCATTCACTAAGTTCAAATTATTTTCCCAATTTCAGTTTTTCATTATAACAAAAATGATATCCTATTATTCAAATCATATTATCTACAATGCCCATAAATTATATTCCCGATGTTTTGCTATCGTCCAACGACGATTTTTTGATTTTCTAATAATCAATAAAACTTACAAAATGTACTATTATGATTAATTATATTAATACTGAGATCTTATAACCTGATAGATCTTATAACTTGATCATGAATGATCCACATTTGGGTAAAATATTATTGTTGCTTAAGATATTCAAGCAATACCTAATGATATGATCAATTTAATGTTAATAGTTACAAAAGTTGATAATTTATCTTAGGAACAATAATATTGTAACTAATGCATCAACAAGGGAAGGGATGTTCAAAGTTATAAAAAAATCGCGTTTACGGTATGTGCTCGTTTAGAACTCATATTGAATTAGTCAAACCTCTCCTTCTGAATATTTAAATGCTGAACTATGTATGGAAGAACCGAGGAGGTAGGAAGTCGAAGTAGCCATTGCAAAATTGACGTCTTGTAGGTCAATTCTTAAGGATCGAAAAGATGCCTAATTTAATTATAGCATCTTGCGAGGGAACAGGAGTTTCTATAGTTAAACAGATATGGGAAATATGATAGGTTTAAGTGCTTACGATGTTTGATAACCAGAAACACCGTAATTCGAGAAAAAATATAAGGTAAAATGCAGTGAATGCTCTTTTTGCGGTCTCCACGTTAGTACACTAGTGCAATTTGCACCGAAATTTAAAAAATTGGAAATATCACTCTTCTGATCTATAAAGATGTGAAACGTAGTAGTCAACATCTCAAGCCATTCGAGAATAAGATATTGCGTAAAATATTCTGACAGAAAAAGGGTGAACCACTGGAGAATTGAGGATATTACACAACGTGAAGTCGCAGAATATGGATCCGGTTTATATAATTGAAACCATAGCGTTTGTTGTGAACTGTTCGCAATGTTTTTGCGAGCTTAGCAACGAACGAATTACTAAAAAGTCATTACGCACAGAGCAGATTGGTAAACGTAAGAGGAGTAGGCCAAGGGATTGGTGAGAGGAATGCGTTAAAGATGATCTAGATTTGGGTTAGGGCGGTGATCCCTGGAAGAAACTTTGTAAACAGCGGTTGGTGGTATCGGCATCGACCCTTAGGATTCGCTAAGCCTTTTATTATTATACGGAAAAGGGGAGCTCCGAAGTTGGAATTACATAGTCACCCTTCCAACACGTCCACCGACACAGGCGTGCAGAGAATGAAATTCATCCGGTTTGGGAGTGAACAAGTATACAGTAGCAGTTTTAAATGAAAAAAAAGCTCGTGACCTCGATGCCTGCCGATGATGAATACCGGGTGTAGTATTCGGAGGGTCAATCATCGACGTTTTGATGTTTCAACTTTCAAAGCCACCTCTAGGATCTACACTCTGCAATTGGTGCCACATCCAGTCTAACTTGTTAGTTGTAACTGATCAAGTAACCTTTATTGGTAGAATATATTTCAAAACATATTTCATCGACTTAATAAATAACACAAACTTTCATTTTGAATGCTGGTAAATTTCGCTAACCATTACTACAACAGGTAGTGCGTATCCCTCGGTAATATTGTGGTTCTGAATAGTTGTGGACAGTACTTAAATTTACTGGAGTAAACAGCTTCAAAAAACATTTTCGATTGTTGGAACGTATTATTATGTTAATCCTTCATCATTAATGATTACTATTCTATCTATTATTTACATCAAATCTTTGTTTTTCATTTTTACTGTTATACAAATTGACATTATTATTTATTTCATCTACATATGTATATAATAAAGAAATATCTTTTTATTTTTTCTTAATTCTAATAACCCTACAGCATGACTAATTGCTGACATTTGTTTTTAATAGTTGATAGGACAGCTTGTAGTGGATAAAGGAGCCTGAAGTCCTACAAAGCATGGCTATGAATGGAAGGGTTGCTATTTACAGCTACACACTACACCCTACACACCCTTTCCTAATGGTAGCATTGTTTTTTGACCTTTCTATTCAATACCCTCCTGTTTTAGCCGAGATTTCAACATTGGCACTTGTGTTGCACTCCATACACCGAGCGCCTATTCCATGCATATAAACATCCATCCTTTATTTTCCATTATTCCCTAAAATAATTATATGTATTGGAGTATAACGTTCTATCATTAAAAATTTTAAATTTCGATGGGAAGAAAACAAACATTTCTCTTAAATGTGTATTGGATTTTAGTGCCACCAAACGTCAACCATAATTTTCGCAATTATGTTATATAAAACTCTTTCTGCGTATTCGGAATAAAAAATATATAATAATACAATCATTTAATGATATATTTTTATTGTATTGATTGTAATTATATATTCATTTTTACTTAATTTTATACTTGTATATCAAAAGTATTTTTCAAGTTGGCTTGAAACATACTATTTCCGTTTGAAATAATTATTGATGATGAAAATTCTTGTTTAATTGTCTTTTGCCTTTCTGCAGTAATTAATTCGAATCTTTTCTATTGCTATTACTTATATATTTTAAATATATATTTTTAAGAATCTATATATTTACTTTTATTACTCTGTTTTAAATTTGTTTTCTCCTTGTTTTTTTTCTGTAGTTTTTAGTATTTTATTTTTCTATTTTAATTATTGCTGTTATTCAATTTAGAAATTTAATGTTTTTTTATTAATTCTAAAAATTTTAAGTTGCTTAGTGTGCCTTTCTATGAGACAATACCTCTTCTTGATCAACAATTACAATTATTTTTAATTGTTTAAATATGTAAGGCTCACTACACCGATCATGGAATAAACAATAAGTTGCACCAAGTTTAACATTCAACGGTGTTCAGAAAATCGGCGCTATGATGAAGTATTAACGCAAAATATTAGTGCACTAATTACATTTCATTTATTCGAGAATTAGTAATTAATTTTCAGCCTTTATTGTAATCAATACTAAATTTGATACTAGTTCAAAGAGAGTAGTTGTAGTATTAATATATTGAAGCAATAAATAGAAGAAATTTATACAATTTATTACAAAGAGGACGGGTTGCCCACCTCGGTCGGCTGAGTTGGCTAGCTCACACAGCATATTACATCATACTATATGTTAGACATTCTTTATTTATAATAACTAAATAATACAATGAGTAAACAATTTTTTGTTGTTGTTCCTCTATCATTAGGGAAATATTCTTCACCTCATTATCTATAGGATACTATTTTGTTACAAGCCTTGTATACGAGGTGTGGCTATTAAATAACGAGACTGAGGTTGCTGCGGAACATGTAATCATGCGCCAACCTCCATTGACTGACACCTGTTTAGAGTGTGCAGCTTTCTCTTTAGTATGCAGTTAGTCTCGCTTCTGTAAACAATACCGTTTAGTCAGAGCCTACATTCGCGTTAGTGTTGTTTTTCTGTTTTGCCGGATAAAATGATCAGTGTAATAATAGAGCAACGAATTATTGTGAAATTTCACTTCAAACTTAGAAAAACCGCTACTGAAATTTATAATTTACTGAAAGAAGTGTATGGCAGTGAATGTTAAGCGTTTTAAAGATGGCCGAGAAGACGATGAAGATGATTCGCGGCCAGGTCGCCCTTCAACGTCAAAAACGGATGACAATGCTGAAAAAATCGGTAATTTGATTCGGTCTGATCGTCGATTAAGTATTCGTGCAATTGCTGAAGATGTAGGCATTGATAAAGAATGTGAACGGGTAATTTTACATGACAATTTTAACATGCGAAAAGTATGTGCCAAAATGGTGCCTAAAATTCTCACGTTTGAACAACAAGCAACGCGCAAAAATACTGGCACTTTAGATGCCATTGCAAATTACCCAAATTTATTGGAAAGGGTAATAACATGTGATGAAACTTATGACTAATTATACTTATGATCCTGAATGAAGCGCCAATCCATGCACTGGAAGACCCAACTTCACCGAGAACCAAAAAAGTTAGTGTGAGCAAATCAAAATTTAAAGCGATGATGATTGTTTTTTTCGATATTCATGGGATTGTGTACCTTCACTGGGTTCCTGAAGGTCAAACTATTAATCAATACTACACCAAGACAATGCTACACCAAGACAATGCGCCAGCTCATTTCGCGTTATCTGTCAAGAGGTTCCTAGCTCAGTACAGCATCCCAGTGTCAGAACATTCACCTTATTCACCAGATCTTGCACCATGTGACTTCCATCTGTTCCCTGAGGTGAAATCTTCATTAAAAGGGACGAGATTTGAGTCCGCGGAAGCTGTAAAAGTGAAAGCAGCACGCGTTCTGAAGGAGCAGACAGAAGAATGACTTTCAGCACTGTTTCCAACAATGGAAAATTCGCATGAAGCGTTGTAGGGATAGAGAAGAGGTGTATATTGAAGGTGATATTAAGTAATTATGTATAAAATAAACATAAATTTTATTGCAACGTCAGTCTCGTTATTTAATAGCCACACCTCGTATACGACTAAAGTAATGAGCTAGAAGATAAATAACTTAATATAATCTATAATAATATATAAATGATATAAGACAAATGGATTGGTTCCTAAATTCATGATGAAGGGCAGTGAGAATCTAGGACTTTCGCTTGAGGTTTTAAGGAGGCTCAACAAGCAGTTCTCCAAGACACAGCCAGGATCGTCAGAAAATTTCTAAACGGTTGAAGAAAAAAAAAAAAAGCAGAATAGAATAATTTATTAATA
Source organism: Arma custos (assembly GCA_037127475.1). Classification (NCBI taxonomy): domain Eukaryota; kingdom Metazoa; phylum Arthropoda; class Insecta; order Hemiptera; family Pentatomidae; genus Arma; species Arma custos. Next base: position 25,728,147 of record CM073761.1, on the reverse strand, counting down.
TTTACAACTGTAATTATATAACATCAAGTAAATCTGCTGTACAATGGACATGAAAACAAAAAACACTAGTGGAGAAACTACCCATCGGTAGCACTCCAATAAAGTTCTATAGTAGAAGGTCTCGAGGCCATCTTCTTTTCAGACGCTTCGGAGGGTTATCAGGAATATTATGGGAAGCAAATTGAGAGACTAGCGGATTCAAGTGTAAATGGAGCTTTTCATGGAAGGATAGGTATCCACTTTGGGCCAAATCAGCGACGTATGGGATATTAATATCATGATGGATGAGTTTGTTAGTGACATAATAAGGAGCATTGAGGATTTTACGAAGGATTTTGGATTGTAAGGATTGGATACGAGACGAATTGGATGCTTTAGTAGAGCCCCAAAGCTCAACACCGTATGTCCAAATAGGTCTGATAACTGTCATGTAAATGAGTCTTTTGTAATTAATTGGGAGCTTTGAACGTTTGTCCAGTAAATGTTGAAGTAGGCGAAAACGTCGAGCAGTTTCTTGTCTTTTCGGTCTTGTATGAGGATTCCAAGTGAGACGTTTGTCCAGTTTTTCTGGTTATTAACAGAATATCACAATAGTTTTTTAAATTTAATAATTGAACATATGGTGGCAATGAGTCCAGAGAAACACGGCTAAAAGCTGAGCCTTCCAAAATCTTTTTTAATGTTATTAGGCAAACATTTGTGATATCAGTTTCGTAGGTTGTCGCTTTGAGGTCAGCCACAACATGATTTATCTTTTCATTCGTTTCACGATTATTTTTTTTATTATTCTCTAAAATAATTAAATATTAGAAATGCATAGGAAATTAAAGATTGTTGCGATTTAACTCCAAGCGAAACCTACGGAAATGATACTTAAATTTGATTCGATAATGACTATAAGTTCAAAGGTTAATTAATCTAATATATCGTTGTCGGTGTTCATTAAGAGACCTTTAGATATTTGCAGGAGGTAATAGAGTCTTTTTTGAGGGTAACATCCAATTTGATTCTTCTTTACGAAAATAAAAAGAACAATGGGGGAATATAGATACATTTAGGGTCATCAATGGGACGGTTGGTGTGGAAGAAGGATTTCTGGGAGAATTGGATGAGGGAAATGAGATGGTGTAATGTATTTGAGGAAGGAGGTTGGTGAGGGGGAACACCTTCATCCGGTTAGCCTTGACAATGGGATCCTAACTTAATGTAGCACTCTAGCAGCAGCCTTAGCAGCAGTGTACTGTCTCCGTTCCAACCACCCTTCAATCCTTCGTCAATGTCATATTGAATTATCTCCATTTCTCTTCAATCATTAGTTTTCCTCCCCCCACAATCCTAGTTTAGATGATAGATTTATACCGTTTTACATCGGCAATAGTTAAAATTCTTCCCTTTCTGTTTGTGCCAGCAGCTGTAGGAACGGGTATTAGAACTCACTAGTAATTCGTTCGAGGGAGCGGGGTGGCTCAGTGGTAGAGCACTGAGTAGCCATGCCGGAATTCCTGGTTCAAATCCCGATGCAGGCAGTTACTTTTATTTAGTCTGTTTGCGGTGGGGGATGGACCATATGGGATCTAGGACCCTCCTGGGACCCACCCAGCCTCTATAAAATATTATAAAAAATAGAGTACCTAAAATAAGGGGGAAAAACCTGGCGGTTGAGAGTGACCTAGGACAAGTTTCCTCCTTGTAGAACCGTTGTCCATGAAGCACTACAGTCTCTACCATGGACTGAACCCCAGACTCGTTCACGGGTCGTAGTTGTTACAGGTAAAAGGCAAAAGTAATTCGTCATGAATGCTTTATTATTTTTATCCCTCCAGTTAAGGGCTACTATTACTCTTAATTGTACCAATAATTGGTTCTTCACCTACATGCAGATTCTCATCGGACCCTATGATCGTTTATGTTTATTCAGTTAATGCCGCTAGGGCTAATCGGACAATCCTACAGAGAAAGTCCTAAATTTTTCCTATCCAGGTATAGTGAGGATAGGGATCTTTAACGAGCACCTGACATCTTAAGGCTCAGAGCTACCACATGTTACCGGGCTGCGAACCTGCGATTTTGGGCATAGTAGGCTCTTATGCTAACCACTAGAATACAGGTGACCCCTCCGTGTGAACGTAAACAGTCCCAAAAATTGGATTTTATTCTGTTCCCCCTTATAATGCACACACGAGTCATTAAATAGAAAATTGATGGGGTGTAATCAAATAGACAATCCAATAAAAATTAGTAAAAACTCTAAAATAGACATAAAATCATTATTAAATTAAACTGGAAAAACTCCAAAAAAACAGTCTCTAAAATAATCAAAAGTAACTAAGCAGTCTACATTTCGCCAATCCAGGCATCATAAAAATAAAACAAAATGTGCATTGATTCGAAAAATGCTGTAGTGTAATAACAAAAAAAAACTCAGTACAAATGAGCAAATACTCTGCAATAGACATAAAACCATTATTAAATTAAATTGGAAAACCCTCCAAACACCAAATCCTTAAATTTTTAAAATACTGAATAATAACTAAGCAGTCCACGTTTCACTAATCCTGGCATCCTCAGTAGATTATTGTAGAATATGAATGTGAAAACAGTTAGGAATTGGTATAGTTTAATGAATTAGTTGATGTATTGTAGTATTTATAATCTTCGGAGGGTTTAACTCGTTTTCGTTGATTTGTTTTTTTTATTGCTGCCCGGAGTAGGGTGAGATCTACTGCCTTTTCAGAATCGATACCAACCCGCTTTAAGAAATAAGAGTTCCTATCTTGGAGGTGTAGGCAAAGTTTGTTCATTTGTAAATAGCTTTCGTCACTCTTCTCATACCACCTGATGGACGCTCATAGTTACCTTGAAAACTTTCAAACTATTGGGAAAGGGTGAGGCGATACTCCTAAACTTGGGATCACTCTAACTTCAAGAGATTTGACAATATAAGAAAGCTGACGGCGAAATCAATATCTATAACACCTTCTTATGTAACTGTCCTAACAGCGGTAACTTTCACACTGGCGAAAACCCCATTAGAGGAATCATTGTATCGCCCTGACTCGTGGAAATTCCGTGAAGCTCTTTTCGATTCTGTGAACAATAGTGGTAACTTTGGCTATCAGGATGAGATAATAGATCTATAAGTGGTTGAATTGGGTCTTACAAGTAAAAAATGTGAGCACCACATTGTAATACCATTTTCAAGATTTTCATTTTTAGCTGATCTGAAAAAAAAGACAAGGCAATCTTCCCAGAATTAGACGAACTAAGTTTAATTTATGTATGTTCTACCAATGTGAACTTAAGATTAATTCTCACCATAGTATTTAATAGAATTAATTTCAAAGAGTCCCCTTGTATAAAAATTTTAGGCTTACGTAATATCGTTTCCAACCTCCTCATTTTCGAATGTTGACGAAAAACTTCACCTTCAAATGGCAAAAACATCAAAAAATAATGGGAGGTTTTCTAGACCAGCTTAAATAACAGGACGCCGATGATTTTTAGATATTTTTGGATGTAGGTCTTCTAAACTTTATGCTGGGTCGGCTACAGCCATTGTTGAAAATTGACATTATACGACCCATAATAGATTACTACTGAACTTCATTCAGCGCTAGAATATCTAAATCATGACTATTGGCCATGTTTGTAACAGATTACTCGATTATTTTTTCACTCAGCACTTCCTACCCTCAGACCCAAAAGGCGGGTAATGCATGATTTGCTCAATATGAATCTTCCATAAGTGTAATTGTAATATCCAAGAACTATATATCATAATTACCGTTATGATACCTGATGGTATGAACCAACGTGACGTGATTTGGTCATTTAAACCTACATATTTCAGCGCATCTCTAGCACACTCTCATTTTTGGCCATCGGACTTAGCTAAATTAAAAAGTACCACCGACCACCCCCACACACCCCTTTGAGCGCAGCGGCAAAACACTGTTATAAACTTCTTCACGATAATGCCTTTTTTTATTGGCCCAGGGTTTGATAACTTGACACGGCGGTGGAAACCCTAAACTTGAAATCGACTATTACTTATATATGTCCGCAAATATATTATTAAGTCATTCAAGTTTAAGTGTGAGATAATAAAAGTTTTATTGGAAATAGATATTAGTGGGATCCTTTAAAACTCAGGCAGAAACAAATATCGTAAAAATACCTATTTCAAACTTTTCATAAAAACTAAAAAAAACAGAAAAATTTATTTAAGAAATTTCCCCTTTTTCAAATTTATTACTTATACATATTATGCATTATGTACATTACAAATTAACTTCTTACTTGAAGAAATTTATCATTCTGTAATTATCCGATTATTGATTTAGATATAACAAAATATTTTTTATTAAAATTCCATCGAATACACTTAATCTTAAGTAGAGACAGTGAGACATATAAAAGATGCTATCTGTTTATTTTTCGATGCAATGATTTTATTTATTTGTTTTGTGGTAATCTCAAAAAATAATAATAATAATAACACGGGTCTGCAAAAAAATTTTTTTTTTAAATTGTTTTGATTTAGTTAACTGATCTTTAGGTAGTTTTTAGCGCTTCAGATTTCAAAACTGGCATCGAGTAAGGCGTGATAACAAAATAAAGTTGAAGTTTTGGGAAAAAGTACAAAAAAAGGAAAATTTTGGATTTGTTTTTATTATTTTAACATGAAGTAAAAGCAAAAAAAAAACCACGATACCTAGTTAAAATGAGCATAAAAGTGATGCACATGTGTTGTAAAGTTAATATAAGTCTTTGTAAAAACGTTTTTTTTTCCATCAAAGCTTCTGTCAGTACTTTTTCGGCGGTCTTCTTGTGAATTTACCCTTTTTAACATCCAACAGTAGCCTGCCATCATGTTGACATTCCAACGACCTTAGTTTCTGCGCTCCATTCCTTTTATATCTTGATGGAAACGTTCTCCTTGTTCCTCACTTTCATCCCCAAGATTTTCTGGAAAGTAGTCCAGATGGGAGTGAAGGAAATGAACTTTGACACTCATGTTGCAGCCCAACATTTTGTAACAATTCAGCAACCAAAGTTTTTTAGTTTGGTTCTTTTTTGTTTCCATGATAGCCTGTTACAACAAGTTTAAATGAATTCCAGGAATTTTTTTCTTCCATCTCCATTTCAGTGACAAAGCTTTCATCTTTTAAAAGTTGTTTAATGTCAGAACCAAGAAAGACACCCTCTTTCAGTTTAGCATTGGATATACCAGGAAACTGTTTACAAAGATACAGGAAACGCTCTCCTTCTTTGAGTAATGCTTTCACAAACTGTTTCATTAGCCCCAATTTGATATGAAGTGGTGGGAATAAGATCTTTTTAGGATCCACTACACTTTGTTCTTCAAAATTTTTAACTCCTGGAATAAGAGCCTTTCTGATTGACCACGTCTCCTGTCACGGCTATCCCATTCACAGAGGAAAACTAGAAACTTTGTGTAACCACTTCGTTGACCTAGTAACATGGAAATAACTTTGAAATCCCCACAAATGGTCCATTTATGGTCAGAGTAGCTGAGCTTATTAAGAACAGACTCAAGATTTTCGTAGCATTCTTTCAAATGAACTGAGTACCCAACAGGCACAGGCGCATATCGGTTACCATTGTGAAGAAGTACAGCTTTCAAACTCCTTTTTGATGAATCAATGAAAAAAATCTCTGACTTATCTAGGGATGGTGTAATTTTTTCACTATTTTTTTCTGTAATCAGCACAAAAATACTGTTAAACCCGCTAGTTATATATGCTACAATTTTTTCATCGCAGACCTGTGTAATAATTGTAATAAGTACAATATTTTATATTTTTAAAAAAACTAATGAACAAACAATATAAACAGTATGAGGTAATAAAACACTTTTCATGACATTTAAACATTTCTCAAATTGAACAAAAATGACTGCACATTTAATAGGATAGTTAAATTATAATAACTATTGCATAATTATACTCATTCACCCAACAACCGATTGATTTAAACACTATGGAGATGATATGGATTTACTTATAATTTTGAGTTTCTGTGTATGTACAAATATCATTTCATGGTCTGTTTCAGAGGGTGCTGGCAGAATATAATATTATTTGACATTAAGAAATAATATCAGTTAATATGGCGAAGTATCGAATTATGTTACCATGGTTAGAAAATGGTAAAAATCATATCTATCTGTTAATAACAATGTATGTTTCTTTGAGTCGGCCGTAGATTTTTGATGAATGTATCAGCAACACTATTATCCATGAAGAGTCTAGGATTTGGTACTTGATAAGGACTATACTATTTCTGCCTACCTCTAATTAAGAGCACCCACTTTACAGGGGCTAGGTGAACCCCTGGGGGGTCTCCAGACTTTCGATTTCGAGTTAATCGTCCTGAGGACTTCTTTTTTCAGGAGTCCAAACTTTTACCTTTTCTGGCTAATGAACATTAAATTACGATACATTTAATTTAAAAAAAAATTGAATTTATAGATAAGGATAAGGCTACTATTTCAATATTTTACCATTTCAATAATTACTTCCAGAAGTAAGGGAAATTCGATTTAAATGTTTCCAGTTTTGCTCTTGATTGTCGCTCCCACGAGAACTGTAATTTCAAAAATCTCCGTATTGTAGCGGGATTATATATTCTTGCTTAGTGTAGCCTCTCCCTCATTTGCCTTTCAGATTTTTGAAGCAAGTTGCAAATGAATATGGAAAAGCAGTATACGGAATATCTCTCTTTATTAACAGGATATTTTTCACAACTTTGAAAGCTATGGGGTCACTTTCTGTCCTTTGGCATTCTGGAGTTAATTGCTTTAATAATGAAATTAGTCTGACAATTTTACCAATTATATTACTATTCTCGAAATCAATTCCAAAAATGATAAAAATCTTTGAAAGACATTCGGTTTTAGTTTATGTAATTTCCAAAACGAGAAATGCCAAAATGAATCCCCGTAAATGCCAGGAAACAGCTATCCCTTTCATCATCGACTGTCAGTGTAATCATATTCCAACCAATTAAAACATACTCATCTACATGATTATAATTATGTCTATTTCAACATTCGGATTTGAGATTTGAGCCCTTCATTATGCCCTTTCGTAACCAATCCTTCCAGTCCACAATCGTTCGTAAAAATCCATATGGTTCCTTACTTTGCCCGAGGTGTTCTGGTATATCCTTCTTTGGAATACATTCTCTCTCAAACCTAAACGTTTCAAATATTTAATTCCCAATAATCTTCCGAGGCCTCTGAAAAGAAGATGGACCCGGGATCTTTTAATATAGAATAATTACTTGAGTGCTACCAAAGAGAGATATCTCTACAAGATTTACACATTACAAATATCAGATTTCACATAAATAGATATTTTATGGTGGTATATCTACAATTTATTAATTAACCACGCTTATTAACTTATTAACTAAAGACCAATAAAATAAAATAATACTATCAAATTAATCTTACCTATCGTTTTAATTTAATATTAAATGAATTTTTAAAATCTGATATTTATGTTTTAATTGACGATGAATCATGTACTCATAAAAAATTAAATGCTTTTAATTTGTTTATAAATCAACTAGCTTTTGCCAACAGCTTCGCTCGCGTGGAATTTGGTCTGCCACAAACAAAGTTTCGTGACAGATCATTTTAAATAAATAATTTAATTTTTTGTAACTATAAGTTACTCGTACATCCGAAATTTCAGATATCTAACTAGAAAACTGACGGATTCCATACAATCTTTGAACCCCTATTATATTAAGGGGGAAACCCTTGGGGGTGGAATTGTCGAATTCCTTTCATAGTGGTCATTTAAGATATACAAAGAACCTATCTGCGAATTTCAAGATGCTAAGTTCAGTGTTGTGCATTTACCGCTGGGTGTGTAAATCAATCAGGTTACAGTTTTATATAAAAAGTAGCCTATGTCCTTCCCCAGGCTAGAGATCATCCATATCAAATTTCATCACAGATGGATCAGCATAACTGTGAAACATACATTGACACTGATTAACAAACGGACGGACAGAAGTTTACTGTTGTTCGTGTCAGTAAAGGATTAGTATGTAATGTTATTGAATTTATTGAAAAGGATTACTTAGTATAACGGTTTCACTCGTCGTACGGCAGCAGCGAGAAGTGAACTATGTTATTTGATTTGTTTTGTTCAGCGAAAATATTTATATTTTACGAACAAGAAACACGTGACCAAGCATACAAACTCCCGCCCCCCCTTTTCACCCCCTTAGGGGTAGAATTTCGGAAAATCCTTTGTTATCGGATGCCTACGTCATACAAAGAACACACCCTCCAAGTTTCAGGTCTCTACGATCAGCGGTGTAGGCTGTGCATTGATTCATCAGTCAGTCATTCGGAACGAACTCTTTTATATATTTATATATATATATATATATATATATATATATATATATATATATATATATATATATATATATATATATATAGATTACACAGGTAAAAAACTTATTAGGGTCGGTCGGTAAAGGCATTTAAGAAAGATTTATAAAATGTCACATCAATTTTAAGTTTTTATTATCTCATGTAATAATATTAATAGCGAGGGTCTTAATATTTAACCTGCTGCTGGCTGCCATTTGCGGGGCAATGTACTCTATTAACTATTACTTACTTTAATATTTATTATAGTAATAATTAAATAATTGTTCGCTATATTTCCGTCAATGCTCTAGTTTTGTTTTGGCATATATTACTCTTCAATTATTGAAGGAGAAGAAGATGGTCTCGGAATCTTATGTCATAATTCTTGTGGGTCTCAGGTCCGTGGTGGACTTTGGCCTCTTCAACAATCTTCTGCTACTCTGGTCCTCTGTGGTTCTTCTCTATGCACTCACACTCTAAAGTCAGCCTTCAAGTCTCCAACCACCGTTGTCTAGTTTTGTCATTTCTCTCTCTCCAGTCGTAGCTAGTCCCCTTCCTTAATCTGCTTTGGAATTCCTTTTTGATTTATACAATGTACGAGTACATGACCCACCCATCTTAGGCTATCTTGGAAAGATGTTTCTGAAAATATTTTTTTAACTAGTAGTAAATCGATAGAATAGAATATAATAAAACACAGTTACTAATAAAGGTTATATGACAAATTCTACATAAATTACAAAATTAATCTTAAGTGTTCGTTAAGGGAATATAGCAGAGCATAAGACTCTATTGATCTGTAAATTCCGGGATAGAGAACGGCAATGGCAGATAAATTATTTGTTCGGTTATCGGCCCTAGATCGGCCTCGTGGGATCTGGAGCTGCTCCCGGTAAACAGCTTTTAAGTGGGTACTTTTCATTCTGAGTAAATCTGGCGGTTGAGTGTGATCATGGTCATATCAACTCCTTGTACTTTATAAACAGTATAGTTCTTACCATGCACTGGATACCAGATCATTTATGGTTCATTTCCTCGATTATTTTTTTTTTTAGTTTACTGGAAACTATATTAATGAACATTTAGCAGATAAATATATTTTAATGCTAATCTACTGTTCATCTTCAATTTTTTAATTAAATGGACTATGGATATTCATATATTTTAATAGTATTTACTTAGTGATGAATTCATTGGTTAGCTGTTCTAAATATATCACATAGTATTATAGTGGATGAATAAAGAATCGAAGAACAAAAAAGAAGCATATCCCATTTTTAACTGTTGCATGTTAATAGTTTTTCGGTATTTTAGAGACTTCAGCGCGATCCTGCTCTATTCCTTCCAACTTTCTACACCCAGCCGGTTAATGGCCTCCTCCACATCGTCCAACCACCTAATTTGAGGACGTCCTCTGCTTCGCTTGCCGTCCGGTTTCCCATAGAGCATATTCTTGGTATCCTGTGGCCTTCTTTCTATTTCTATTGTTTCTAGGAGTCCCGTCTCTATATCAACACCACACTGCCGGGCTCTCCAAACAGTTCCTTATTCTATATATTACATCGTAGGCTATTCCTTCCCAAATTCTCCTCAATATTTTTCTCTCTGAGGAGTCGAGTATAAGTTCTAATTTTTCGGCCTGAGGCCTTGTCCCGAACCCATACATGAACCCACACATAACGTTCATACTATGGATTACAAATTTACACCAGAAATACAACATTTAAAAAATAAGAATTTATTCATACTACCGATAACTATCGGACCTATGATCAATTGTAGATAAATTAACAGCACCTTACATCAAGCATTTAGCGACGTATGTTATCCTTTTCCCATGGACACGGGCGAGCATGAGAGCATATGATAAGATGCCGTGACGTCAACTAAACAGATGAACCATTAGCCCACTTGAATAAGGGTGGGGGCAAGTCGATGAGGGGAACGTGCTTTGTCCCAGTTGAATACGAAACGAGGCAGGGCAACCTACTCCTCTCAGATTAATTTACTTAAAAATGATTGCTACAGATCCGCCTCCCTAGCAGATCGCTTCAACGAATAGAAACCGTTTTATTTTTCTTGATTGCAGGCACTTGTACCAAAATATTCTCAATTATTTTATGATTAATACGATAGTTCGTGATTGTTGTGGGGTGCAGCTTAATGTTAGCAAGTTGCTGTACCCAACGCCCTAGGTTCAAACCCGGCCGTCACTGATACTTGTAATTTATTTAATCTGTTAACAGCCAGGGATGGATACTGCTGGACCTGGAGAACCATCTAGGGTCACCAATCCTCTACAATGTGGCTACTCTTTATTAGGGAAGAACCCGGTAGATGAGCTAGTCTTGGGAAGTCCTTTAGCCTTCCCCCTTTTAACTACTAAGCTTTAATTTTTTTTATAGTGTCAATTACATTTATACCACAATCAAGGATATAAAAAAAAATACATCTATAAAGGATGCCATAAAAATGGAAATATACTGAATGTTTATAGTTTAGCTCCTTTGTTCATATTTTTTATGGGGCACTCTGAAAGCGAGTAAACTGAACAAATCACACCACAGGCAAAACAAGGTTGCTTTCCTGGTAATAATTTATGTAACAACATTTTACAATGTTTTACCATCCAATAAAAAATATATTCCCCTTCTCGTGCACGCTATTTTTCTCTTACTACTAACAATGGATGTCAAGGCGCTAAAAATCAGTTGAGTTATATTGAACAAGTTTCATAAATCCAATGTACTCACAATCATGCCGATAGAAAAGAAATTTCACTTACCTGAAACATATAAGAAAAATCATTAGATCACATAAACAGTAAAACAAATTGATATTATCTATATTAAATATATCATATATCATATCATATATATATGATCAATATGTCTGTTGAAAGTTTTTTGTGTTTTTTTTTCATTGTATATACGATTCTACGATATATACGATAGAAACATTTAAATTGTCCAAGTTTTTGAAATTTGGAACTTGTCTGTTTGGTACAGCATATTACTTTTGTTAATTGTAGCAAATTATACAATAAATAAATAATATATATATATATATATATACATATATATATATATATATATATATATATATATATATATATATATATGTATGTATACACACACACACACACATATTTCCATTTTTCTAATATTTATTACTGGGCTGAGTAGCCCAGTGAGTTCTGATTTATAGACAACCGAGTTCAGTACAGACGAATTATTTATTCTTTTAAAGCATGTAGTTCTACCCTGTGGATCTACTGGTGTTCACCAAGCTCCTATAAACTGCACACCCTTAACTGGAGGTATAAATAAGGCTGCTAAGAGTGAACTCCTGCACAACCTAGAACCAGTATACTCCCTACCATGCACTGAACTGAAGAACTGAATAAAGTTGTAGTGTACTGGTTAAATGTTAAGGCTATGTTTTATTCTTTTATGTAATTTATTTGTAAATTTGGAATTTTGTGTAATCTATTTGATGCGCCCTTATATTTGTTTCCGTACCTCACTCAGGCAACCAACTTCTAGCGAAGTAGTAGCTGATAATTTTTAAATATATTGGTTTAAATATTTTAAATATATTTGTAATGTTTATTTTTTTTATTGTCATTATTTAAATCTTTTCTCTTCGAAATAAAAATATTTAAATAATCACGATAAAACATATATAAATATAAATTGACGTACGTCAACCAGATCCTAATTAGAGTAATGTTCAATGAATATTCTTTCCCATATAGATCGTTCAAATTAACTCGTTTTAATATTGTTTTACTAAATGAGGGGATTTATTAGGATTTCATTAGATAATTTAGATAAATTTTTTATACTATCATTTTATTAATAAGAATACGGAAAAAACATATCATGGTCGTTAATAGAAATTCTAAAAATTTTTAAGAATTCTCTTTATTCACTAAAAACAACGGTTATTAATTAAGAGTGGTGGAAAGTGTATAGAAACAGTAGAATCTACTGTTTTCTTTCCAAATTTTTTTGTATTCTCTCCAGAAACAGGAGCGAATCTTGTTGATTTTTTCGATACTCAATAATGAATATGACAGTTTATTTTTTATCTGAATATTGAAAAATTTACCTTTGTTCACATTTTATTCTGAGAAAACAACAAAAACTTAATAAGAGTGGTCTTCGTGATATTGATTTCAAGCATCAAGATTTATGCTTTTATGTATTGAGTTTATTATTTCACTTTCAGGGAATGAAAATAATTGCTCACAAAGCAATTTTGGAAAAAAATAACAACATTATTACGTACATAACTTCTCAGAATTCTTATTATTGTGGCTCTGAATTCACTGAGGGTTTGTGGTGCTAAATGAAATTATTCTTTCGGGAATTGTTTCATCATGTTTCATCCTTGAAAGATAAATTACTTTCTGTAAATTCACTGTCCATTGGAAATGATCCCTCCGAAATTGTCTATACATTTCAGCTTTGGCATTCTGACCATCCTGTCCTCGTCACGCTGGAAAATTTGTGTATTGAGCATATTTTATCATAAATGAATTATTTTACTACTACAATTTTGTTCTTCCACCAGTGTTTGTAATGGGTCTATATACCGACTGCCCGATGGTATACTGTTCTTATTTTTTCATATTCCGTTAGTGGTCTCTCTTGATTTTATTTGGTAAATCTTACATCGTCGTATCAACAATGAATTTTATTGGATGTTGTTGTGCGCTTTCAACTCGTGTTAGGTATTTAGAGCATATATATTGCTTCTAAAGTCGATATATAAAGAAGAGAAAGGTCTTTTTTAAATATGGAACTATAAAAGATGATATATAAGAATCGTCTCGGGAGGTAATGATGTGAACCACTTTATGCTTCCATAGCTCTAAGATCGGTTAGTAGGGCCGAGAATTCCTCCTCATGATGATGTTGTCTATTATTGAACTCAGCTGCCTCGGTGATTTTTTATAGTTAAACTTATGTAGTTCATTATTATGAGAGAAACAATTTAAAAATCATCATGTCCAATAACTCAGATAGAAGAGTTCTTGTTTAGTGCATTCTAATCAATATGGTAACTATTCATCTTCAACCAGCTCTGCTATTCAGAAACTTTTTTCCAATATTTTATGCAGTTTGTCGAAGATTTTCTTCATGATTTGCAGAATTCATGAAAAGGTATACCCCTATAGTTACATTTCCTAACAATTCAAGTTCTAATTAGGTATTCATAGTGAGCAGTAGTACTTCAGTATGCCAAGGAATTTTATTGAAGAATTTTATGGAAACACCCCTACGAGCTCTATCACTCTTCTCGGTTCCACTCTGGTACATTATGTATTTCCCTAGGGTTTTATCTCCTTGTCCCTTTCTTCTGTTTTAGTTGAGACTCCATTGCGCACACCGCACATCCGCAGTCCTTCTTTCATCTCTTCTCTCTTTGTACATTATTTGATCATTTAACTAGAAAATAGTTGTAAGGTCCGCCCGGTATGCCACGCCCCAATTAAAACCCCCCTCAAAATTCGAGATTTTTCTTTTCATGATAGGAAGAATCCAATTTATCGAACCCTTTGACTTTTATTATGATAAATTGTGAAATAAAATCCCTCAACCCAATCAAAAGCCATTGAAATCGGACGATGGGCTGCGATATACCTTGTTGAACATTGCTCACTACCTGTGGTCTAGTGGTTAGCATAACAAACTACTACGCCCAAGATGCGGGTTCGTAACCCGGCAGGTGGGCTTAGAATTTTTTAAAAGAATTAAAAAATCCTTAGTTATGCCGTCCTTCGGAAAGGACGTTGAACGGGGGTCCCGAGCCTGTTTGATATCGGGTACTCATTAAAAATCTCTATCCTAATTAAACATGGATAGGCAAAATTTAGAGGTCCCGCTGTAGTATCGTCCGATTAGCCACAGCGGCTTAAAGTGACGATTAATGAATAAACAAAGAAACTAACTCCTAGCTAATATAGGTCAACTGCCTGGATTATCCTTTTCCATTTATTAATAGCATACACCGCTTTCTCTTTCTCCCGAACATAGACTTCAAGATTCAACGCCATTTTATCTGGATTACATGTCTGACCATCGGAACACACTTGTTTTTTTTTTCAAATCATCTCAGTGAACGGCTTAATATCACATCTCAACTTCATCAGCTCATCAAATAAGTTTTCGCTGGATTGGTGACTACTACTGGACGTACAAAAGATCTGCATAATTTAAATTCCTTTGCTTTAGACATCTGCTGAGACTTGAGAAGTTACAGGGTTGTTATGTAGGCTCTGTTAACTTCCATTATTCTTCTGTTAATTTCTTCTCTAAACTTTGTTATTTAGTAATTTAATAACTTAAAAACGTTACAGCTCCCGGAAGATTCCAGGAGTTCGTTCAAGAAATAATCTGGATAATCTGGACTCTCGACTTATATAATAAGTCGATAAGGAAAGTCCTGAGAGTCCTCAGAGATTTTTTAAATATAGCTATTTGTCAATAATAAACCATTGTTTAATTCTATGCAGCTTTTTAATTGTATATTTCAGAGACTACTTCATTGGTGAAAAAACAAACAAAGGAAATCTGTTCAGTAGTGATATGCCTGATAAGTTTAAAATAAATTCATTTTTCGCCTATGTTTTAACAAAAAAAAAAATGGAAGTTATCAAAAGTGTATTTTTATTACTTCATCTGTAGTTTTGTTAGCTTTAACAGCTTATTAATAATATGTGAATAATTTCATCATTTTGAATAAGGTTGCGTTATTTATATGTCTATATTTCGACAAGCTCAATGTGCCATACTCCAACTGGTGTCACGACTTTAACTGCAATAGGAAGGCTAGATTTCAAAATTATAAACAACTGTAAAGAATAAAATTATTTTCTCTTTAAAAAATAAAAATATTTAAATCTCAAAAAAATGACCAATAATTATAAAAAATTAAAATTATTTTCATTTAATATTATAACATATTCAATTTTATACAAATGAAGCAATACTCACGATAAATTTTAACGATTTCAACCTCTTACTTACTCTATCCTTAAAAAAAAAAGACTTAAGGTTGATATTTGTTTGGAAATATTTGAAATAACAATATGAAACAATATAAGGCTGATTTAGTATTAAAAGTTAAAATGGACGAGGCAAAATCTCGAAGGGACTATAATACGCTTACAAAGGGTTTTGTTTTTAGCGATATGAGTTTTGTGTTAATTATAGAAAAACAAAACATATATTTAAATTCGATAAACCTAAAATAATACACCAAGAGAAAAAATATTTCAAACGGAATATAAACGAAATGATAAGTATAAAAATCGCACTGTAAACTAAAAATCGGATGTTCAAGGTCTAAGTTCGTTTTATAAAACTGGTGATCCTAATAAACTAACATTACTCATATATCACATTCTTTGCCTTATTTACACTACATGCAAATATTGAAATGTATTTGAACTGATTTGTGTAGTAATAAACACTGTTCATTAAATCGTAAGTACCACTTATGTATTAACATCTTACACCTGTCAATTTATATTTTTATTAGTGCGTTGTTTAATATATTCACCAAAAGCTCAGTTTTGTTAGGACATTTTAGTATTTGAAGTTTTAATAACTGAAACTCGAGACCGCAATATATTTTAACTATAACAGTCAAGAAAAGAAAAAAAACCTATAACACATAAATATTTCGAATATAAACAGTAGCCCAAGTGAAATGATACATTGTGTGCATACCACATATTTTATTTCTATTATTTTTTTTGTGCTAATACGGGTGTAAATAAATGAATACTTATTTATGTATTCCAACCATAATGAGGAAGATAACCACACTAAACGTAAAATGATGGTAAGTATGTACTGTTTTTAGTGAAAATCATTATTAGATCTTCGAATATCGTTGCAAAGATAAGAAGTTTATGTCCTTCGTTCTGTCATTTGCATTGCAGCGAAGATCCAATTACCGTTCTCATTAAACTAAACTTGAACAGGAAAGTCAATAAGGGCAAGTAAAATTGCCCTAATGTCGTTAGAATGACCATTGATCTCCGAGGCAATAAAAATGATCACTTTATTTTATATCGATTTATTTAGTAATATATTATAATTTTCAATTGAAAACATTTTTTTTCTTACTTTGTATCATTAATATGGAAAGGAAACGTTCATATTTGTGACTTAGGACTGGCGGCTGAAGATGGTAAATCAGCTATTCGAAAACTTTAAAAAAATCAGTTATCATAATATAAACAATGTTTTATTATCTATTATCAACATCTATTGGACTTTGACATATATTGAAATTGAAATAAAAAGAATAATTTTATTGAGTATTAGATCGTCAAATAAATAAAATGTTTTTGGAGTTTTTATATTATATACTCTTTAATTATACTGAGAAAAAAAAGGCTATTAACATAATGATATCATATATATATATATATAAATAAAGGCTTAGTGAACCCGAAGGCTCGATGCCGATACCACCAATCACCGCTTAAAAACCTCCACCTACGAGCCACCACCCCAAATCACTCCTAACGCAATTCTCCCACCTACGCCTCGGTCTACCCCTCAGACCCTTCCCAGTCAGCACAGCGCTTATTAACATCTTAGGAATTCGTTCGTTACTAAGCCCAGCAACATTACAGGCCCATCTTAATCTTCACTACGCTATCGCCTGAATAATATTTACCGCATTCGCAATTCCGCATTTTGTAATCTCCTATATTCTCCAGTGGTCTCATCCTTTTTTGGAACGAATATTCTACGTAGCACCTTATTTTCGAATAGCTGAAGACCTTGTTCATCCTTTAGCGTTTGCGGCTAAGTTTCATATCTGTAGAGAAGAGATGGAAGGATAATTGTTTTATAAATTCTGGTTTTTAGATTTCGGGACAAAAGAAGCGAGCTTAATAATTTCGAGACCGAATAATAACAAGCGTTTCCCGCCTTTAATCGCGCCTTTATTTCCTCTTGAATTTCGTTCCTTCTAGTTACCACAGACCCTAAGTACTTAAACTTCTCCACATGTTCGAACTTATTCCCTCCTACAACGATATCACCAAAATTTCGCCCTTTTCTGCTACTAACCATAAACTTAGTCCGAATTTATTTCCAGCCCTATTTCCTTAGCAGCATTCATTAACGTTTGTGTATTTAATTTTATAGTTTTTGCGTCTTCACCCAACAGTAGCAAATTGTATATATAACATATATATATATATATATATATATATATATATATATATATATATATATATATATATATATATAAGTGATAAAAATAAATAGAAATGTGAAATTGACACGTTATGATGATATATAAGATACGTTATACACATGAGTTGATATCCACTCGTCATCAATTTTTAAGTATCATTTATGTATTAAAATCTTACAAGTTTCAATTTTATATAAAGACTAGTGTGTTATTTAATAACATTCGACTACCTAAATGGTCGGTACTTCACCAAACTTAGCCTAGGCATGTGTTATTTTCATTCGAGGCCTTCTAGCGTCGCAGTTTGATAAGCCTCTAAAGTACCTTTATGGGCGCTTGGCTCTGGAGAAAATTAGTCTTCCGGGAAGGCTAATAAAGAGATAACCTTGAATGCTCTACTCCTTAATTAATACTAGCACACTTCTAACAGCAACTTTCATTTCAAAATTAGTCATCATCATCACAGCACCATTTATTATTAATTCAAAAATAACATCCTTAATTTTAAAGATTGCACAGAAACGTTTGGGCAATATGTCTGACAGGGGCTATTTATATGCCACCAAAAATAAAGCAGATGTTTTGATACTAAATTATATTGTCGTGACAGCTTAAATTAAAAAAACAACACATTTTTCATAATCGTTATCAAAAGAGTTACTAGTGATGTAATATGTATAAATCCTGAATGTCCAAGTGCGATTGGCTTGTTTTCCTGTGTAAGGGAATATATCCTTTTTTATATCATTTATATTTTATCATAAGGGAGTATATCATTTTTCATATTCTCTTCCTTAGGGCCTATGGAAGAGAAAGCTGAGGAACATATGAAGAGACGTCGTGGAGGGAGAACTTACAATGTGAATGATACCAGCGGTGGGTACCTTGCAGAATAGGCGTCATAAGAAATGTTTTACTAGCGACTACCAAATACTCATCACGAACGGGTTTCCCATCTTCTTCCACGATTACTGCTCTTCAAAATTTTTGGCATCCCATGGCCGGGATGTTCTGGCAGAAGTGAGTGGAAACATGGCTAGAACACCAGACTACTGTGTCCGAACGTACAGTAATATTATGAGGCGCCATGAAAGATAGGAATGCATCGTGGACGCGAGGTTGGTTTAAATGTATTACGGCACCTTCTTCATGGACAAAGTAGGAGAAAGGAGACGGAGAGTGGTGTTGGGTCCCTGGTAGAGGTAGTCTGCCCCAAGAGAGGATGCTGACACGATTTCCTGATAATTCGTAGGGAGAATAGTGGAGGCAGATAAGATATAGCAAAACGTGAATAAGGAAGAAAGAAACACAAAGGTGCAAGCCCTTCAATAAAATCTGACAGCACCAAATTCGATTGTCCACATTATTAAAGTTAACCTTATAATAAAAGGATAGAAAATGATCCTAGTTTTGCTATCAGCAGTCGCATGCACGCTTTGTGTGCTGAAAAATAGAAAAAAAAATACACAAGTGGTTAAATAGTAAATTCCTAGTTATGCTATCGCTGAGTACTGTACTGAAATGGATAGACAATTTGGAATTTAATATTATCCAGGATAGCGGGATATAATTCAAATTAGCCCTTACTTAATCAGGCAAAGAATTATAATGTTATCAGCAAATATATTTGGCGATAAATCGTTTAAATTTGGTAGTATTTTCTTATTGGCAGCAGGATTGTGATTAAATATTTTCCCGTTCCATTTACTACCGTCCAGAAAGTCATTCTCTCTCATTATTCCCTTTTGCGATGCATATCAATTTATTAATTAATTTATTTTAACTCCAGCTAAATTGAGACTGGTCGATTTCGATACGCTTTCGTTGGCGCCCTCTATATCGTAGCTTTCTCATGCTATGTAAATTTGCGTTAGTTGTCTGTATTTATTTTTTCATAGTTATCACTATTTTATTTGCCAAGAGTTTATTTTTAAACAAATGATTTATTTGAGAATTTCAATTTTATACTTGAGGTAACAGATCTGCTATTTCCCAGATGAAATTCAATTATATAGCAATTAAAAGCAATGCTGAATACATCAATTCACTTAAGGAAATAAAGCTATATGCAAACCTCACTCTCCATAAATAAAAATGCTCTCTCTACTTGTGGTATAATATCGAGGAAAGCATCTACTTGGCAAATAGTTTTGGTGAAATCATAAAAACGAATGGCGAATAAAAGATCTATGTGATTTTCGAAAAGAAATAAACTTCAAAATATTCAATGTAGTTTTAAAAACTCATATCTCATAAAGTGGCTAATTTAAAATTCTTGAGAGCGCCGGGTCGATACTTTGAATAATGTCCAAATCTGAGGATAATTCCTGGATGTTTCTCAGCGATAGACTTTTTCTGAGAGTTGGGTAGCTAGCACCAACACTCAGCCCCTAACCTTGAGGGCCTATATCTGATTGCAACCCTAGGCCTGGGTGATGATGACGCTACTTAAAAAAAAATCTACTATAAAAACAATTAGCAGCAGTAAATTCTAAGAGTTAATATTAGATCTTTAATTTATTTGAGATCAATACCTAAATCATAAAAAGAAAATTGCCTAGGAATACTGAGGCTACTGAAAGTCCTTACTGAAACTTACTGTTGAGCACATCGTACCATATCGAGATACATCGAGTATTGTTCTGCTACAATGGTCTCCCAGAAAAACAAATCTTGTTCAATTCCGTACAATGAATTATACAGGAAAACCAATTCGAACAGGAACCCTTAGAACTAGCCCATCCTAAATCTCAGAACTAAATCAGAACTACCGCTCTTAATATGCCACCGTAAAAGGTTAGTAATCAACAAAATTATACGTTACAATTATTGACCAAAGAATTTACTCTTAAAAGTGGAAGCAGAAATTTATCGCTGATCAGAATAATTTTTTATTCGAATTGTACACACAAATAAGTAGATTTGAAACATAATCGACTTAAAGATGTACAATATGATAAAAACTCCTCGTTCTATAATGTGTGTCTTTTTAGCTTTAATTTTGTTTTATGCCATATACTAATATAAGGTTCTTAGCTCATTATTTAACAAATCAAATAAGGTCATTGAACTTAATATATACTGAATCTGATTGGCTACCAGATGTAATCAGTTTTCTAAGTAACAAACTCAAAGAAGCACATTACATGATATGAATGATAATTGCATTTTAGAACCTTTTTGTAATCGAAACTTTTGAAAAAGCTTGGAAAACGGAATGCCATAACTTCTTAGGATTCAATTTCAAGTTTGAGAAAAGTGAAGTAAATAATAGAACTGGGATTTAAAGTTCCTCGTCAATAAAAATGTTAGGCAAGTCTTTCGTCCTTTTTAGACGTTGGCCTTGGAATAATTTAATAACGAGTAACTTTTAGTCCTTCTGTAGCTCAAAAAAAACTTTATAACGTTACTTATAATTATTTATTCTAATTCACTCATACGCCATATCGCGTAATATTATAATTTATATAATTAATTAAGTAAGAGACAGACTTGTTCTTATGTTAGAATAATTGTCACCTTCCTAATAATATTGGGCGTTTATTTATTAATTCGATTTATCATAGTTTCTTACCTGCTCTAATACTTTTGCACTATAACCTGTTTTACCTAATGATACATTATTTTTATTCAGTGATGTAGTCCTGAGAAAGCTAAGGGATCGGTACATCAGCCACAAAGACTTGAACTGCTTTGTTGCGGTTATCATATACAATGAAGATGCCTGCTATTCCAGACAAGTGAAAATGACGTGACAGCATGTAGGATTTGAGGTTACGCTGGTGAATCCTCCTGATTTAAACCTCATCCAATAGTTTGATTTCTCCCAGGTTATTTGTTTCATTACAAGTTATAATGAATTCCGTTTTAATAACTGTAATATATATATATATATATATATATATATATATATATATATATATATATATATATATATGTATATATATATATATATATATATATATATATATATGTATATATATATTATTATTATTATTATCACTGACTCTACAACCTGGCCGCATCAAGACGTCGCCTCCCCTCTTCTCTGTCCAAGGTCTTCCAAGCTCTGGATCCAATGATGCTGTCTGCATCACTCTCGACTTCATCTGACTATTTAAGTCGTGGACGCCCACGTTTTCTTTTTCCATCAACGAATCCAAACAGCAGTCTTTTCAGGATAGCGTTGTCCTCCATTCTGGCCACATGTCCAGCCCATCTCAGTTTAGCTATTCGTATGTGCTTCACCACGTCAGGCTCCTAATACAAAAGATACAGCTCTGCATTTTGTCTAAGTCTAAATTGATCGCCAACTCTTACGGCTCCAAACATTTTTCTAATATTTTTCTTTCGAAGAGCAGCGAACTGTTGGCATCTACCCTGAACAGAGGCCGGGTTTCCGATCCTTAAGTTAAAACTGGGTTGATGATTGTTTTGTACAGCATGACCTTGATATCAGACGACTTCGTAAAAGTTTTGCCATCCAAAAATAACATCTATTAGCGGCCAATATTCTTCTTTGAACTTCTGGGCTGGTTGAGCTATCTGCTTTGACCAAAGAACCGAGGTAGACAAAACTGTCGACACTGTCGAATGTGTAGGGACCAAACGGATGGTGGGATCCGATTGTCCTGAAGGGTTAGCCACCATATACTTAGTCTTTACTTGGTTTACCTGAAGATCTATACGCCTTCCAGTATTCTCCAATGCAAGAAAAGCTTGTTGTATATCTCTCGGTGTTCTTCCCACTATGTCTATGTCATCTGCATACGCCAGTATTTGGATGGACTTAGTCAGAATCGTACCAGGGACTTGTAATCCTGCGTCTCTTATGACCTTTTCTAGTGCAAAATTAAATAACAGGCACGAGAGTCCATCCTCTTGTCTCAGACCCCTAGTTGTCTTGAATTCTTCAGACAAGTCATTCTGGATCTTGACCTGGCTTCTCGACTCCCTCATCAGCAATTCCACAAGGCTTATCAATTCTCTGGGGACATTCAGTTCTTCCATACTTTGATAAAGTTTTCCCCTGATGATACAGTCATAGGCATTGCTGAAATCCACGAAAAGGTGGTGGGTCGTAATATTGTACTCTCTAGTCCTTTCCATAAGAGTTCTCAGGGAGAATATTTGATCAATAGAAGATCTACCATTTATAAATCCGCACTGGTACATTCCAATCTCTCTCTCTGGGCATGGGAAAGTAGTCTTTGGAATGCCACATTCGAAAGTACTTTGTAGGCAGAGCTTAGGAGTGTTATACCACGGTAGTTACCACAAAGCATCTGGTCTCCTTTCTTGTGAAGAGGGAGGATAAGGCCAATGCACCAGTCATGCGGGAGAGTTTTGCTTATCCAAACACTGTGTAGCAGATCTCGAATCACCTTTATCATTTCATTTCCACCAGCCTTCAGAAGTTCAACTGATATGCCATCACATCCAGGTGCTTGATTATTTCAAAGCTTCTGAATTCCAGCCTCAACGTCCTTATCATCTGGTGGGTCAAGAAGCTCACACTCTATGTCATTTTGAATTGTGTCAGAGCCATAACTATCTTCTAGGGCAGGGTTCTGAACACTCCCCAGCAGACTACCGAAATGGTCGGACCATCTTTCCAGGATCCCTTCTTTATCTGTGATCAATGTAATATATATATATATATATATATATATATATATATTATATATAGTATATACGAGGGAGCAGGGGTAAGTCAGTGGTAGAGCTCTAAGTTGCCGTACCGATGGCCCAGGGTTCAAATCCGATTGTAGCAGATACTTTATTTAACTTTATTTAAGTAACCATTGTTAAATTTACGTAATAATATGGACCCTGTGGGATCTGGAGACCCAACTGGGACTCAACCAACCTCTATAAATAGGGTACTCTTAGTTGGGGGAAAACCAGGATGTCGAACGTGATAAAAGACAAACAGACTCCATCCACAACCGTTGTCCTAGAAACAGTAAAGTCTCTACTATGTACTCAGCCCAAGACTTGTCATAATGAAGCCTTGATGGGTTGTAGTAGTACAGGATTATAAATATATATATATATATATATATATATATATATATATATATATATATATAAGTATTGGTATAAACTAACTTAAATGATGTCCGGTTGCATTCATTCTATTAATTAATTTCAGTTAATCTACTTCTAGGTACGTAAGTTAACAACGAAATATTCTAGTAGGTATATCAATCAAATATTATAAACCAAAATAATAAGTTATCGTTATATAGAATAATTTAATACTGATTTTAAGTACTTTTAAGGTAGTAAAGTACTCTGAAGAACGATTACCTATCAATTATTTATTTGTGATATATGTGTATTTTTACTCTAATTATTGAGGGCTAAAAAAATTATTCTGTTCACTCTCCATTAATACATCAATTTTTTTTTATTAATCCAGAATCATTATTGATTTTAATTTTTTTATGACTGAGTTGTATTAAAAACAGTGATCGTTCATTATCCGGAAATGCTCTTCTTAAATTTCCAAAAATTGTGGTTGATTGATGATTAAAAGAATTCTTTAGCAGCGGGATCATTCATTAGCTTTTCTATAAACAAATTCAATCAATTAATTAATGGCCTGCACCTTGTGACCAGAAGAAATTCGATTAGTTTGTCGCTATTTTTTTCTTCTTTAGATACATTATAATATACATTTCGTATTAAAAATAGGTCGATTAGCTGACTGAGATGGCTTGCGGATGGATCTTAGCAGAATAGCTAGCGATATCTACCGAGCCAATGTGGAGGGAAACGAGGAAAAGGACGACTTAGGAAGAAGTGGGAAGAAAAGGTGAACAAAGATTTCGAATAGAGGGGACTCAGTGGAATAGGAGAGCACCGTTGGAGGAAACCGGCAGAGCTCGAGAGCCTTCTCACACTGCATAGGCGGTACAAGAGGACAGAAAATGATGATGATGAAATAGGCCGATAATGTTTAATCATCAGTAGTTAAACAGGAGTAACTCACTACGTAACTCTTTTACTCTGTGAAGCACAAGATCGGCGGCATACTAATAATATCAGATCCTTAAGAAAATATACAAATATCTTAATGAAAAGAATGACCTCTTATCGCTGCTAAATTACTGGCCAGGAAATATTACACAGAGATAATAATGCATTTTTTATTATAATGTAAATAGGTTTAAGTAATGTTTTGGGTTTTTGGCAACCCCTCTAAGCGGCAGCTACCCCTACTATATTCTGCGTATGACTAGAAATTGCTAATTTACGCCTCACTTCTGTTAATTACCAACGAACTTCTGTTCAAGAGAGCTGGGTTACAACTGTCCCTTATTACGGTCTAAATTTTTCTTTAAAATTTGTGATACTATTCTTTCTTTGAAAATTTTCTCACTGATTATATTTTAAAAATAGTTTATGTTTGACAATTTAAATACCATTCATTATATTTTTTATAAAAGAAGTATGTACAAATAGATATAGAAGTAACTGTAACGATGGACATAAACTTTGAGATGTTCTTTCTCAAACTGAATAAAAGAATTTATCATTTCATATTCAATATTATGTATTTTATTTCTGACAGCTGTTTATAGATAGTATGCATATTTTTATTATTGTCAAATATTATTGTTATTGATGGCAGAAAGAGCAAGAATATGTATTATAAAATTAAAATACAAAATTTCATGTAGTGTAAATTTAATTGATGAAATTCATTAAATACATTCAACACATTTAGTTGTTCGTTTTTTAAATTGTTTATACAAAAAAAAAAAAAATATGAGTTTCTAGCAGAATTTTTATTGAAAAGCTGAAAGAATTCACACCCCTACGCCAGGTTTATGAGTTTCACAGTGAATTTTTGAAGTCTTTATTGAGGACTCTGTAAACATACAAACGTTCATAATAAACTCAGAATTTCATCTAAACGCCAATCCTGAGAGCTAATTTCTTGTGTTCCTGGGCTATAAAGAAATTATAATTATAATTGCTATAAATTAATCTTGAATATGGAGAAGAAAATAATCAGGGCCTAATATTCACAAGCGCGGGAAAGACTTATCTCTGTACTGCTAGTGGAAATAACTAACACTGAACATGAAATAATTAATAGAACCTTAAATCATAAGAATAGTTTGTAGAGCATGAGATTTCTATTAAAGGTGACCCTGTATTTTGAGTACGTAACCTAGTCTAATTAAAAATACTCAACCTATTTAAATATAAGAGTAGTCAATCATACTCATAACAAACATTAATTTTGAAATAAATGCACACTCAGATCCACGAGTATTTGAAGTTGACAAACAATTTATAACTCCATTTCAACATTAAATTATCAAACTCATTAATATTTGTAAAAGCTGATCAGGCTTTCGTGCGAGCTACAAGCGTTAAATGTCAAGCTCATAAATGATGGATGGGGACCACTCCCTGAACACCGAAGGCCCATGTTGACCCCATCCCAACTGTTTTCTCAATCGGGGAATTGCCACATCAGTCTCCAGGGCAGTAATGATACTCCAGGTAAGTTTGATCCAACGGCCAATCTAAACGAAAGAATTGGATTTCGCAAAATGCCAATCAAGAAAACTGTGTTCGAACATGAGTGTTCGGAATGGCCAGAAGTACTGATAACAAAATGTCTGATGATCGTGCAATGGTGTCTCTAGAACATAAAAACCATAACTTAAAGTTACTAGTGGATATTTGACATTTTCAAACATGTCTGTTATAATATCAAATCCTTCAACAAAATTAATTATTGGTCCGTATAGATATCTCTATTACTCTATTCAATTGTCTATGAAATTGAGATCAAATCAAAATATAAACTATAAACAGATATAAACGTCGACACTATTAAAAAATAAATTAACCTTATTTTAATGTAAAGGAGATAGTTGGGGGGGGGGGGGTGCAGTCAATAAGAACACTGAATAAGTAATAAACTTATAATTATGTGCCGACGTTCCGACCTACAGTGTAGGTAACCTTATTTTAATGTTATTATTGACTGCACCCCCTGACCAATTCTATACTTCATTACAAATATAAACTTGTTTTTCAGGGTCGCGTGCTAAGTTAGGGGAAAACGCAGACGTGCCAATTTTGGCCCACTCGATGTTTCCTGGACAGAAGAAAGATCCTCGAAGAGAGGGAATACTGGTTTCGATATAGTAGACAGCACCTAAACCAATTTCCAAAGCCCTAAACAAGCCATTACCGGCTACTAACTTCATCCCACCAACCGAACAATAACTGTTCAATCTCAAACCCTCACACAATCTAATAACTTTCCAATATTTAGCCAGCTTTGCCTTCCTTGTCCTACCGTTAATACGTCGGTGTCAGTGTTAAGCCCATACACTTGAAAATTATCGACTGGGCTTAAGAAACACCTCAGAAAGATGGAGTTTCAGTTACGAGAAGATACTAGAAGGCGTCCTGTTGAATGCTTGCAACGTTGGTTGGGACAAAGAACGCATAGGCTATTGAGGTTTTGATGGTAAGCGTTGCTAATATTTAGAGGATTGAATACTGCCCAAGGACTAGGATGAAAGGAATTAATACGTTTGATAGTTAACAGAACAGTTAACTATCCCTGTTGGTAAGTTGCCAAGTCCAAGTAGATTTCAGTATGGCCCAAGCTAGATTCAAACCGGCGTCGCAGCAGTTCCAAACTTCTTTAGATAGACTGATTAAAGAACTCGGCCACCGCAGTCTCAAGTAAAATGGTTACGGCGAACTCTTTGGATACATGGGAATGTGGCTCTTGGCGAAGAGAATGTGATTCCTGGGCATCCCAAAGTTTTTTGCCCGATGTTCCCAAACAAACATTGAGTGGTAGGCAAAAGAGTCACCATCTTTTTTTTTTTTTTACATTTTTTTATATGAAATACCACCTCAGGGAATAAAATTGTTAACAGATTATATGGCTAATCTGTATGGTTTAACGGATATTATTGAGCAATAAATCAATACCATCCCATCAAAAATTACTAAAAACACAAAAGTTCAATATGGCCGACATTTAAAAATGTTTTACTCAAACCCCATTGCTTTATTACTGAGCTTCGTTCGTTTTTTCTTTTGCCAGTATTCCCTATCTGTCTTGAAGATGCATGAATGGGCGTAATATTTACGGGTACTTTTTTTTTCTGTTTTTGACTTATTGGTTCAAATTTGAACACTACTGTCCCACCAAGTATTTTCTATATAAACCTGTACTACTACAACCCGTGAACAGGTCTGGGGTTTAGTAAATGGTACAGACTGTACTGCTTCATGGACACCGGTTATGCAGGGAGGTGATTTGTCCTCCTGCTCAACCGTGAATATATTTTCTATATACCCAAATATAATATAATATCATTCTAGTGGTCTATGAAATATATATATATATATATATATATATATATATATATACACATATTGTTTATTATTGTGAAAACTATAAAAAATATTGGATCAACATCTAAGTTTCCATTAGTTCTGATAAACGCAAATCGCCATTAAATGGTTTAATTAGAATATTAAGACCGTGGACAAATTCCAACGAAAAGCCCTTAGTCTCCAAACTAAAACAGAAATTGAAATTATCAGTCCAATATTTCGCCCATTCAGGCATCTTCAGGGTAGATAGAGAAAAAACAAAAGAACAAAACAAAATATGAATAATGCACCCACGAAGCATCCCACCACCTCCAAGGTTCAAATGCAACTAATGAATCATAAGGAAGGTTACTCGACCCTGGCTGGTTAAGGTAGATAAAAACAGCTGATAAATACCGGTAGCATTTGAAAATTCAACATATACTCCCCAAACTACAAAAAGCACAACAGGAAAAAATAAATAAATTCTCCAGTATTTATCAGCTGTTTTTATCTAACCTTATCCAGCCGGGGTCGAGTAACCTTCCTTATGATTCATTAGTTGCATTTGAGCCTTGGAGGTGGTGGGATGCTTCTTGGGTGCATTATTCATGTTTTGTTTTGTTTTTTGTTCTTTTTTTTTTTTAGTTTTTTTCTCTATCTACCCTGAGGATGCCTAAATGGGCGAAATATCGGAAAGATAATTTCATTTTCTGTTTTAGTTTGGATTCTAAGGGCTTTTCGTTGGATTTTTTCCACGGCCTTAACATTTATGTAAGGTCTCGTTTTATTTTTCAATATTGGTTTAATTAGACTTTGCTTATAACACCGCTATAGACGGATTTTTTCCAATTCATAATAAAAATCACTTCATTGAACTTTAAGGACTCACAAGTGCCCACCTTTTAACGACCTTTGGCCAAACTCCTTCTAAATTGAATAGGCTGGAATAAAAAAAGCAGAAAATTATTTGGATTTTTATAAACAACCTCAATAAAATATAAGGTATGTATGAGGAAAAGCTAATGAAAAAGGAGAAAAAGTTCTCATTGCATTTTTTTTTTTATTAGATACCTCAATATTGTGAGAAACTGTGAAAAAATGGAAATGTATTCACCAGTTTACGTGAAAGTAGGAAAACCAGCTTCAAATTCTCGAAAGCCGTTTGTGGCTGTGTAAAGGATGCCATGGTATATTCCGTTAAATTATTTCATATATATATATATATATATATATATATATATATATATATATATATATATAAGTATTTATAAAGTGTCAAAATAAGTAAATAAAATATAAATAAGTAAAACAAAAGTATGAATCGTGACAAAATACTAAGCAACTAAATAGAATAAATAAGTTAATAACAACCAATAAATACATGAGCTAGGAGGTTATAATGTATACCTTAGCGTAGACTAAACAATACTGATTATTTTATTTTTACTTATAATTTATAATTTTTATCGGTACTTTTTAATTTTTTCTTTTGATTGAAAGTTGACATATTTTGCTATTTAATTAGCAAATTAATTTATTTTCATATATTTTTATGATTATTATTTTTATTTCATTTTTGTATTCATTATTTAATTTGTACTTTCGTGTATTATTATTTTGTTTATATATTTATATGGTGCGTATATATATATGGTATTGCAGCTTTTATTTATTTCTTTAATTCATTAATACACTAGATTTAAACATAAACTTAAATTTAAACTTTGGCAAACTGTTAATTGTTGGCTGGTGGTACCGGTTCACTAATCAATTAGCCTCAGCCGCACTCCCCTTCCAAGACATTCCAAACTAAGAGAGCGGATTTAGCTGCGGGTGACTGTGGCCTCAGCCTGGGGACAACTGCAACCGATTTACAGACCCCTCCATTTAGATCATCCCTCTCTTCCTCTCTCTCCCTCTCTCTCTATCTATCTCTCTTTCTCTCTCTATCTCTCTCTCGGGGAAGTAACCTGGAGTAAATTAAGTAGTAAGTAGGAACTGCTGGTTGGGAAGGCTTCCTTAAAACAACCCGAATTACTCAGCAGATGTGAGTAAGCCCATTTAATCAACTAATTGTAAGTAGGGAAAGATGGCTAGAGGATTCTAATAGCGGATTCCACTCTAATTTAGCCAATATAACAGCTGTTTTATGTCACCTCGTTTTATGAAGTTTCGAAGCGATTTCTGCAAGTAACCGTTTTACACCTAACCGAATTCTAATTATATAATTGAAAATATTTTTTTATTATTATAATTATATTTTTGAATTGAAAACTTCTTTAGCCACGTTTAGATACTTCTTATAGGGGAACGCACAAGGGTCAGCAACATGCTTGATACCGGTGAAGACTAGCGGCATGTGCAAGAGTTATACAATTTCTATTAATTAACTTTGGTTAAACTTAAATAAGCAGTTTAAAAATTCCATCGATATAAGAATAATTATATTTGTCTAAAAAGTCGTTTACTTGTTATGAAACTGGTACTAATAATATCTTAAACATCAATAACAGGTTGAACGTTTCGTTTCCCCTAAAATATTTTATTTGTAATATTTAAATATTTTGTTTTATGAAATTATTGAAAGTACAAACGATCGCCTAAAATGAAAATAAAATCCATGTAACTAGAGAACTATTTTCATTTCGAATTCGTAACATCTATCGACTTTCTATTCAACTTTAAATCCCTATTAGCCGATTCTATTTTAAAATAGTGTTTTTGTTTACTTCCGCATGCCCGAGTAATGTTGTAATTAAAGCAGCAACATTTTTTTTAAAATATGTTTATTGAAATTTACAACTGTATACAGAATACATCCAGTAAATATAATGAAAGATCAGGTCCCGACGTAAGGCGAGTGGAGAAACTACCCGGTGGCAATACTCAAATAAAATGTCAACTTAGAAGGTCACGAGGCCATCTTCTTTTCAGACGCCTCGGAGGATTTATCAAGAATTTCAAGCGAGATTTGAAAATAGTGGGTTTGGGTGGAAATGAAGTTTGTCATGGAAAGAATGATATCGGATTCGGGTCATTACGTTAGTAAAAAAGTAAGGAGCATTAAGGATTTTGGATGGTAAGGATTGAATACGAGAGGAATTCGATGGCTTAGTGGAGCCCCACAGCTCTATTCCGTATGTTCAGATGGGTCTAATGATTGTCATGTACATGAGTCTTTTGTATTTAATCAGGAGCTTAGAGCGTTTGTCTAGTAAATGTTGAAGTAGCCTGAAACGGCGAGCTGTTTCTTGTCGTTTCAGCCTAGTATGACGATTCCAAGTTAAGCGTTTGTCAAGGTGTAGTTTTAAGTACCGGACCTGTTCTACAGGAATCAGTGGGATGTTGTGTGAGTAAACGATACAGGAGGACAGGAAGTCGTTGGTTTACGACAGAGGGTAAAGGTGATTTGATGAGATTTGTGGGAATTTGTTTTATCCTCCAGTTTCGACACCAATTTTCAAGTTCAGTGATATGGGATTGAAGAGTACGGGATGCCAGAACTGGATCAGTGGCAACAATAAATTCAGCCACACTGTTTCCAATTGGAATACAACTGTAAATTTTGTAATAAGAAAAATTATTAAAATTATTAGCGCTTTAATTCGATATTGAAAAACTAAAAATTATTATTGATATTGGCTTTCGTTAGTCTAAGGAAGTTGTACACAAAGCAGAAATGACTTAAATTAAGGTTTGACCTCCACTGGACCCCAGGAAACTTTGCATATCTCTTAACAGCAACAACAACAACAAAAATATTGAGTCAGGCCCCGATCGAAGCACAAAGCTTTTTTTTACTTTTGTTTATCTTTTGAGGGATCGGAGTGGAAATTAACTTAATAATTTTGTTTAAATCATATAAGGTTATAGTAGTAATAATTTCAATTATCAAGAATTTTATTCGGAGTAGTAATTTACCACAAATTCCACTAGATAGCACAGGTGCAGCTTTGTGAGTTGAAAAGTCCATGGAATTTCGTTGAAAATGGAATAATAATGTCATCAAAATAAATGGCGGGAGTTCGTGGAAAACTAATATTGGAAAAACTTATTGTCACCGAAAAGTTCTATTAAAACAATAATTAAAGGTAATGAAAATAAAAAAAAAATTAATTGAAAAATAAGTTGATATTGAACAAATAACTTTCTATAAAGAAAATATAACTTTATGTTTTTATACTCTTTATTATTGAGCAGGATCCAACTTAGATCGAATTTGCCAAGGACGGATATTGGCGTCAAGAACCACTATTGGATAGAACTATGTAGTTCTATAATTTCGTACATGAAAATTTGAAAAAAAGAAAAGTTTCATTGTTTTTTAATTAAAGAAAATATGCCCTTAAACTTGGGATTTTTTTGTTTTGGACAGAACGATGTTATATGAATGTGATTTACCTAAAAATCTAATTGATACTAATTGATTGATTGTGATATAGAAAAATTATAAATTATATAAAAGAATTATTTTCGTGGACATATATAAAATCGCAAAACAACACATAACTTAGACAAAAACAAAACAATTTTTATTAATTTGTTTATTAACTTATTTGTTTTATCTTTAATGTCTATTCTTTATTATTTGTTAAGGAGAATCAAATTTAATAAAGTTTATGGAGTGAACGTATTCTCAGAGCATTAATTCTTATTTCCTTCAAACTTAGTTCAAAAGTCTGAAGCCTTTCGCCCGTCACGATTTCAGTCGCAAGTAAAACGTTTATATATGTTTGATTATTTAGAATTTAAATATACAAGTAGAAGTTAATAAAATAATTGTAAAAAATGAGATGGTAGTGCGTCATTATACGATATACTTTTGTTGCACCTATATCGGAATAAAATAAATTTATTATTTATTGTGCCAATAACTAGAGGATGAAGTAAATTAAATTGAACAAACCGACAGAACAGCTTGTTATTTATTGCTTACCAATTATACAAATTAATGTGTTTAATTTCATTGACCCCACCGCCGACCAAATTAATTACTTCTATGGTCAACCAGCCCCACATCATTAGCTGTTATAAATACCCTTGCCACATGTTGCTCTTTATTGGGACATAATTTCCCTTCCAAAGCAATGGTGTGTTATCCAAACTGAAATTTTAATTTGATTAGTACTTAACTGATGGTTTCTTTTGGCATACAAAGAACAGACTGCATGATGTAAATTTGGGTGCAAATGCTGCCACTGTGTCAGAGGTCGGGAGCACGATGTGAATAAGGGATAGTACGGTTTTAACATTATGTTTTGGAACGAAAAAATACATGGATATACTCATTGATCGATGACGGGAATATAGAAGGCAGAGATGCGATATAGGAAGAACCTGAGCGAGGACAAGCCAAGATATGAGAAGTTTTCTGGCCGATTGCTCCATCCATAGCCAATTTGTCACCTTTCCAACCCCAACCTTTATTTTCCGCTACTCACGCTTCGCTATAGTTAATATTTAACGTTCAATCTATTTTATTTATTTCTCTCTCTCTTTTTTTTTTTTCGGTTCCAGTTAAGGAAATCAAAAATGTTTTAGCCCTTAAAGTGCTGATGACTCTCGAGAGGTTCCGTCTAGAGAAACTGCGTGCGCTGAGCGCTTAGCATCGCAGTGGACTGAATACTTTTCGCCGACGCCCTATTGCTTGATTAAAAGCTCGATAAGGGACTAATTAATTATTAGAGTATTTATTTTGCATCAGGTTGCGTAATAACAGAACATTATCTTCAAGTATCAATAATTTTTATAATGAAATTTACAGCTGTATTAAAATAACGCTACAACTAAATATACTGATTGGTACATATTAGCATGAAAGGCAAGTAGGGGAACTACCCAGTGACAGTACTCAAATAATAAGTTCAACTTAGAAGCTCACGAGGCCATATTCTCTTCA
Source organism: Arma custos (assembly GCA_037127475.1). Taxonomy (NCBI): domain Eukaryota; kingdom Metazoa; phylum Arthropoda; class Insecta; order Hemiptera; family Pentatomidae; genus Arma; species Arma custos. The sequence goes on along the minus strand of CM073761.1, from coordinate 25,694,224 downwards.
GGCGCCTCGGAGGTATACTAAGTATTGAAGAGATTGCTAGGTTTGAAACTAGTGGGTTCGAGTGGAAATAAAATTTGTCATGAAAAGATTGATATCGGATTCGGGCCCAATCAGCAACTAGTTGGACATTAAGGTCATTATGGATTACTTTGTTCGTTACAAAGTAAGGAGCATTGAGGATTTTACGGAGGATTTTGGATTGTAAGGATTGAATACGAGAGGAATTCGATGGTTTAGTGGAGCCCCAAAGCTCTATTCCATAAGTCCAGATGGATCTAATGATTGTCATGTATATGGGCCTTTCTAATTGGTTGGGGGCTTAGAGCGTTTTTCTACTAAATGTTGTAGTAGCCTGAAACTGCGAGCTGTTTCTTGTCGTTTCAGTCTAGTATGAGGATTTCATGTTAAGCGTTTGTCAAGGTGTAGTTTTAAGTACCGGACCTGTTCTACAGGAATCAGTGGGATGTTATTAAACGATACAGGAGGACAGGAATTCATTAGTTTACGACGGAGGGTAAAGGTGATTTGACGGGATTTGTGAGAATTTATTTTAATCCTCTAGTTTTGACACCATTTTCGAGGTCAGTGATATGGAATTGAAGAGTACTTATGGGATGCTATAACTGGATCGGTGTTGACTGATAATAGACATGTGTCATCTGCATACGGGGTAAGGATAGTATTAGGATGGGATGTCAGCTTTATAAACTGTGTAGAGGGTTGGGCCGAGGATACTGCCTTGAGGGACACCAGTGATTGAGACATGAGGGATGAATATACATAATTATGATTTACTTTGAATGATCTAATAGTGAGATAGGATTGAATAATGAGGTAAGAATTGGCGGAGTTTGGAAAGCGATCCCGGGTGCCAGACTCGTTCGAAAGCCTGTTCCACGTCAAGAAATACCGCCAAACAATATGATCTGCGTTCCAATGCAGAAGAAACAACGTCCACCACGGGATGACATTGCTGGATAGTGGAGTGAGATGTTCGGAATCCGAAATAATTTATTAAAATTTATTTTTTTGACATAAAATAAAACAAAAAACTGGAGTGCCTTCACAGCTTTTTAGGATCTCGGGCGATTACGATATATTTAAATTTATTTACGATTATTAATTTGTAATACGGTTTATTACTTTAATTTATACCTGATAGATTTCTTGTTTTTCTTATTTTTAGGTTTATGTTAAAAATAAACGTGGCATTTCAGCCATATCCTAAAGGTGTGTAGCCATTAAGGTCTTAGGAGTTTATTCAGTTACGGATGAATGAATGTTATTGTTCCTTAAATACTTTTTAAGTTTTCTGTTTTTTTTATGTTGATAAAGATTTATCGTATAAATATACGATATACAATTTATTTAGTGGTCACTTACTTAGCAGACAAACGAAAATTTGACAATTCAGTGAGCGTTGAAGAATCAAAATCACTAAGTGTCTTTGAAATTTGTATAATAGAGTGAAAGTTATCCCGTTACGAATGGCGAACATTGAAATTGTATTGCCTTTTTCTTTCAATTCTTAACTCATTTTAATTTTCTATTAGTTTTTAATTTTTAATGTGGATGCCACTGGACTATATATTTGTAATTCATTAATTTGGTAAAACCATTTTCCAGTCAATTTTTTTTTTTATATTTCCAAAAACGTTTCGACTGCATAGTCATTTTCAATTTTTCATAAGCATTACTTTTACCGCTTACAAGTCCATATTAGAATTGTCATTCTACCGATTCTGTAATTTAACAACATAAATAATATAAAAAACAACAACGATACAATAAATACAACAGTTATACAAATATGTCCTGAAAGACTGTAATTAAGTATAGATACCTTTATATAGATATCCTTAATTTTAAAATTTCTTACTTGGAGTTTCATTATTCTCCATGGTCAATCTCTGATCTTATGATTAGACTTTGGACTGTAATAATATATTTTATTTATACCTTGATATTATTTTAACTTAAAAAATATATAAAATTCCTAACAGTATGACAATACAGATGAGCTAATTATTTTTAAATTGTTTTATTTATAGTTTATATTAATCTGTTTTTATTTTTTTATTTAAATATTTTAAAACTATTGCATAGTGTGAGTATTGGATATTAGAAACAATTTTGTGAGGTTCTTTTGATAGGTCATACTTAGAGTTCTCTATAAGTAATTTAGAGATTATATTTTTTTAAATTTTGATATAACGGATGAACATAATTTACTGATTTCATTTGATTCTTTTCTATCATTTACTACATTGTCTATATTATCATTTATATACAGAGCTTCTATATATTCTCTTTAATTTATTTTTTTCTCTGTGCAAAATACTTGGTTTTTCGAAATCAAAAGTGTGTAATTTGTTTTTACAATGTGTTGAAAGTGCAGTATTTGTCTTGGAATTTGGTTTTAAATTGTTTTTGTGATGATAAATTCTATTTTTCAAATGTGTACTTGTATGTCCTATATATTGTTTATCACAATTTTTGCATTTAAGGTTATGCCCTATATTTATATTTTCTAATAGTGGTATTTTATCTTTTTTACTGTATATTATGTTTTTGATTGGGTTTACAGTTTTATGTGCTACTTTTATTTCAGGAATGTCGTAATTTTTGAAAGTTGGTTCGATTTTTTGAGATAGGTTTTTGATATAAGTTATACTTCTGTATTTTATTTCATTCTGTTTAATTACTTTTTTAGGTGATTTTGTGACTATTTGAGTTGTGCAATTTTTCGTTTGGGGGTCTTTTTTATTATTATCTTCTGTCTGAAAAAAAAAATGTTATTTTAGATTGAGATGGTTTGATTTTTGATTTTTTGTTATTTTTTTGGTTAATTTTTTCATTATTATTAAATTCATTTGTATTTGAGTTATTATCTATATTCATTGTTATGTTATTATCTATTTTATTCTTAATTAAATTATATTGCTTATGCCATAATTCTTTTATAAGTTTGATTGGAAATGCATTACTAAGAAGAATTTTGAAAATTTTATTTTCTGTTTTATTTAAAAATTCATTGTCTGTTACTTTAATAGATCTTTTTATTAGGTTTTGAGCTATATTATTTGAAGTTATATCTTTTTTATACCATTTTGTTTTGATTCTGCTATTAATAGGGTTTCATATGATGGTTATGTCTAAGAAGTTTAGAGAATGACGACTATTTTCTAATTCCTTTGTGAAAATGACATTTTTATTTTGTTCATTTAAGATTGTGTTAAATTTATTTAAATTGTTCTCATTTGTAATAATTAATAAATCATCTATGTATTTTGCAATGAATATAGAAAGGTTGTTCAATTTTTGTACGCTATCTTTTATTAGTTGAAAAATGTTTCATTCCAGTATTGAAATAATCGAAAATTCGATATATATTGCCTTAGCTAAAAAACACTATAACTCCATCTATAAATTTTAATTTACTAATTAGAGTGAATTGTATTTACCAGTTGATGGTGAAACATGGCAGTTAATAACACAACTTTTATCTACACTGGTACAAATAATGACGAGGAACGTAGGAGACAACAAAGCGAGCTCTAGCTTTATTGCATTTGAGATCTAATGTAGGTAGGCAATGTAACTTTTGGCTCGGTCAACAAATCTAACGTACTTGATGCTTAAATTGGATAAAATGTAAACATAATCAAGTCCACCAGGTGTAACCGAGAGCAAGTTCCATTTGTGTGAAATGTAAATATCAGGTCAATCGGACCTGCTAGGGAGGAAGTTCAAATTGCCTAAGCGAGTACATCGGACTAGGTTCGGAGAAAATAACATAAAATTTAACTTTCATAGTGTAAAGGTATTGTAAAAAGTTACGGAAAATGTAAATATTTGTAAAGTCAAAGTTGATGCCTAAACTCACTCAAGCAATGTTCAAGAGATTGTCAAGAACATTCTCCTCATATCACACCTTATCATTAATGAAAGTATATCTGTTATATATTTAATTCCTCTCATATCCAACCCTTACAATCCAAAATCCTTCGTGAAATCCTTATTGCTCCTTAATTTGTCACGAATAAACTCGTCCATAATAACTTCAATGTCCCATTTGTTGCTGATTTGAACCTAACCCGATACTAGCCTTTTCATGACAATCTTTATTCCTACTTTAACCCGCTAGTTCTAAACCTAGCGACTCTGATGCGTAAGAAAAAAAGATGGCCTCGTGACACTCTAAAGTTTAAATGGTCATTTGATAACCACTTGCTAGTTTCTCTACTTGCCTTTGTCAAAGCTATTACGTATCGTTCCTGCCTTTTGTATTGTTATAATATAGTTGTACATTTAAATAAATAAATTGAGAAAAAAAAAATATTATTTTCATTGTATTTTCTGATCCTTGCGTTAAAGTATAAAGATTACAAGGATTTCTGTTTAAAAAACGGAACACTCCCAGACTTCTTGTTGGAAGTTATACTTACATAACATCAACATATAAGCATGCCGACATAAAAGAAAAACTTCTCTTCAAGTCGATTACATTATCATTTTCAGGAAAGCTAAGAAAAGAACTAGCAATTCCCATAAACTCAAATGCAATTATTTATATCGCAAGAATCGGGAGAAGATGAGCATATATAAAAGAAGAAGACAATTTGCCACAATTAAGGTTGTGATCTAAAAAGACGCAGAAAGGAAAAAATAGAACACAAACCCCAATGACGTAGTTGGGTAATCCACAATTTAGCGATTCATATCATCAGGAAATCGGAAAGCTAATGAGCTACATGAAAATAATCCGAGCAGTCAGAAAATAACCCAAATGAAAATAGTAATTTTTATTAGGGGGCTCATTCAGCCATATAAAAAGATATAGATATAGATAAAAACATATAGCATATAAAGAAATTAAAATCAATTTTTTTATGGACATTTTTTTTATACAACTAGTAAAACTACTTGGGTTGAGCCGAGGTAGTTGATAATTTCATATACCAGATAAAAATGTAAAAAAAAATAAAATAAAAATAAAATTACAGAATAGTTTTTCTTTTTGTGACGTTGCAGAAGAATGATTCCACGTAAAAGAGAATATCTCAGAATCGTTTATTCACACATTGAATGTTCTCAAACAGCACTAAGCAATATCTGTGTTGATTCAACGTTCTAAAGAAAATAGCAAACACACACACCTAATAAATATATTGCAATGTGTTATAGGGGGCGGCATCATGAAAGTAAATTTGTTTTGCACAAAGAACAATGTTGTTTTGCGAGAAGAGGTCACGCAGGTAGAATGGTGTACCCTATGGTCCCCTTACGGTCAAAATGGCTGAATAGATAAGAAACGGGAGAGGTCGAGGACTCTCTTAACACATCGCGAGGAGCGAGGACTCTCCGATCCCGAGGAGCTAGGAGGAAGCGGAAGACGGAGTCGGCGAACGATGCTGGGCGCGGGTTACCGAGAAGATGGCGAGACCCGAAGACACACCCTACCAAGAAGAATTCTAGATGTACCCCTCTATCACAGATAAGTGTAATTTAATTCCTGTTATGTAATTTATGGCAATCCGCTATATCTATATCTGAATCATTAAGTGTACCTCTAAAAATATATCTATTGAATCATTATTCTTGTTTAAAATTGAATAAATAAAATATACTTATTATAATTCCTTTGGTGCTTACATACCCCAGATGCACTATTTATTTATGAATTGAAGATATAATAGATGAGTAAAATGGAAAGCACAAGAACAGGCCTCTGGAAAAGAATCCAATTAAGACTAAGGTATGGAAATAATAATTTGAGTAATCATCCTAAATGATTACTCTGGCATCCCAAAATAAATTATAATATTCAAAATATATTGAGGAGTATAAACATAGCCATGTAGTATGTATGTATATGTATATCCATGGATTCCAGTCTGTCATTAGGTCCATTACTTATCCCTTTGGGGCTGACTCATCAGTGTCTTAATATTGATGTGAACTCGGGTTGATGGACAGTGTGACCAGTGAAAAATCGATCTAGATCAAAGAATTAACGCTGTTCGTTGAGAAAGAGAATGGAAGATCAGGTATTAATAAAATTATAACAAATCATGCAATTATCTGTTGATGATTTTCCAATTTCCGTTCATAAGAATCTCTTTAGTCACAAATATAATAATTGATATCCGTAATTCTTCTTTGTGTACAAGTTTCGTACACTTTCCCCATTTTCCTATCGTATATAAACTCTGATCTCTTATTGTTGTTTTTTTTTAGTCCTCTTAAAGATTAGTAGAGGATTATTAGAGTTTTTCTCGTATAAACCTGTTATTTATGATATACTAACAATAAAACAAATAAGAAAGAATGGAAAAAAGCAGAAAGGTATAACCTAACCTCGTTAGCTTATAAAAAGCTTCACAAATCCAGGTTATAGTCGCACTTTTGAGATGGCGGTAACGATAAGATTCAACAGATGCGGAATACAGCAAGAAATCAAGTTTATCTGGAAGTGAAGTGATACTGTTGTTTCCGATAGAGTTTATCACCGATTGCCTAAATGGAGCCAAGGGCTGGTAGATATGTGTTCTTTTCGCTTAAAAAAGGGGAGAGAGACGACGCTTTGTCCGACTGACATAAAAGCCCTTCCGACACCTTTATCGCCCCAATTAAAGGGCGATTTCATTGTGCTTTTACTGAAAAGGCCATTACGATTTCCTTCACTCAATTGTTCTAATAAAATCCATGAAAGACAATGCCTTCATAAAATCAATAATGCAAATGAGGTTTCTATTTTTTTTTTTTTTTTAATCACAAATATTAAATAAAAATCACAAATATTAATAATAAAATACCATTTTTAGACGTTCTCCTAATCAGAAAATCAAACGGAGAAATAGAAACTAAATAGTGGCAAAAACCTCTGCACAGCCTCCTTCATAATTTAATAATAACAACAAAAACACTTTTTAACCAAAACAACCCAAATGAAACCAATCCTAAAAGATACTATACAATACCCTATATACCAACACTTTCAGAAACACTAGCAAAACACTCAACGGTAATAAAAGTAACATTGACTCCGCAATTACTTTCAAAAACACAGCCACTGTGTCAAGACTATTTACAACAGCCAAATATTTGGATAAATTAGAGTTAAAATCAAATGTCGTGTACGAAATACATGTGAAGATAAATGTGGTAAATCCTATTTCGGAACATCGGTACAATACTTAAAACCCGATTTATTTATCATTGATTTGTTATAAGCTTTATACTTTATGCTTTATGTGAAGAACTTATCAAGTATGCTACGGAGTTTGAACATGGTCATGAGAATATATTTCCTTCTCATACAAACCCCATTATTTGTTTTATATATATATATATATATATATATATATATATATATATATATATATATATTTATATATATATACGTTAAGCTTCTCGAGTTTCAGTCCTTCTTTAAACTTCTGTAGGCGAGTTTCGAGACTAGGTTAGTCTCATACTCATGTCCTGACAGTGAACAAATGAGCTTTTAGTAAAAACATTAAATAGCACACTAAAATAAATATATATGTATAAAATTACACGTGTAAGATGTAATAGGATAGGGTGTACATACAAGTTCCAAAGAATAGATCTGTTTATCATTAATCAGTTACTTCGCAATATATCATAAAATGTTTATATTGCAATAGCTATGATCAACGAGTAAGTAATCCATTTTGAGGAACAGCAGTTTTATTTAATCGTTGAATCATATTAGATTATTATTTTATATATTATGAGTTTATTAAATTTGCATAACACGAGCTTAGACCTTGAACATCCGATTTTTTGTTTACAGCGCGATTTTTATATTTCTCTATAGTTATAGTCATTTCTTTTATATCCCGTTTGAAACTATTTTTCTCTTGGTGTATTATTTTAGGTTTATTAAATTTAAATGTATGTTGTGTATTTCTAAAATGTGTAGTGAGAGCTGTTTTATCTGGTTTATTGGTTTTGTTTATTATTGAATCACAACTAAATTTGTTTTGGTACGTAGAGTGTACATTTTATGATATATTGCGAAATTTAATTAATTCTTACAGAAATAATAATAGAAATAATCTAATATGATTCAACAATTAAATAAAACTGCTGTTCCTCAAAATGGATTACTTACTCGTTGATCATAGCTATTGCAATATAAACATTTTATGATATATTGCGAAGTAACTGATTAATGATAAACAGATCTATTCTTTGGAACTTGTATGTACACCCTATCCTATTACATCTTACATGTGTAATTTTATATGTATATTTATTTTAGTGTGCTATTTAATGTTTTCACTAAAAGCTCATTTTTTCACTGTTAGGGCATAAGCATGAGACTAACCTAGTCTCGAAACGTCGCCTATAGAAGTTTAAAGAAGGACTGAACCTCGAGAAGCTTAACATATATATATATATATATATATATATATATATATATATATATATATATATAAAACAAATAATGGGGTTTGTATGAGAAGGAAATACATTCTCATGACCAATCAAAATCCGTAGCTGGATAAGTTATTCGCATAAAGCATAAAGTTTAAAGCGTGTAGCAAATCGATGATAAATAAATCGGGTTTTACTTAGTTTTAATTTGTTTCAGTCAAGTTAGAGAGCAAGGGGGGCGTCAATGTTATAATGGATTTTCACGACAGGGACCTGCACTTCTCTGATTGGATATCTCCGGTGTGTTGAGGCACAACAATGTTTGTGGTTGATCGTAAAGCTAATCTATCTTTGTATGTATTTTGATGAGTACGGCGATATATTGTAGGAATCTATGAGGAGGTAAGATTTATAGACGATTCGACCACAAGACAATTACAGGAATACCAACCAAAGCTCTTCGATATGTCCGCTACTGTGATATATTGAGATGTTGTTTACTGCTCCGGCTTATTTGAGTGATCATGGAAACATAAATCGCTTGGTCATCAAGTGGTTATAAGTTCGCAAGGTTTCAAAAACAATAGAAATCAAAATGGAAAAAGAATAATGTTTCGACTGATGTTTTCGAGACACTTCTTTGGAACGGAAGAAGTGGCATATGAGATTACGCATAAATGTAACGACAGGAGAAGAAACTAAAAATCAGATCTCCGATGTCGTTAAGAGTAGTATTTTTAAAGTACTTTGGTCGCCTAGAAGACTTCAGATAATTTATACATTCAGTCAGCTTAATTAAAGATATTGACGATATAAACATTTCATTATTTTTCAGATGAATAATTCTTATCATTTGCAATTAATGAGTAAATAAATATAATATATATATATAGGTTTCTACTTATCTTGACTATATATCTTACTAATATTATAAATGTGAAAGTTTGTATGTTTGTCTCTCTTCCACGCAAAAACTACTGGACGGATTTGGACGAAACTTTACATTATTATAGGTTATACATCAGATTAACACATAGGCTATAGCAAGCGTGGATTTAAGGGGGGAGTGCACGGGGACACGTGACCCCCCGACAGTTTTTTAGGTACTGTGGAGAATCCATGATTGTACATAATGAAAGGCAATTCACATGATCATAGTTGTTAAAATAACAAAAATAACATGAGTGAAACAATTCGTTTTGATATCCAACTAATCTTACCAATATTATAAATGTGAAAGTTTGTGTGTTTGTCTCTCTTTCACGAACAAACTACTGAACGGATTTGGATGAAACTTTACAGTAATATAGGTTATACATCAGAATAACGCTTAGGCTATAGCAAGTGCGGATTTAGGTGGGGAGGGGAGCACAGGGGCACGTGCCCCCCCGACAGTTTTTTAGGTACTGTGGAGAATCCATCATAGTGCATAATTAAAGGCAAATCACATGACCATAGTTGTTAAAATAACAGAAAGAACATGAATGAAACTATTGTTTTGATATCATACTAATATTATATATGCCAATTGTTATTGTTATGCGAATTTGTTACACGCAAAAACTACTGAACGGATTCGGATGAAACTTATTGAGTAAAGTAGGTTATACTAATCTTACTAATATCATAATGTTATATGCTACAGCAAGGTCAGATTTATGTGAGGGAATGGGAGTATGTGCCCTCCCCGTTATAGTACATTATTAAAGGCAAAACTTAGCATCTTGAAAATTGTAGATAGGTTTTTTGTATAGTTTAAGAAAGAAATTTGGATAATTCCACTCCAAGGGTTTCCCCTTTAATGTAATAGGGAATCAAAGGTTCTATAGAATCCGTCAGTTCATAATTTATCTACTAATAAGGACATAGTCTTATCATCCCCTGAATGATCTAGGGCCTTAAATTATTCCTAGTCAATGCAGTGTGTGATATAGGGATTCTTGGATTTCATGTCGAATTAAAAAACATCATTGTAAATAGAACATATTATTTTTCTTAAACAGATAAATTCAGCGCTTGCAGAAATACTTGTCATCTAACAGAAAATACTGATAGAAGTAAATAACATATCCGAACCAATTTTATTTTTTCAATCAGTTCCACCATTTATATGTTATGTGAGCATACTTTTGGCGTGAACAGAAGAACCTTTTTAAACGTTTATTTAAGACTTTTTATTTATAAGATGTCCAATAAAGAAGGCCTACTTTATTAGCTTAAACCCTTTCCTTAGCTACAACGTGTTTATTGACACTATTCTAATTTGAAATAATAAAAATATGCAGATTATCGAAGTATCTTGTACACCCTCAAATAAATCGCCAAATGGTGCGGTTATATTGGAATCATGAGAGTATTCCTAGATACTCTCCACAAAAAAAAATTATCATGAATAACAATAATATAAATTTTTATTCATATTAGAATTAAAGTAAAATGAAATAAAAAGATATGGAAAAAGAATAAACGATAAGATATTAATGAATACAACTAAATAACAAAAGTTTTAAGGTAATATTTGGTCGTCATTCTAAGACACCATTAAGGAATCTAAAAAATCACAATAAAATATTCTAATCTGTACAGCAGTAACAGACAAAAATAGTTGGTTAGCGTAAACAAATATTTAATAGCTATAAATAATCACTAATTATACCGAAAGCATACATAAAAAGATATAAAGTAGAAACTCGAATGGATACAGTTTACTCTTTATAGCTTTCCTAAGTCAAGCTAAAAAGAGAAAAAAAGGAAATTGAAATTACATATTCGAGATAGAGACATATCTGAGAACTTCAAGAAACTTTTTTCACCAGAATTGAATAACCATATCTGCCACTTCATATCTTTGCTTTTGCAATTTTTTTTTTGAACTTCCTCAATAACGACTTTAAGTTAGGTCAAACTCGTTACATAAATGCATAATTTGATGGAGTTAATGATATAATATCAATTAGGTCTTATCCTGATTCAAATGATCTCGCGGGTCTTAAATTACGAATTTCAAAGGTTCATCCATTTTTTAATTTGAAATAATAAAGATCTTTCGTAGTTAGTCGTAATACAAAAATCGACAGATATACAAATAGCAAACACTTAATAATGACATAGAGGAGGAGGAGAAATATTTTCACAAATTTCACAGAAATAACAGTATTTTTATTTCTCACAATTGTTTTTTCTTTCCCACCTACATTATGTATTTTATTTATTTATTTTAGATTCACTGTATACATTTACGCTACCTATATCTGTAGGAAAGTGGGGAAAATTTAAATTATAAAATAAAAAAATGCCTAAAAACCTGAACCTCTACAACCCGTGAACGGGACTGGGGTTCAGTACATGATAGAGACTTTACTGTTTCATGGACAGCGGTTCTGTAGGGAGGTGATTTGTCTTAGATCACGCTCAACCCCCAGATTTTCCCCCTTATTTTGGGCACCCTATTTTTATAATATTTTATAGGGGCTGTGTGAGCCCCAGGAGGGTCCTAGATCCTATATGATCCATCTCCGACTGCAAACAGACTATAGTTAAGTCTTGCCTGCAGCGGGATTTGAACCAGCATTATAAAATAAAAACTTTTTTTTTTTTTTTTTGCTAAAACAATATGTAGCTAATAGCTAAATCATTATATGATGATGAATAATAATGAGAAACCATGTAAGTAAATTTAAAATAAAAAATTAATATTTAAAATGAAATAATGATTATAACATGTACAGTGAAACATAGAAATATATGTAACTTTTGAACATGTAAAACAAAGCATACCTTTTAATGTAGGTGACAAGTATAAAAGTGAAACACAGACTTAGTTAGAGCAAATGTATATAGTGAAACTAAAATAAATAAAATAATACATAAGATGTAAAGAAAATTTTGAAAAAAAAAATGAGAGCAATAACATTAAATTTTCTCTCCCTATGTCCGTTAGGTGTATTTGTTAATTCATTTAACGTCACTTTATAGTCCTAAAATTTGCCTATCCAGGAATAATTAGGACAGGGATCTTTAACTTTAACGAGTACCTGACACCGCACAGGCTCGGGACTCCCATTTTACGACGCTTCCGAAGGATGGCATAACCATGTATTTCTTACTCTCTTTAAAGAATCCTGGGGCCATTGCTGGGTTGCGAAGCCTACACCTTTAGCACAGGCGGTTGTTACCTAGTTGTGACATGCTATCACACTACAGGTGTCCCCAATGTGGACGTTGGGTTTTCTCATTTGATTTTCAATTAAAATTTTAAATAACACTTTTATTTTATTAAAGTGAAACTTTTATTCTATCGTCCCAAAATTTTTCGTTCATCTATCGCATGTCGTTGCATCTGGAGAAGGGGTAAAATGAAAGGCGCAATGACAGAGCAGCCAAGGCCAATATGGCGGCGCCCAGTCAGCTGACCTTTAAATATTAATGTTTAGGTACTATTAACAAATCTCTTCAAAGGCTATCAAATATTTTTATCAATGTGTATTAATTTTAACTTTGAGTGCTTGAATTTATTTTAACTTATTTCATATGAATATTTTAATTTTTCTCCGGTTCATTCAATATATTTAGGCCTTCAGTCATCTCAGAAATGCAAGCGGCTAAAATCGGGCTCCAACTCTAATCAACAAGGCACGAGCGGCAGTGATACCAGAAAGTGTCGAGATATAAGCATTTACTTATTTTAGTTACCATAAAATGTTAATTACATTTATAAACTGTGAGGCTTGAGGCGAAGATGAAGTCATTGCTAGAATAATAGGAGTTGACAACGATTCAATGATTTAAATAGATATTGCTCTTACTTTTTAATATGCGTTTATTATCTAAATGATTATATTAACTATGTATTCCTCACTCTAATACGCAAATTGAAATGAAATTTTATAATTGAATATTTTGTCTACTATTAATTAAGTTACGATTAAAAATGCAATTTTAACACCCTAAATCGAATAATTTTCCAATTTTTTTTGTTAAATGACTACCAATCGAAAAAAGGTTCCACTTGCACCATGGTTTCATAAAACCACACAACTTTTTTTATAGTTTAAATTATCCGCACTTACATATTACATATATGACATATGTACTTGATTTATTCCAATAGTTTCATTATTTTTTTCTATTCCAATTAATTCATTTTAATATGCTTGTACCTCGCATGTCCGACCCTCAAGAAGACCTGTAATATAGGTCGAAACGTCAGTTACTAATATAAAGTTTATCTCCATTTAATGCATTATATCTTTGACTTCAACTAAGGCCATTTTCTTAAAATGATGACAAGAAAAGAAATTTACCAAAACAGTAAATACGATTTTTTTTTTTTTTTACTTTTGTTTAAGGAATTTTTATCCGACAATAGGGACAGGTTGATCAATGGATTCGAGAATACCTTAAGTTAAATAAGGAGTGGATTGGAACGGAACTGGAATAAGAGGGTGGATTTTGAGGGAATGGAACGCTATCGGTCCGGGGGGAGCTATTGCAGCCCTCCCCCCCCCTTCCCCCACATTACTAGAAACTTTTTCCCCTCCTTCTTCGAGCTAATGATGTTTTCTTCTTCGACTCTTTGCACTTCGATAGTCGTTAATGGAAGTCGCTATTTTATTGGAGCCGAAACTTATGGCCCGCGCATTAAGGAAAAGAAATCTGTATTTATATTGGCCTACGATATCTAATATATATTGAGCCGTTATTTGATCACGTGTAGAGATGGTATTCTTACATTCACTACATAAACCTGATAACAGAATAGATGAATCGAATAGAAATATATAAAAAATAGACAACATGTTGTAAGATGCACTTGTAGATTAACCACTGACGACTACTGAGCAAGGAGGAGACTTTGTGTGCTCACACACACACACACAAATATATGTATGTATATATATATATATATATATATATATATATATATATAATAAGGGTTAAGATTTTAGTAGTGACAAAGTTCAAATTAGACTATTTAACAGAAATACACGTTTAAGGCACACTTTGATATTTATTTTCTTACTTTTATTGTTAGCATTATTTTTGCTGAACTCGATTTACGGAAAGTGCCAGTTTACATTATCAATTTTCATTAAAAAGGATCCAAGGATTTTGATCGTTATCGAAAATTCAATGTACAATGAAATGGTATTAAATACTAGATAGGTATAATTTTCATGAAATCCCTTCAACCAAAAAAAAAAATAACTTAATAATAATAATAAAATATATTAATAATAAAAAAATAATAATAATATTAATATATTAATAATAAAAAAATAGCATTTTATATATATATATATATATATATATATATATATATATATATATATATATATATTTAGATATGAAGCGTTCAGTATAAAAAGCGGATATAAAATTTTAAAACTTGACTTTTTCGCATTTTCCCAAGATTTGTTTAGTAAATTTTTGTTTAATACAACACTTTGCCTTATTCATCATGGCTTTATTCCGTTTATTAACCTGAAGTTTAGTGCATTGCTTGAATAAACGAGCGAAAAATATGAAAAAGTCGAGTTTTGAATTTTAGAATTATACGCTCCATCTTGACAAATGTCTCACTTGGAATCCTCATACAAGACTGAAAAGACAAGAAACTGATCAACATTTTCGCCTACTTCAACATTTACTGGACAAACACTCTAAGCTCCCAATTAATTACAAAGGACTCATTTACATGACAGTTATCAGACCTATTTGGACATACGGAGTTTAGCTTTGGGGCTCTACTAAACCATCCAATTCATCTCGTATCCGATTCTTACACTCCAAAATCCTTCGTAAAATCCTCAATGCTCCTTATTATGTCACAAACAAACTCATCCATCATGATCTTAATATCCCATATGTTGCTGATTTTGCCCAAACTAGATACTTATCCTTCCATGACAAGCTCCATACACACTTGAATCCGCTAGTCTCTCAACTTGCTTTCCATACTATTCCTGGTAACCCTCCGAGGCGTCTGAAAAGAAGATGGCCTCGAGACCTTCAGCTATAGAACTTTCTTGGAGTGCTACAGATGGGTAGTTTCTCCACAAGTGGTTTTTTTTTCATGTCATATGTACATATTAGCAGATTTACTTGTTGTAATATTATATAGTTGTAAATATCAATAAATTAATTAAATAAAAAAATAATTATCCTCTTTAGCCTAAATCGCTATACTTTTCTTTTCAAAAGGTGATAGTGTTGATTGAGGGAAGTCTGAATCGTAAATATTAAATGAATATGAATTAAAAAAGCTTTTAATATAAGAAAAAACAAGCTTGAATTTTATCAATCTTCTAAGATATTCTGACCATGGTTACAAATTTGCTTAAACCTATATCTATTTACAAAATGTGCCTTTTTGCAAGACAAAAATGATTAAAAGTGGAAAGCCTTTAAAGGGGTCTCTACATCCTGGGTCTTCATTCTGTTCTCTGAAACTGCCCCCTTTTATTTCATTTTCTTCTTTTTCAGATAAAGTCCCAGGGAAACCCTACGGGTTCATACCTGCAATGGTATATCACCCTTTCCAGGCTATTTCAATATTGTTCACAATAAAAATATAACATTACCTCTACCTCTACCACATTTAACAGTACATGTGCGTGTGTGTATATATATATATATATATATATATATATATATATATATATATATATATATATATATATGGTGATGTGGACTTATTTTTAGGAGTTAGATCCCTTGGCCAAACAGATCCCGTATGGAAATAGAGTGAAACCAATAGAGTCCCAACATCAAGATGTGGATGTCATAGCGCCGGTCCAACATCCAATTGAATTATGTGGGGGTAGAAGGGGGGCATCAATCTCACTTCACCGCGGAAGTTTTAAATAACTCATCGTATCAAATCTCAAAAACCTATAGCGGATTTCTTTCCCTGCAACCGATTTTCTATTACCTTCCTCTAGGTTCGAACAGCGCTCATTTTCCCCCCTGTTGGATCGAATAGACGCTACTAGCTTATAATCTGTTATCGCGTTGAACGGGCCGATTTCGTGATAAGTGAAGTGAGATTATTTCAATATGTCTACTTCTTAAAGGTCGCTTTAAAATTATGTAAACACATACTTTTAAACCAATTTTATTTTTAAAACGTTTTATTCACAAGAATTCGATGTGCCTGGACCGAACCTTCGGGCTACTATTGTCATTCTGGATGGGAAAATGATCTTTCACGAAACTGTATGTGGCAGGCCGAATTCCACGCGAGCGAAGCCGCGGGAAAAAGCTAGTATATATATAAATTTATGTTATAAATATAAACAAGAAACTAAGTGTATCGTTTAGGCACTTTGGACAAGAATAGCCAAAAAGCGCCGAAATAAAAAATGTACATACATATTTTTTTATTCAATGAAGTTGTTGCCGAGACCATGAATGAAAAATATTCAACTGACACTGGCTGCATTAGGAGAATTGCTGGAATCCACGCTATTTCAGGTGTTGATATATTCGTGATGACTTATTTTATAAGCGGTGGGGAGTGGAAAAGAAACATTCTATCGAGGAGAGAAAAAAAAAAGAAAAGAAAAGAAAGGGATGGTGAAGAGGTCCATTTGTTCTCCTTTTTTATCTTTTGGAAGGGAGCGATTTTTTCAGGCTAACAGAGGGATGTGCCTCTCCACTCGCCTTTTTTGCAGAAATTTTATCAAACTGGAATTATACATCCGGTAAAGGCAACACAACCTGCTTAACAAACAAATTCAAATATTTATGACCAGCTCAACAGGGTATAGAGGTTTCTATATAACTATTTTTGGGAATATAGATTCTTGTATAATTATTCTAGTAAGTATACTGTTATATAGAAAAAAGAATAATTAACTATTTGCTAGTATAAAGGTTACTAAGTAATTATTCAATAGAAAATAAGTTAAATAATAGGTAATTATAAGGAGAATATAGGTTACTGACCGAATGTGGACATTTATATAGGACATAGCCGAATCCCGGCTAACCCAGTCTCTATAAAGTGGTCACCATAAAAAGGAAACCTGGTGGTTGAGAGTGAAATCACCTCCGGGCACAACCGTTTTCCTAGAAAGAATACAGTCTCTACCACCTAATGAACCCAAGACCCTTCATGAGTTGCCGTGGTACCGTTTTTTTTTATAATTTTGTTTTTTTATATAGCTAAGAATAGTTTATTGATTGCCACCAATGAAAAAGCATAGTTTCTTGCATTATTCCTTAGTTCACATTTATTAATTGTGTTTTTATTATGAAATAAAATTTTAAATTTCACTGAATAAATAAAATATAAATGTTTGAATGATTATGATGAAGCTGACTATAAACTAATAATTAAGAGATGTTTAAGAAAAATAAATATATTCCGAAAAATTGGAGGTGCTCAAAATTGTCTTTGGGAAGGTGCGTACTGTAATTTAGGTTTGAGGCGGTCAGTCATTGGGCGAAAATAATTTTATAATTAAAATATTTTACTGTATGTTTTCATAAGTGAATATTCATTTTTTTTCTATTTTACATAAAATACAACTCTATAAGTTATTTTATATAAATATTCCAAGAAATTTGTATCCAATCGTAGACCGATTTGACCCCTGAGTGTTGTTTTTCGAAGATTATATTCGTGTGAGACTGAGCCGGTGGAATCGATTGAACTCACGCGACGAAGTTGAAATGGGTTGCGGGCTACGCGCTAGTAATGTTTTGTAATTAGTTCAAGCCGCTTCAATAAGAGCAAAATTCACATTATTATCATCTCCTTTGTCTTAATAACAAATATGAAGGGGAAGTTCACAAGTTCCTCCATCAGCGCGTTCAGAAAAGGATCGTTCGCATAGGTTTATCTTCACTTGCCAATATCTAGTTATATCTAAAAGAGCCTTAATAATTAATTAGGCAAACTCATTAGGACTTAATTTCATATCATATTCATATCAAGTCGTCTTTCCATAATTCGATTCCTGTTTATCATGAAATCATGCATAGCAGAAGAAAAATACAAACAACAAATGAATACAAGGAGATCTCAAGACGAATCTTCATTAAACGTTTTAAGCAGACAAATAGAAATGATCTGATATATTTTAAAGTATAATAAGTCCGTTTTTTCATATTCACGATATCTTAAGGTTTCCTTTTCAATTACTTTAAAAGTACGGGCAAATGTTTTTATCACTTAGCACAGAGTGATGTTTTATACCCACCAAACCTTTTAAACTTTGTTATGAAATAATAACCATTAAACCGCTTAAAAGATTAACGATTTTTTTAGATCCATATGGACTTATAACACTTATAACAGCTCAAATATTACTTAAATTTGAACATTGAATTGATTACTAAAAGTTATAAGTGAATGGTAGATAAATCGAGAGAGAGAGAGAGAGAGAGAGAGAGAAGAGAGAGAGAGAGAGAGAGAGAGAGAGAGAGAGAGAGAGAGAGAGAGAGAGAGAGAGAGAGAGAGAGAGAGAGAGAGAGAGAGAGAGAGAGAGAGAGAGAGAGAGAGTGAGAGCTTAGACTTATAGATAAATATATTGGCTATATTTTAATTTTTTAAATGGTGAAAATAAGTTTTATACACAATTTTTTTAAGCTCTTTAAAAGGGAAGTTTCTCCTACTTATCTTTATTAATATAACAGCGTCATTAAAAATAGAAATAGCGAGTGAACTTGGTACGAATGAACGGAATTTACTTTTTTTAAATTGAGGGAATTATGCAAATATTCCTAAATTTAAATTGAACCCTAATCTGCCAAAACGTTATAAATGAATAGTTACTTGGTTAGATTTTGATAAAAAATAAGTGTTTACATGATAATCCCAGGCCTATCGATGGCTTATTCAGTATATTAATATCAGTATATTACATCGAAGCACGGCAAAGCCCTCCAGTAATATAACCAGTGCCAGGAATAACTTGATCCATTTAAAGTCCTTCAACTTAATATAATGTAAGCCCTTCAGCCAAGAGCCAACAATACTAGGTATTAGCTCCTTTAGAGCAAATATTGCCTCTCGGAGAACAATATTGTCCTCAACTTGCTCAAATCTTTATCAATCAACTTCTTCTCTATGTTTACTGTTTAGATCTATTAATATATAAGAATAAAGGTAATACTCATAAAACAGTTTATGACATAAACAAGATCAGTGTCTTTCTTATGCTATAGCATTAGGCTAAAAACTTGCTCTTCGTAGTTATTAAAGAATGGGTAATCTAAGGTATATATAATCGAGTAAATGGATAAAATATAACCAAAGTAATTTTCTTAATTTATAATAGCTGTAGTAAAAGAAGTTATTAACAATCTTAAAAAAAATCGCTCTTATTTTACATTATTATTATTATTATTTGTTTACATTCTTGTATTTTATATTACTTTTCTAGCCTAGAGTGTTACAAGTACCAGGCTCAAAGACTAAATCAGGTTGGGATTATAATATCAACTGAATAGCAACATCACTTTTCATCATCACCCATCACCCCAAACCAAGTTACCTCAAGTTAAAATAATTCCCTAATGTCCAATTTTAATTATCTAGATACTACAACTATATCCTGAATAATTTCCAAATCATTGGCTTAGAAGACCCACTTAAAATAACGTTATTTTTAATATCGTTTTAACAGTTATTACATTACTAATAGGCAATACGCTTGAAAGAATATTTTAAGTTTAAAATAACTACAAGTTACTATCTATGAAACATTTTTGAGCAAATATAAATTGGTTATGTATTGGATTGTAAATTAGTGCAAATTTTATAATACCAACATAGCCAATTATAAATAAATATATATATATTTATATATATATATATATATATATATATATATATATATATATATATATATATGAGGAAGAAAATGGTCCGGATGGAGGTTGAAAAAAAAATTCTCTTAATTACAGAAAAATGTTTATTTCGAGCCGTATTGCAGGTCTTTAGGGCTTATGATGGAGTCAAGGGTCTTGGTTTATCTAACCAATATAAGCAATAAGATTTAAATGACAAATATATATATACATATATTTAAGACACAATAATTTAAGCCAAAATTCTGACTACTAAGTGGTCAAAAACTACCTTTTGTTGAAAAAACTAAACTCTAGCTTGTCTTTTTTTTTACCACATTAATAATACAATAAAAACATTATAATAGTTAATTTCTTATCTCCGAACTAAATTGAACTATAAATTCCAATTTTTTCTTTACTTATTTATTTAACGAATTGGTGTGAGCACACATGCATTTTAGCTTCCTAGGTTTCGCCAGTGAGCAAACCAATAAGGCGAATAGCACCTGAAATAATAATGCTACACCATGCAGAAGAATCCTGCGGTTTATGTTAAACTTTTTACACGAACTATTTTATATATAGTTTCATAGCAATTATATATATATATATATATATATATATATATATATATATATATATATATATATATATGTATATATTTTATATTGAAGAGAAAAGATTGGCCGGGATGATGAAGATTATTATCCCAGCCAAGACATAATCTTTTCTCTTCAAAAGAAAAAAAAAAAATTAAATAATCAAATAGAACAATAAATATATATATATATATATATATATATATATATATATATATATATATAATTACATAGGCGTAATGAGGGGGGGATTATTGGGGATGTAAACCTCCCCTTGCTTAGAAGAAATTTAAAAAAAAATTGTAATAATTTAAAAAAAATAAAACTTTGAAGTATTTGACTTTTTCAAAGTTATTATTGTGGGATTACAGAAGTAAGGGTCAATAATGCCAAAAACACAATAAAGGAAGTGCAAATACAGTTATTTTAATGAATAAAAGGTACGCTAAAATGACAAACCAAAACGTAATACTGTTTACTTACAATTACTTATATTATTATAGCGGCAGTTGTGGCATCTAGCGGCAACAATAAGATCGCAAATGTGAGAAGAGCAGTTTAGACAATTCTTAGAATCTAGAAGTATAGTCCGAATGGGTCTAGAAAGTTCCTTATGCAATTAAGTGTAGTAAGTTATTGTAGCCAATAAATAGGGTTACTTGTATTTAAAAGCTACTTCTTGATTGCCCTTCCAAAAATAACATTTATAACTTCCAAAATAACATTTATAAAAAATTATAATCTATTGATTTAATTTGAAGCTACATGATTATAGTATACTATAATATACCTATATTACGAGACATCTTTTTTGAAGGGAGTAATATATTGGAGTGGTTGGGTTGGTAGGGGTTAACCCCCCCCATGAGTCAACTCTAGTTACGCCAATGTATATATATATATATATATATATATATATATATATATATATATATATATATATATATATATATCAAATGGCCTAACTGATTAGACTCTTAAAACTTTCCACCCTTATTTTACAGCACTACATTGCGACTCCCAATTCCGCCATTTCAAACCGAGTAGGCAAATGAATACCTCGAGAATCGAAATTGTAAGAACGTAGCTCATTTTCATTGGAACTAGAGCTAATGTTCAAAGAAATTATTTGAGGTTATAAATGTTCGCTTATATACCACCATGCTTATTAACATTAGTTTTAGGAAGTTTTTTCGAATCTTTCCATTCTGGACAGGTTCAGTTGCAACAATGAGTTTGCATATTTTGCAGGTTTATGCAGATGGATAATATTTTCTCGCAAAAATAAGTCAGACATGCCAAATTAATAAATTAGAAACTCTGCTTTTGGCTATGTAAACAAGATACAAACTTCTAAAAAAGTTACTAATATAAAGTTTTAGAAAATTTAAAACCACCTACGAGTTGGGATTTATTATTATTATTTCGGCTCTACGGTCCTGCAAGAATCCAGGCCTCCAACACCACAGCCGACCAATCTCCGCGATCCTGTGCTATTCTCCTCCAGTTTCATGCACCCAGCAGTTTCAGCCTTTTCGACATCATCTAGCCATCTGATCCAAGGGCGTCCTCAGCTTCGTTTACTTTCTGGTTTCTGATTGAGCATTCTCCTAGCTATCCTGTGGTCCGGCATTCTTTCCACATGTCCCAAACATCTCAGTCTGGCTTTCTTTATCAACGCCGCCATGACCGGCTACCCATATAGCTCCATCAGCTCCTCATTCTTTCTTCTTCTCCATACACCATTTTTGGCCACTCCGCCCCAGTTTCTTCTTAATATTTTTCTTTCCTATGTTTTGACCATAAGTTCTGATTTTTTGGTCAGGGGCCATGTCTCGCACCCATACACATGGTCTTACTATGGTTTTGTACAGTTGAATTTGTATTATTTTAGAGAACGATTTTAACTGAAACATTCTTTGTAGAGAGGAATAATATCTATTTCCTGCTGCTATTCTGGCTTGTATATCACTCTATTTTATTATCAACTGTGACACTTTCCAGGTA
Organism: Arma custos; assembly: GCA_037127475.1. NCBI lineage: Eukaryota > Metazoa > Arthropoda > Insecta > Hemiptera > Pentatomidae > Arma > Arma custos. The sequence continues at coordinate 25,671,410 of CM073761.1, read as the reverse complement.
ATTGAATTGGGTTACTGCTCTAAAGCTCTTAAACTCACTTTACGAGTTGGGATAATTAAAAAAAATATATTTATATATTTTATTGTGCCTGATCTCAATATATATTGTTAATACGCAATTTCAATGTTACTAAGTTGAAGAAACAGTTTCCAAAAATATATTTGTAGTGAGACTGATTACTAAAATCTACGTTTTTATCCAATGGACGATTCCACATCGATATTGCAAAAATCTTTCTCTCACTAAATAAAGTTTGATGTAATTCTAATATCTACTTCTTCTGTTCAACTCCGACGCGGCTTCATTTATTTTTCGTATCCATTCATCTCCTTCATATTTTATTTAAAAGAAAGTCTGGTGTCTTTTTCGGTATGATTGTAGATTATTGAAAGGGTGGTTGACAGGTCGTTAAAAGGTTTCAAAAGTTACCTACTCGATCTTTCGAAACCCTTCAAGGGCTACCATCCATCAATTAAACTCCCAACTCCGGGGTCTATTTCTATTCAGCTTTTGTACAATCCGGTAAATTAGTCTGAAACTTCATCGTCTCATGAAACATTTACAATATTTAATAAATATATGCATATATCATATTTTGTTGACTGTGACAGACTAATCATTAATTCTTTAAACAGCCGTGAACCGACCCAATGGGATTTACTAAACCATATGGGGTTCACCTGACTCCTATAAAGCAGGTACCCATAATTGGAGGGGAAAACCTGGCGGTTAATGGTGATATAAAAAATCACCAAATCAACTAAATGCATAGCAGTAAAGCATTTACTATGTACTAATCCCAATTCCAAGGGCTGTTAACCCTTAATGAGTTTTCAGTTTTTTGTTACTTAACCCTAGAAGGGTAGCGTGAATAATTTATGTCCCTGTGAAACACAGATCGTTCCCTTATGCGCACCGCAGGCTTCTAATCTCCCTTACGTCCTTTGCCTTCATTTAACACTATGTTAAAACGCTCTACAAAAGAAGTATAACGTTTAATATAGAACTGCTACCAAACAGATAGATGTTAGAAGTCTTAGAGAAATTTTTTATACTTAAAAATGCTTTAGTATAGAAGTGTCGAAGGAAGTTACCTGGTTATGGACTCATGGTTACCTTTTTGCAGGTGTAAAAATCTAACACTTTATGAGGATTAATTCTCACTGACAGGACAGATCAAGTGATTCAGGAAGATGTAATTTGTAAGGAAAGTAACTGTTTAATTACTTATATAGTAAAAAGGTTTTATAGGCAGATTTAAATGATCTAGCATGTTCCAAAATCAGCGACTATGATTTTGTTTTTATAATGCAATTGGGAAAAACCGCAATGCAAAGCCTTATATTTCAAATCCAGTAATACACCCACTTACCAGTCGACGTTTCGCCTATTCAGGCATTATCAAGAAACAAAAACAAAAAAGGGTTATGTTAATCACATCTCGAAGAAAAAGGTGCAATATATCCCAACGATCAACAGCCCAAACAGGCTCCAAACATGAGACAGCACCCCACCACCAAGACGTTCAATACACAACTGAAAGGAAGGAAGGTAAACAATAAGCTGTAATAAATAATAGTGTTTCTTTTTGAGTTGTTGGCTCTATTTTATTGATATGATTTTGTTTTGCTTTCTCCATCAGTTTTGCTTTTTTCTGCTAACTCCGAAAAGTAACCCGGAAGTTAGTTAAATGTTTTTTTTCTACACTATTTTTATATTACAGCTTATTGTTTGAAGTTCCAAAAACACATTGTGGAGAACCACCTTTCGGGATCTGTCGCCTGGAAGGCTGTCATAATAATTAATATAATAGCAATTAACTTCGCACAGTTATACAGAAATGCTAAATTAAACATACGTCACAACCACATAAAAAAAATTAAAAAATTTAATTTGGCACATACTGATTATGAAATATAATATTCAATATTATTAAAATAGTTCCGATATTTTAAAAATATTACATATTATGACCCATTGGATTTAATAATTTCTAACTAATGTCCTATTAGTAAAGTTAAAGTTTATTTTTTTTAAATATATCATATTACATTATATAAGAATATGTGCTATGTAATAAGTAACTGGAATCTTAGCTCTATCTAATATATAAAATTGTCGTGTCACAGTGTTTCCTCCGAACTCCTCCGAAACGCCTTGAACGACTCTTATGAAATTTTGTGTCTATATTCAGTAGGTCTGAGAGTAGGATGTAAACTATTTTTACATAAAATTGTAGTGTCACAGTGTTTGTAACAGAACTCCTCCCAAAATCACTTGACGACTTGGTCATCAAAAATATCACCGGGAATGTTAATGAAGCAGCAATGTTTCACTGGAATCTTTAAAGGAGAAGTCGTCCTGTAGCCATGTATTCCAATGATACCATCAGACCCCATAATATCGTTCAAAAGTCTTCAATTTGATATATGCTTGGCTTTTGCTATGACCATCAACAAGTATCAAGGCTAGACAATGTTCATTTGCGGTTTGGACTTAGAACATCCATGTTTCTCCCATGGACAATAATATGTTGCATGCTCACGTGTTAGTAAACCATCTAATCTATTTGTATTAGCAAGGACAGATTAAAAAAAAATATTGTACATCGATTAGCGTTTAATTAAATTGAAATAAATAGTTATAATTTAAACAAATATTATTAGCTATAATTAAAAATCAACCATGATATACCTCATTCATTAATCTAATATTTATATTTTATCAGTTAAGAATTTTGTATACTACTTACTATATACTGTACTTAGATATAAGATGAATAAAATGTAAAATCAAAAATTGATTTAATTCATTTTTTCCATTCATTCATTATTTCCTTAAAAATTAAAATTTTAACGTAATATTTTTTTAAAACTATTATAATAGCCACAGCAACGTGTGGCCGGGTCAGCTAGTATACATATAAAATTATATATAAGAAAATAATTTTCTTAAAACGGTTAATTAAATTTTGAAGTTTTAAGGAACTCCAGAAATTCAATTAGTAAATATAAAGCTCTATTGACGTTTGAAGATTTTTCATTCTCATTTTCAAGCAGCCTTCATAAAAATAAAGTTAAATATCTTACTTCATACAACTTCTACTAATATAATTATTTATTCGCACGTTTATGATTTTTCCCCAACAACTAAACATACCTATTAAAAATAATTAATTATAAAGAGTTATTAGAAAAAAAGTATAAATGAGATAAAAATAAGAGGGGGGAAGAGACACAGTGGAGAAAGAAAGAGAATGGGAGTCGTCGTGAGAAAGATAGCGCCTTCAATGAAATGCTCCACTCTACCAGCAACACAGCTGCGTATTGTGGGATAATTGTCGAAATAATCTCAGGAGTTCTTATCTTCACAACTTAATGATTGTGTATTTAAATATTTTAGATTTTTTAAAATATTTAATTATACTTAATTAGTGTGCACTAAACTTTCATTGGTTCCCTTTTGTACTGAGTCAATCTGCACAATTTTTCTTTTCTAGAGGGTTATGTTGTACTCTGAATCGAAAACGCTGAACAACGCGTTATTTTAAAGGAAGTAGATTAATTCACCTTCACACTTACCCTCAAAGCCCTTTTACTTTTCATATTTAATGTACGTCCCCTAGAAGAAGCAGAAAATAATGTATAAACATTTCAACTAAGCATATTATTAAGTATAAAAAGTAAATTGCGTATAACTAAAAAGATAATCATAACATTTACCAAAGCCAAATGAATATTTATAAGGACTATAAAATAAATATCTAAATAATAAAGCGAAAATTATAAATCTAATTCTTTCAAGCTAGAACATTTCACATGAGCTTGCTAGATGCCCTTGAATAGTCTAGGTTTAGGTTTTCGGTAATATTTCCGCTTGTTAACCAATTATATATTCGAGAACCTCAGAAAAAGTAGATTAGCGCACAATTGTTCATCATTAAAATAATTAAATTAAAAAAATATATATCTAAAGGGAAATTTAAAATTAAAATCAGATACAAGAGAGCCCAGGCAGTATTTAGGATATAAAGACAGGAGCTTCTCAGATAGTTTCGATAATTAGACGGCAAGACTGAACTCTGATGCTGGTAGTATAGTTACTGAAGGAGCCCTCTTTCTCACACTCTCTCACACACACTCAGACTTAATATATATATGTATGTCTGATGTATTGTATTGAATGTGTATGTATTGTATATGCATTGCCAATTTTATTACTACTATTAAATTTAGTGAATCAATGCAGATTTAATTAAGTTAATTCACACCTTGTGTTCAAAGTAGGGAACAACGAAAACTCATAAGATGATTAAACAATTTAAATGAGAGGAGATGTAGAAACAGGATCCAGCAATCCATTTGATTAGAACATCGGGACCGCACGTATACATTTTAAATATTCTTCTAGGGCACTGGATTTCACAGACCACCGCGTCTTTAACTTCCATCTTATATTCAAAGCAATAGACGCAGAAAAATATGTCTTGCTTGGAACTTAAGATGAAGTAATCGCTGATAAAGTTTCGTATTAAGATATTCGACAGCTATCGCGAAATTATTGTTGAACCTTTTTCCAGTTTTCCTACTACCAGTTTTTCCATTGGTCTACCTCGTCGAATAATTGCGAAACAACGTGAGGAGTTCCTGTGTCTTTTGCCAGCTATTTCATGTTTGAATTTAACAATAAACAATATTTCAGGAATAATTGACAGCTTCGTGTTAATTTTTTCATAAGCACTAACTGTATCTAACTTTATATAATATATAAAGTTATATTATATGTATGTATATATATATATATATATATATATATATATATATATATATATGTTTCTTCTTATCTTGACTGTTATGGAAAATATATTGTGTTTTAGTTCTCGAGTTTAATCGAGTTCAAGAAAGACTGAAACTCGAGAACTAAAACACAATATATATACATATATATACATATATATACATATATATATATATATATATATATATATATATATATATATATATATATACGTGTGTGTGTGTGTGTGTGTGTGTGTGTGTGTGTGTGTGTGTGTGTGTGTAATCGTGTAAGCATAAAGTAAATTATGGTCTTTTTTGTTTGATAATTTATGATAGTTATAAGAAATGATAGGATCGGCGAATTTTCGCTAGGCGCATGGACTATCAGGATTCTATACTTGAAATTTAATCGAAGGAATTGACAAGGAGTAACTTTTTAAGCGTAAAAAGTTAGATGTTCGTGGGTTCCGCTTTATATTAAGCCTATTTTCAATTTTTCTAACACAACTTTTATACTGTTTGAACTGTAATATTTTCAAACGTATTGCGCAAAATCGGAACACCTCATGCATCATGCAGCCTTTTCCAATCAGAGTCTATTCCGGGCCAGCAAACAGAATGGCTATTATCTTATAATATCTGAGGCCAACTGATACGGATTTGGACGAACAGTGAACAAAATCAATCCCTCTATAGTTACCGCTATTCAAGTAGAAATTCCCCGTTCCACGATTGACAACATTTTTGTTTATATTAGACCCCGTACTTTTACGACATCCCGAATGGATTCTGATCGAATCGAATCGAAATGACGAAATCAGAACAGCTTTTCTATTATTGCGTACAGTCTTCTTAATCTGTTTTTAAATTGTCATCAATCCGGAGTTTGGAAGTGGGCCCTGTTTCCGACCAGACTTTTCAGTAATGGTGCAGATTTAGGTACAGCATCCAACAGCATGGGGTCAAATTAATGAATAAAAACTGAGAATACGACCACGAAACACCGAACAAAAAAACTCAAGCGTTATTAGTAGATGTGAGCTTTGTAAGTAGTTGTTGAATTATTGTTATAGTTTAAAACACATCGGAAATAATAGCAGTAGTGCATAAACAAGAAATCTTTTTAAAAATACTATCAAAAAGCACCATTTTTATATCTTTGGTTTTACGCTCTAGTATATTTTCTAAAACGACTCCTACAATGTTGGTTAAATTCGACTATGAACAATCAAATTTTCTATAATAATAGATAGATATGACAGGACTGAAATGGGGATTATTTAAGTCTCCCCTACAATAGCTTTGATTTTGTTTGGTTAAAAAATAATCGTAGTAAAAGTAAGTAGCGATCTAAACGAAATAATTTGATAATTAATCAAAATAAAAAGAAGATAATTTTTTCCTTGATTGAAAACAGTTTCTTTTTAAATAGTAGTGGCAATCTATATACATATATATAAGTAAGCAGGCCTTCCATTTTAATATATTAAGAATTGTATTCAAGATTTGGCAAGATCAACCCCTAGGTATTACAGTTTTGGATATTACGTGGTGGATTTCAATAGAAAACTTATCGATAGTTCTGTAACTATACAATTTAATATTTAATAGGACATTTTATTAAAATCTATCTATCTATTAAGGTATAAGCGTTGGTAGTCTGGCTGAATTCACCAATGCTTTAAGTCTTGTTTATAATATGGAGTTCATTTATGGAATTCAAAATTCACTCACCGTTTAAACTCAACATACGTTTCTATTTAAAATCAACGCGGACGAAGTCGCGGGCAAAAGCTAGTATAATTATAATTATCTTATGGAATAAGTCACTTGAAGATATTAAAAGAAAAAAGAAAATATGAATTATAATGTCTTAAAGTAGAATACAAATACACTTTTTAAATAAATAAAATTGAAAATAAATTTCCAGTTAGCTCCCAATAACCAATTTAAATAAGGAAGAAACAATAGATATAAAGAATGATTACAATTAATACTTACATATATACAATTTTTATGAGATAAAGAAACAATTAACAATCATAAACTAAAAAAAATGTTTTAAAATGATGTGACTGGAACTATGAAGATCCTAATTAGAAAAAAAATAGATAGATACATATATTAAAACGCATCATTCATCCATCAATTAACAAGTCTTAATCATAAAACTGAAATATTGTTTCCGATTTTTTGGGAATTGTAAGGATGTGAAGTGATTAAATAGACATGTTAGATCTCAATATAAAATCAACAATAAATTTGTGTAATCTATACTTAACCTTTTGGTGTTTATTTCAATTAGAGTAATTGAAAGTTTTGTGAAGCACGGACCCGATTATTTTCCTACCTTGAGCTCTAAGTACAAGCTATTAACTCTAGACCATTTAGCCCACCCAAAATTTCCAAACTCGTGCCATTCAACAGTAAATGTTACATTGTATGCTAATTTTCTCTCGGGAGCGGGATCCTGAAACAGGTAGAGGACAATAAAGCAAGAAGGGCCCATCAGTAAGGGCGGGAGTAAGCTGCTAAGTGCCCTTTTGTTCGGCAATTGTTCCTCTAAAAATCCATTAATTGGGTGTGGAGGGGATGAAAGTGGACATCTAATCCCTGTTTGGGTAATTGGAACCGACCAAACGGAATTGATAAACATCTTTTAATTAAAGCTGTTTTGGTTGCTATTTGAAAGCGCTCACAAGCAGAAGCAGGTCGACAACCAACCGCCGCCATATTAAACTCTGTTAATTTAAACTAAGGCAATAGCTGCCACCACTCCACTCTCAATTAGATTACTCTTAATTAAACTCATTCTCTTTACTCCGCTAAGGATTGAGTCAATTGTAGCTAAGGCCTCCTCCAATTAGTTTCATTCTCTGCAAGCTATACTTGACAAGTCTAAATGAAATTGTGCTTTCCTTTTCTTTTTTCTTTTTTTTTTCTAAAAAAAAAATTTATAAAGAACCTTCTTCTTTCGCTTCCTTTGATAAAAAGTATCTAATGGGGGTCGTGATTCAAGCGCGATAAACAACTGAAGAGCTAATGATGAATCGTAATTTAAATTATTTCGTATATTCACACATGTTGGTATCTTTTTTTCTCATATGTTTATAATATAAGTTGTTTAGTGTCTTAAAAAAACATACAAAAGACACTATAAAAAAAAGGAAACTTTACAGATTCCAATTCTCTCCCAGTCTTGAACAGTATTTGCAAGATACAGTTATGCTGAATGATGTAGAGAAAAACATTTCGCCATCAATTTGTTCCGAACAAGAGAAGATTACAATCTCGAAATGTAATTGATACATAGATAGATAATGATCTACAAATCCGCTGAACAAGTGGTTAAACCTTAAAGTGCTATTCAGGCATACGTGTGTCCGCTAAAACCAATTGGTGGCAACTATGAGCGCATATATGCGTCTGTTGAAAGCCACCAACAGGGACAGTGGACGCATATATGCGTTTTTTAATTTTTACCATTTTTTCATAAAATAATTACATGAAATTACGATTAAAATTTTACGTATAGCTTTATGTGAGACAGTCATATCTGTATAATCAGGTTTAAAAAAAAAATTAAAAGTAAGTCAAAATATAAAAGAGCTCAATTTAAGTAAAATATCCTGATATTCCATAGTTGATACTGCTTGCTATCACGTGAGATCCTAAATAGCTACAGAGGCACTCCAAAAATGTTTTTCTTCCTTTTATGTTGTAACAATATGTTTTACTTATTTCAACATTAAGCATATGACTGATGCTTGAAAATAACGTTGTGTTATTATAAAATGTGGTGTAAAAGAAATACTACAATAATTTATTAGTCGCCCCTTGAAATTTTAACCAAGCGATAGAGCTGGGAGGAGCTAAAAGTCCACAGCGCTCAGCGCTCGCAGTCCAGAGACAATTAACTGTATTGGAAGAAGCGGAATATAGCCATTTCCATAGTTTTCGCTATAAATGGAGTTGGAATAAAAGCAATAACCCTTTTTCTAGTCAATGCCTGAATTATCACCGTACCCACTATGAAAATAACACGATTACGCTTCCCTCAATACAGTTAACTGTCTCTTGACAAGATTCGGCTTAACAACTTATTCACCGGGGCTGTAAATATATAATGATCAATCATAGTGAAATATTAGATACACAGTATACCTTTATCTAGCAAATACCATTCAAAACTGGGGGAGAGTTGGAATATGGAAAGTTTGCTTTTCATGTTGTGTTTTCAAAAACCTAAAAAACTTATATTATAAACATTCAAGAAAAAATACACCAATATATTCATAAATATGTGAATATATGGAATACTTTAAATTACGATTCATCATTAGCTCTTCAGTTTTTTATCGCGCTTGAATCACGACCCCCATTAGATACCTTTTATCAAAGGAATCGAAAGAAGAAGGTTCTATTTAAATTTTTTTTAGAAAAAAACAGAAATAGAAAAGGAAAGCACAATTTCATTTAGACTTGTCAAATGACGATTTATCATAACCTTCTAGTTGCTTATCGAGCTTGAATCACGATTATATACTCTTCATAGTACAGGAAAATCATTTTGGAGAAAATTGATTTAACTACTTATTCAGCGTGGTTGTAGATATATTGTATGATTGATTAATGATTCGGAACTAATGAATGGATTATTAAAGATTTACAATTACAAAGGATGAGGAGCAGCGGTGAGTGCGGATGAGAGAAGATGTGCGGACGAGCGGAGTGCTCCCTGGTGCGGCTAACGCATCTCTTCAAGGAGCTTATTATTGAATTCTTACTCCTCAACGAGGACCCTTTGACCTAGCCTCTCCCCTCCACTTCCTGGCCACTTCGGAAGTCCTGTCGTTTCGTGTTATACTTTATTAACTTATTTAGGGAAAACTGAAGGACTCATTCAGTGTCAATCACATCTTTTTTCACGAATATTTTAAAGATGAAACATGTCCATTGGAATATACTTTATTAGTATTGCCATTCCGTTAGGATGATTAGACTCATCATTCATGAATTAATTTTCGCAATTCCTCGAGCATTAGCCTTATATAACCCTAGAAATGATCAGTGTATTTCTTGTTCTAAACAATTATGTAAATACTTTGCCCATGGGTAATCTAGAATATGATATCTATTTGAAATAAATGGATAAAACATTGCCGAAGTGAAAAAATCCTTCATCCAACTCATGAAGAGTATTGTGTTGAACACTGTAGTACATGTACTAAGATTTTTATGTGTATTATTAGTACATGTACATGTTGTACTGAGTACATGGAAGAGACTATACTGTTGACTAGACTGCTTGTTGGGCAACAGTTGTACAGGGATGTGATTTGTCCTAGATCACGTTCAACCACTAGGTTTTCCCCTTATTCTGAGGTACCCACTTTATAGAGGTTGAGTGAGCCCCAGAATTGTGACAGATCACAAAGGATCCAACCCCGGCTGTTAACAGATTAAATGAAATCTTTCAGAGCTGGATTTGAACCCGGGACCTTAGGCGCGACAACAGCTCTCTTCTATTGAGCCACTTCGCTCCCACTTTTCTATCGCTCTATAATTCAAAATATTTTCTTCGATTCCTTTCAGCAGTATTTCAGATCTAATTTTAGTTAATCCTATTGATATTTTCAAATTTCATTTATCCTTATATGAATTATACAATAGGCAAAGTATTGCGATCGTATAAAAAATCAAAATCAAAAAGAGTTCTGAAGGTAACAAAAGTCCAATTAGTAAGTCAAGTGAGAATTTGGTAAGTCTCGCTTGAAAATTAAAAGTTGTACGAAACTGATATATTGTTAATCTTACTTTCATTTTTTCATATGGTTTTTTGTCTTATGTTTTGGTGTTGTTTACAATTATTTATTTTTTCCTGTTGTGCTTTTTGTAGTTTGGTGAGTGTATGTTGAATTTTCAAATTCTCCAGTATTTATTAGCTGTTTTATCTAACCTTACCCGGGTTCGAGTAACCTTCCTTATGATTCAATAGTTGCATTTGAGCCTTGGAGGTGGATGCTTCTTGGGTGCATTATTCATGTTTATTTTTGTTTTTGTTCTTTTGTTTTTTTTCTCTATCTACCCTGAGGATGCCTGAATGGGCCAAATATTTGGACAGATAATTTTAATTTCTGTTTTACTTTGGAAACTAAGGGCTTTTCGTTGGAATTTTTCCACGGTCTTAACATTTCTATAAGGTCTCTTTTTATTTTTCAATATTTATAAATCTTAAATTGAAAAAGATACAAATTCATAATTGTAAAAAAAAAAAATCAATTACTAAAATTTAGTGTACAAGAATTTATACATTGTTTTTCAATTAATATCATCAATAGCTCCGTTTGAGTATTTTAATTATTATAATCAACATGATTATAAAGTATTTAGATAGGCTAAAAGAAAGATACATTCTTCTACTAACTCTATTATGAATCAGAGCGAAACATGTAAACTATGAATGCACCTAAAAGTTCGTAATATTAAGGAGTATGTAGGAAACACTTTAAATATTATCTGCAAGGCTGGAATGCCTGACGTTTCATTTATAAATTTTAATGGATGGCAATGTTCACATTCTTATCCATTTCGCAAACAATAGTTTTAGAATACAGTGAATAATCTGTATCTATTTTATACCCATTGTGATGGAGATTAAACGATGATTGCATTAAATTATGTAACATCAGTTATGGAATGGAATAAAATGTTCACTAATACTCCAACCAAACCAAACTAAACTATAAACGCAAAGGCAATATATAAACATAGAATTTATTTATAACGTTACTGCAACGCTACCTATCGGATCATAGTATAGCTATGAATAATGAATCTCGAACACTTAAATATATAACGCATATATAGCATTATATATATGGATCGGGCAAGTCGTTGCGATAGACGCATGAATATAATTTGGATATAGGTCCACGTCTTTGTATGAAGTTTGTAATAAAATGTATTCATTAGGTAACAGGATAATATAAGACGGTATAATAATACGGTATAATTACTTATTGTAGCTATATAACTATAGCGATGCTCGGCGGTGGAGAGGGTCGGAGCAGATTGTGGCGGAGTAGAGGAGGATCGATGTTATCAGTTAAAACAATCGCGTTAGTGGCCTTATCAACATTAGTCCAAGTACACGTTACATTGGAGACATATGCCATTCACTTTCTACCCTTCCGTCTGGCTCCAGCGCCTCTCCAGGACTCCAACGAAAACAAAGCAGAACAGAGATTCTTCGTATTCATAAGGATTCATTGACTAGGCGGTCAAAGCAGAGCTTAAAGAAAATAAAAAATATTGGCTAAAGCGGTTTTTTAACCCTTAATGTGCGCATATATGTGCCCGGCGCAAACAATCTATATATGCCGCATATATGTCTCTGTTGAAAGTCAACTACAGGGGCAATGGACGCACATATGTGTAGTTCAACATTCTCGGTTTTTCATGTAATAATTATGATTAAAATATAACGAATAACTTTATGTGACAGAGATATATACGTATAACATTTGCCACGGCTTTAAAGAAAGGCAGATTATGAAATAGGTGTGTTGAAAACAAATTAAAAGACAAAATATTAAAGACTTAATATTATCTAAAATATCCTAATATTTTTAATAAATTATGTCTGAGATATTAAAGATATATTTTTCGCAATCGCCGGAGACGTAAATAGCTGTGAAGGCACTCTAGATTTGTTTATTATATTTATGTTGTAACAATAAGTATTTTGAAATAAAGTTCTGTTGTGTGGTGCAAAAGAAATACTATAGTACTATATTAGTCGAGCCTTGAACTTTTAATCAACTAATATAGCCGGCAAGTGTGAAAAGTATTCAATCCATAGCAATAGTAAGCGCTGAGCGCTCACAGTCTCTCTAGACTGCTTCGGCAACGAGTCACCAGCACTTTCAGGGTTAAAAATCAAATTCTAAAACTCCTATCAATCAATAGATTAGGGGAGGCAAAATTAAGTCTGACACATTTTCCCATTAATCAGGTACTATTTGTTATATATAAAAAAAACTGCAATACTACAAACCATATTTTGTAATTTTTTAGTACAATATAAATTAGGAGCTATAATTTTTCTAATCCAGTGGTTATGCACGAAGGTGATTTGACCAAAATCACTCTCAACTGTACGACTTTTTCTAAATTGAATTAAGGATACGCCTTATAGAGGCTAGTTGAGCCCCAGGAGATTCCTCTACAGCCCTTATGGAACTGAGGACTTGGTGTTTAGCGAGCCTTTACTGCTACTAGGTGTTATGAAATGTGTAATAAATGCACTAAACCGGCTCTCGGCTCTCATGTAGTGCATGTACTACAAGGTATCGCCTGGGGCATTGGCTTGAGTAACGTAGCCTTCAGAATGAATGGGTTTTTACCACTATTTTGTTTCTATTTTCTGGTTAGGTTTCCGGATGAAGAGAACGTATAAAAATACTATTGTATGATCTTTAACAACATGAGTGGAAAAAGTCCAAACAAAAAGCCTTAATCCAAAAAAAAGGAAAAAAAAGGGGAAAACAAAATACGTGCTAATATTTCTTCGATTTAGAATATATCAAGGCAGAAAGAGAATAGTAGGAAAGTAAATCCTGTTCTACAAAACTATATACCTGTACCACTAAAACCCGTGAACGGGTCTGAGGTTCAGTACATGGTAGAGACTGTACTGTTTCATGTACAACGGTTCTGCAAGGAGAAGAATTGTCATAGTCCTCAACCGCCAGATTTTGCTCCTTCTTTTGGGTACCCAATTTTTATAAAATTTTATAGAGGCTGGGTGAGCTCCAGCAGTGGGATTAGAACCAGGATTTCCGGCATGGCAACTCAGTGCTCTAACACCGCTCTCAAACTTGTAACAGATAAATAAATTATCTGAAATAGATACACACTCTCACCCCCTCCGACGACATTTGACCCAGAGTAATAGGCTATTAACAAGGGGCAATGGGGCTAATCCCAATTAGAATTATGATATAGATATCATTAAGCAAAATGGCAATATCGCCACTACTACTGATCCCATATAGATTAATCTACTTCTGTTGGAAACATAGTGGAATTGTCCCATTACACTTTGGAGGAGCGGCCTTAGTTCGTATATAAATAAATAATAATTTTGCCCATGCAATTATCCGATCGAAGTCTAAATAATGTATGTATATATATATAAAAATAATTCAAAATCCTTAGGCTAAACTTGCAAAGACTATACTCACAGATTTTCCAACGAGATCCTACCAATTTCGTATTATAAATTAAGTTAGCTAAAAATATTATAAATAAAATAGAGGTGGGATTAATAACAAATACAAATCTATATTGAGAAGATCTTGAAAAATATACTCAGTTTGTAATATTTGGAAGAATACTACAAGAAGCTGAGATTCAATATAGCATTGAATCTAGTGATAAAGAAACAGAGGCACGATTGGAGTCGAGTAAACAAAATAATGTTTATTGAAGGAATCAATACCCTCAAGATCAAATATCAGTGTGGAACGACCAAGAGTTTAGAAAAGAGGAAGTTATTGGAGGCAACGGGGAGGATCCACCCAGTGCCAGTACTCCACAATAACAAATTACATTATTATTATTATATTAAAATATAATATTAACTATGTATAATAATATGATGTATAATAAGAACATAGTATAATTAATTGTATGCCTTCAACATACCTACAGTATACTACACAATGTTATATTCGAAATGAAAAAAAAAAATTATTTTTTTATTCTTTAGTTAATTTTAAGAAAATTTCTTAATAAACATTTCTACAGCCTTCATTACGATTTAAATATAGTGATGTTAAGCATTTCAAGTTAAAAAAAAATTAAAATGTTTACCAATGTTACTTTTTCTTATAGCTATAAATTTTTGCGGGTGGAGGCAATTTTTTTTTTTAATCGCAATACTCCCCCTTAGTATATAGGGTGTCCCGAATTTAAATGGCAAAACTTCAGGATCTTATATGGGACCGAAAAACTAAGACAAAAAGTCCTTTAGAGATTTGCTCGTTTTTGCTTAGTTTTAGAGAAATTCGCAAAAAAAGAAACCAAACAAGTTTTCATTTTTATAATTATTTATTTACATTTATATTTATGTTATGTTCTTTTTAATGTAAATATTGCTCAAAACGTCCTCTTGCACCAATGCAAGCATTACATCTAGCACTCACTTGATAAATTGTAGCTAAACATTGTTCTGATGATATTTGATGCACTGCATCTATGATATCCAAATAGAAGAAAGCCTAATCGACGAGTCTTTTCGTTAACTTTTAATAGACTACGAGAGACTGGGTCATTCTTAATACGTAATGAAGGCGACCAATTCCAGGCAGCAGTAAGAGCAGATTATCGGAGAAGAAATCGTGTCCAACGCCACTTCGATAACAATCCTGAGACTAGCATCCGAAGAGCATCTGCTGCATTAGCAATATCGCGGCAAGCAATATGGCCAACTTTGAAAGGTGATAATCGCTACCCATACCATCTTCAAAAAGTTCGGAATTTATTACCTCAAGATTATGTCAAGAGATTGAATTTTAGTAACTGGTTTCTTGAAAAAAATCGCGTAAAATTAATAATTTACTTCCATTAAAAATTATATGGACTGATGAAGCTACCTTTAAAAGAGGAGGAATTGTTAATCAAAGAAATTATCATGTATGGGCTCTTGAAAATTCCAGAGCTATTAGAGAGAATAGGTTTCAGCATGAATTTTCTATTAACGTTTGGCTTGGAATTTGGAACGGATTACTGGTGGGACCATATTTTTTACCTGGAAGATTGAATGGTATCGCATTTACACATTTTTTGGAGAACGACTTTTCTAATTATTTAGATGACATTACCTTACAACAGCGGATAGAAATGTGGTTCCAACTTGATGGATGTCCAGCTCATTATAGCAGAGTTGCTCGAGCTTGGCTGGATATAAATTATCCACAACGATGGATTGGACGTGGAGGAGTAGTACCTTGGCCACCCAGATCACCTCATATGACACCCATGGATTTCTTCTTATGGGGAACCTTGAAGCAGAAAATTTATTCAGTGTCAATCAACTCAAGAGAGCAATTAAGAGACCGAATCATAGATGGTGCATTGCATCTATGCTGAACTTTGAAAGGTGATAATCACTACCTGTAACATTTTTGTTTTGTTTATTTTTTTGCGAATTTCTCTAAAACTAAGCAAAAACGAGAAAATCTCTAAAGGACTTTTTGTCTTAGTTTTTCGGTCCTCTACAAGTTCCTGAAGTTTTGCCATTTAAATTCGGGACACCCTGTATATATTTCAAATATAGATTATGTAATGTAAAAACCAAATAACAGTTTGTCTTGTTTATTAATGCCACTCCAGTAGTATCCCTGGAATTATTTAATGATTACGGAGTGAAATTCTAGTAATAAATCTATAAAATAAATTTGTATAATTTAATTGAATATAATTGAAGACCGAGCTATCCACGGACATTATATTTGCTTTATTAGTTAACATGGATGAAAAATAATTTAATAAATATTTATTCCACAGTAATTTACTTTGCAATAATTTTACTGTTTTATTCTATGCTACTAATTTATAAAACAATATAGAAAGCGTACGTTCATCTGAAAACATTCAGGTCGTATTTGCGAGTCCTGCTTTAGCTCACTTTTGATCGGATCCGACAGAAAACAAAACACTTGCGCCAATCGATTTCTAAGGCCTGCAAATTCTTGTTCTCAAGTATAAGAAGATTCGTTAGCATTTTTTTTAGATATATTTCGGAAGGAGGCAACGTTACAGAGCTACAGAAAACATGAACACAAAATTGGTTATTTCTTTTCTAAAGTAAATCCGAAACTTTTATAAATCAATATTTATTATTTATTTACATTTCAGTGCCAAATCCATTGCTAACCTCTCCCAGCTGTTGTGTTTCTGTCTGAGTGCAGTTTTGTTGTGTGGAGTATTTTTTATATATTTTTGTTTCATGATTATTGTGATCTGAACTGGGCTTTGTATACGGCTATACGTATCCTCTAAGAGGCACTGTAACAAATATATAAGCATTTAAGGTTACAATATACATAAGAATCTCGCTCATCGCTAATGTTCATTACTATTAATAATATATAGAAAATAAATTCGTTAAATATTTCGTATTTGTTTTAACCGTCCAATATAATTGTGAGCAGGAAGGTCATAAAAGTTTCTTACGAGAGTTCCATAAACCCTTGAATTTGAAGAAAGAAAGAAGGAAAAAGGACAACTGGATAGGGAATTGATGTATATTTCCCACACACTCTCTTATTTACGAGTTAACAATACACTCGTAACTTATTAATATAAAAATATATTATATCAGCCAATATAGTAATCGTAATAATAATATACCTATACCAATTACAACGCTTAAGAGTTTGTTCGTCCATCTCGAAAATACTTGAGAGATTTGAAAAATTCTTTTTGTATTGGATTGAACGTTTATCGAGGGAAGCTTTAAGGTTTATAACATGAGGCTACGAGCCCTAGAGAGGGACCAGTAACCATAAATAAAGAAAACGTGCTAAGAGAAAACGTGTTATGGCAACTCCTTTCCCAACCTATCGCTGAAGTTGACTTGACGTGACAAATTCCTTTTTTTTATTATTTTCAGCTTCAAATGACTAAATATTAAACAGACAAGAGTGTTCTAATTTTTTCCTCGATACTAATTAAAATTAACCAATATCCCTACAAAGAGTTTGTTCGCTCATCTCGAAAATACTTGAGAGATTTGAAAAATTCTTTTTGTTTTGGATTGAACGTTTATCAAGGGAAGCTTTAAGGTTTATAACATGAGGCTACGAGCCCTAGGGAGGGAGCAGTTACCATAAATTTAGACATAGACCAGAAATTTAGCATTAAACCATATAGACTAAATCTTAAACAGGCAAGAGTATTCTCATTTTTTCCTCGATACTAATTAAAATTAACCAATATCCCTACAAAGAGTTTGTTCGCTCATCTCGAAAATACTTGAGAGATTTGAAAAATTCTTTTTGTTTTGGATTGAACGTTTATCAAGGGAAGCTTTAAGGTTTATAACATGAGGCTACGAGCCCTAGGGAGGGAGCAGTTACCATAAATTTAGACATAGACCAGAAATTTAGCATTAAACCATATAGACTAAATCTTAAACAGGCAAGAGTATTCTCATTTTTTCCTCGATACTAATTAAAATTAACCAATGCCCCGAAAACTCATGGAGGGTCTAGGGTTCAGTATATTGCCTAATTAGACTACATTATTTCTATGCCATCGGTTGTTGAAGGAGGTGACTTTGTCGAGATGGAGCTCAACCTCCTGGGTTTCCTCAATTAAGGTCCACAACCTTGATTACAGAATAAATAATTTATCTGCCAAAGTCGGTCTCAAACTTGGGACTTAGAGATCAGTAGTAACACAACCGTGGTGTTACAGTCCGTGGATATACAGTAATAAATTTGTTTGGCAGTCGTAAGCACTTGCTTGTAATAACTAATATTCCCTTCTGAGCTATATTAATTAAATTTATTGTTCTTTTGATGGTGATCATTTTTAAACATTTTTATTTTGATTCCAGGATTTATCCTGGCCGGGATTCAAACCCGGATCGTCTTCATCCTCTAATGCAGTGCTCTTAACCACTGAGCTACCAGGACATCGTATCCAAGATAGAAAAATCCGTTCTCTTCACCGATCCTATAAAATCAATGAACACTCTTCCCCGTGTATACATCACAAAAATTCCGAGAACACGAAGATATAGGATCGATGAAGGGAATGGATTTGTTTGGCTTGAATACGACCCCTGGTAGCTCAGTGGTTAAAATCACTGCACTAGAGATGCAAGAGATGATTAGAATCTTTTCTCTTCAAAATAAAAATATTTAAAAACATATTAATTAAAGTATTCAAATTAGTGACATTATCAGCATAGTAAGGAGAATTAAAAATTATTTAACTGTCAATGGCTATATATATTTAATGAGGGTCTTTTTCGTTTATTCCCCGCATGTCTAATTTATCACATATATTACATATGATTATATGAACTGTTTAATTTAAAACATATGTCTATGTGTAATATTTGCAATTTGTAAAATGGCTCTGTTTAAGAAATATGAAGAAAAGTGGCATTAGAGAAGGCACGTGGTTTACTGGTTTTAAAGTTCCATTAAATACGGCTTTGACAGTTATTTATGCTTGCACCAAAAAATATACAACCACCTTATCCACAACAGCGGGTTTTCGGTGGAATATTCCGGGAAACACAAAAATGCTTTATTTATGCAGTACCTAACAGGAATGAAACAACACTATTAGCATGCATTAAAAAAAATGCATCCATCCCCAAACCGATATCATATCTGACTTATGGAAGGCCTACATAAAAATAGAAAAAATAGTCGGAACTAGAAAAGGAAAAGAAAAAATATTGGCTAAAGCGTTTTTGTACAAACATTATACAGTCAACTACTCAGAACGTTTTGTCGATCCGTCAACTGGAGCGCACACGCAGTCAATTGAGTCACTATGGGCTGCACCAAAACGAAGAAATAAGGTAGAGCTAGGAACTAAAAGATCCAGGACTCTTATTTGTGTGAATCTATGTAGAGGCAGAGGTATAAAGACAAAAATCTTTTTTAGGTTATTATAAATCACATATCTACATTTTGTTTTTTATTGACTGTTATTAAATGTAGATATAGGATGTATGGAATATACCCATGCCAACCCTATTTGGACAAAACGGGGGGGGGACGTAGTTATTTTTTTCATAACATGAGTTTTATTTTTAATATAAAAATAGAATAGAATAGAAAAATAATTTTATTCTGGGACCAGGTCCCTTAAGAAAAGCAATATTGCACAGAAATTAATAGAAATTTTTCTAGCCAACCGGCAACATTATTGGAATACTGCAATTAAATATGAAATAAAACGTATGTTCTCATAGAGGAAAAAATATAAAACAAACAAAAAATAAAATAAAATAATAGGATAAAAAAAAACAATAAACACAAATTGGCTAGAGGAAAAATACAAAATTGGATAAGAACATCTAATAATATGAATAATAGTATCATAATGAGTGTGGAATATTTACAGTATTTACTCAATCTATTGTGTTAAATACTGTAATCTACATAGCATATTTATATAGATGCGGGGATTAAACGAAAAAGACCCTTTAATTATATTATTTTCTTATTTTAAAGCAAGATTCCTCTCATAATTATGATGATTATTATGTCTCTTATACAGGATAATCATTATGTCTTCAGATTTGTCTCATTATGTCTTCAGGTAGTATTACTAAGCTATATAATAATAATTTGCTATTCATACTCTATTAGTAGTTATAATAATAGTTAGATGATAAAACTCTATAATTAACTTGACATTTTATGACGGTATAACAATAATTGTAGGAAAAATGTTTAAAGAAATTTTGTTTCCATATTTTGCTACGCATCCTGACAGTCGGCATAAATATAAAACAATCACAATTTTAAATTTTATTCATAAAAAAAATTATTTTTTCCACACTTTGATGGAAAATAAGAATTATCGATTCCAAAACCAAGTGCATGCCAAAAACGCAGGTGGAATAATATTATTAGATATATATAGATTAGAAATATTAGAGGAAGGAGATAATAGTATAAATTTGGTTTCGGCATCGTACCTTCGGGTTTGGTTAGGTCTGTTTACTTTCATTTCTAGCCTCATTAAAAAAATAAATAAACCTTTAAATTTCGTAGTCAGATAAACCCTATGCTACCATCATCCCAGCTTGACAAAAATGGAAATATTAGTAAATTGAAAAAGTTTTAGAATACATTATATAAGAGATATTCACGTTTCTTCAAGGCAGTTCAGAAATTCATGAATCGTGTTAAAGAAAATTATAAATAATATTCAGATTTGAAATTGAAAATTATATTTAGTATACTAATTTTCAGGATCGACTCACTCCTGATTAAAGAATAAATAAAATTTATAAAACACCGTTTGTTATTATTTATATGTAGTTCAATTATCATATAGTATATGGAAGCTAAGTATGCTGTTGACATACGAATATATATATATAATACAAAATTTCAGATGTCGAACTTCAAAACTGACGGATTCTATACAATCTTTGAACCCCTATTATATTAAGGGGGAAACCCTTGGGGGTGGAATTATCCAAATTCCTTTCTTAGTGCTCATTTAAGCTAGACAAAGAACCTATCTGCAAATTTCAAGATGCTAATTTCAGTGGTTTCTGCTGTGCATTGGCAGCTGGGGGTGTTAGTCAAACAGGTTACAGTTTTATATAAACTTCGGCTGTGTGGTATGTCGATAAAAAATAGCCTATGTCCTTCCCCAGGCTGGAGATTATCCATATCAAATTTCACCACAATCGGATCAGCACAGCCGTGAAACATACATTGATACTGATTAACAAACGGGAAGAACAGAAGTTTACTGTTGTTCGTGTCAGTAAAGGATTAGTATGTAATGTAATTGAATTTATTAAAAGGATTATTTAGTATAACGGTTACACCTGTCGTAAGGCAGCAGTGAGAAATTAAAACTGAAAGGATTAAAATAATGTACATATGTAGGTAATTTATCGATGTGTTTTTAATTTTGGCAGTCCTACTTACCTACTGCAATATACTCCTGTAAACTATAATACTTGATTTGTTTCGTTCAGTGAAAATATGTAGATTTTGCGAGTAAGAAACACGTCAGCAACCTACTCAGGGGAGAGCCCTGAGGCGATGCTAATAATATTTAACAATTAAATGAAATAACCGCGATTACCTGATGACCATATGTTGGAGGTAATATTGAGAATGAATTACATCCAAGTACTTTTTAATTATATTTATAGTTGTATTATGACCAAATTACACAAAATCATTATAAATTGTAGCCTATGTATTATTCTGATGTATAACCTATATTACTGTAAAGTTTCATCCAAACCGGGTAAGTATTTTTGCGTGAAAGAGTAACCAGCATACATACAAACTTTCGCATTTATAATATTAGTAGGATAGGACATATAAATATGTGTGTGTGTGTGTGTGCAATTGTAACATATAAAAAAAGATAAATTGATTAGATTAGTATTTTACTTGGAAAATTATCAACAACTGTTCCTTAGTTTGAAAACAAGAGGAAATAATATATATATATATATATATATGTTTTGCAGAAAAGAACCAACGGGCTGAGAAATAGTGCTTTTCCACAATAAACCCTCTGTTTTATAGAGGTAATAAGTCTGGTGACAGTTGGTATAGGAATCCGCTAGGCACCCACCACCCTTGCGAATATTTCCTCTTTTCCCTCTTATTTTCAAATAAATATCGGTTCTCTTTATAGAATGGAAAAACAAATATCGAAAGATTTATCGATTATCATTTCAATAAAAAAGGTAAGTTCTTCGAGTAACATTCTGAAATTTTCTATATAAATTGAACTATATAAACTGAATTATATAAACTGAAATAAAACCTTGAAGTGATTTAATATTGGACCAAAAATAGAAAAATTGAAGATGATGTATTATTTATTAATATCCGAAAAAAAATTTCTTGTGATAATTTTTCAATATTACCTAAAAAAAATAAGCATTAGCATTTCGATGTCTTATTACTTCTTTAGGGTGTATATTTTCTAAAATATCACATACATTATAACTAACTTTATATTTATGTAAAACCATTAACAATATCGCATATTTTTTTCTGATATTTTAATTCCGTCATTTTCTGTTATTTTAATTTCATTAATAGTCTGGCCAATATGATATTGGCTGGATAATATTCATTGTTCAGAAAACCGGCATTATTTCTAAATGGTATTTTTTATTAACTAAATTCATAAAAAAAAATAATACTACTGGTTGTTAGATGTAATTAAAATTTTATTGGAAAAGCAATCGTCTATGTTTAGTAATATATAAAATGAATTGAACATAGTACTGATCCATATATTTATTTTTCACCAACCACCATATTTATTTACTTTCCTATTTTTATTACGTGGTGCAGATTGTATTGTTTCTTGTACAACGGTTGCGCAGGGAGGTGATTTGCCCTAGATAACACTCAACCGCCAGATTTTCCCCCTATTTAGGGTTCCCTCGTTATAGAGGCTGTGTGAACCCCAGGAGGGTGCTAGATCCAATAGAATCCATCTCCGGTTGCTAGCAAATTAAATAAAAGTCTACCAATCGACGGGATTTGAACCAAAGAACTTCGGTACGGCAACTCAGTGCTTTACCACTGAGCCACTCCGCTCTTTATATATAAATGTAGAATAATATAATATGTATAGTAGTTATTTAGTTTTTTATATATTGATTCCATTGTTTTTTCTACTCCTTGGATTTGTTATCAATTTCCAATTTTTTTAGATTTTCTAAGTTAAATATACAGTTGCTAAGTAAACTGTTTTGAGGCAAGAGCAGTGATTTTTTTTTTTACTACTTTCTGAAATTATTGGTATGCTGTCCTACATTCCTCACTACACAGTTGCTGCAATGTATTTTATAAACTATATTATATCGGCCATTTTATGAAAATATAATATATTACTCAAATTTTTTTTCTGAATTGTTTAAAACAGAAGTGAGTAATTTTTCTTTTTTTTGTCTTTCAAATATTTGCTTAGATTTAACATGTTTTAGATGAGTATAGAATATATAAACATATTATTAGGTTATAAAAATATATTGTCTTTTTATTCTTTCCATCACACATATCCAGTCCAAAAAATAAATGGAATGGTTATGTAATTAGCTAAATTATTTTCGGATTAAGTGTTTTGAAATACATAATTTGCTTAAACGAATTCTCATTAATGTGAAAAATCATGTTACCTGTTTGTTATTCACAAAGATAGTTCATCATTACTGGGAAATTAATTATTTTGTAACGTGTAATGAATTACAACGCTCTGGCTTCAAACATATTTTTCAGAACGAAAATGTTTTTATACCTTTATCAGATAAATACGATTGTAACTATAATCACGTTATGCTTAAATGCTTAAAAGACTCTTTGATACCGAACAAGTGTATCAACAAAAAGCATTTTAATGCAGAGCATGTTTGGATTATTATTTTTATTTATTTTATATCAAATAAATACAGAGTCAGTTTACAAGACTGGCAATAAATTTTAACCTTTAGGTTCGGTGGGATTCTGAAGGATCGGAGAGTTTATGAAAAAAACGAAACAAAAAAAGGTCAACTGAAGACTCTGACGAAGTCCTAGAGGTAAGGAAAAAAGGTCGTTTCTCGGTAAAGGGGATGGCTGGGAAAGAGAGTAAGAAAGAGGAGAGAGAAGTAAAAGTGAAACATTTTAGTTATCAAAATAAACTATTTTATTGAAATTTACAAAGTGTAATAATAATATACCAAGTAAATATAATGAAAGATATATAATGGCACGATATAAAGAAACTTGCCACGGGTAGTACTAGAATAATTCAATTTAAAAGGTCGCGAGATCATCTCCTTTTCAGACGCCTCGGAGGATTATCAGAGATTGGAGAGGTTGCTGGGATTGAAACTAGTAGGTTTGAGTGGGAAAAAAGATTAACATGAAAAGACCGGTATCAGATTTGTGCCAAAAAAATGGGACATTGAGGTCATTATGGATGACTTGTTGGTGATAAAATGTGAAGCATTGAGGATTTTACAAAGATTTTGGATTGTTAGGATCGGGAGCCCAACGTTATGCTCCGTAAGGGAATATGAATAATCAAAATATAATATACATATATTATAATTATTGTATAGAGTGTGTATATATATATATATATATATATATATATATATATATAAATATATATATATATATATATATTTAAAGCACTCAGAGAACTTATTATCAACCTAGAAAATATTGAGGAGTGTAGTTGGAGAAGTTCTCAAAAGCCAAGAATACTGTTTGTTAATAGTGAACCATCCAATCGAATATATAAAAATAGAATTACAAAATCATTTTATTTATCTGTACGTATATCGTAGTTGGTTTAAAAAATAACTAAGGTAGAAAATGGAAAATAATTCAGATATGTAAATACTTTTTTAAATTGGTAGCTCAAGGTACCCAATAAGTTAAGTTAGTTAGTGTTGCTCACCGGCGACTGCCTCAATACCTTAGACCGCCTTCTCTTTTTCTTAAAAGTTGCGTAAGTAATTTGGTTTACCATATCTTCGATCTTTGTTCCTTAGTTAGTTGCAATTGTGTCTGTCCATAAACATGAGTTCAACATGATCCACCTTAGTTCTTTTAACATATAAATAAGTTCCTTAAAGCGGTGTACCTTCCAGTTTTATGCTTTATATCTCAAAGTTTAGAGCTTACTTATGATTTAGTAATTGTGTGAGTTTTTTTTTTTTTTTCGAATACCTCTTTTCATAGTCTATATTATTCCCTATAAGTACATGTTATCAGCATTAGCATTAACAATATACCACAACTGTATATAAGTTGAAATTGTAAGGTTTAAGACTATTGCTCAAGGGACAGTAGTAAAATGTAAAGAACAACCAAGGCTCATGTATAGAACAAAAAGGATGTTTCTCAGAAAAGGCTTTTCGGAACGCCAGCTCCAAGTCATGAAAGTTATGGACAGGAGTCTACGCAGATTTTTTTCGTGTGGGGAGGGGAGTTTTGAAAAGAAGGCAATTTATCATCTTTGATCACAAGTGTCTGTAACTCCCTAATACGCTTTAATACTTTGTCATTTTGATTTATGATTTGTTTGCCTATTTTATTGTGAAAGTAAAAATTTAAAAAACAAATATCATTTTTCACTATTTTTGGGGGAGTGGAGTTGCTCAGTTGTAGGGAGCTGAGTTGCCAACCCAGGTCTTGTGTTGAAATCCCCGCTCCTGGCATATTTTATTTAACCTTTTAGTGGCCGGAAATAGATTATATGGTATCTAGTACCATCATGGGGTACATCCAGCCTCTATAATGTAGGTACTCAAAGTAAATATCAGGCGGTTGAGCGTAATTTAGGACATATCATCCTGGTCAATCTTTGTTCAAGAAACAGTACAGTCTATACAACTTACTGAACCCAAGACGCTTCATGGGTTTTTAGTGGTACAGTTTTTTTTTTTTTTATTTATTTTTTTTTTTTTTATTCTCCTTAGCTTCATCAGATTTATTAAAGAAGAAGAAAAAAAATTAATACAAATATTTTAAGAATGCCCTCATAAACAATTCTAAAAAAATTGCTCTGTCCAATATTTGTTACACTTCGGATGTTGCATTACATTATGTTAATATAAGAGAGTGATTTGAAAATGTTTTCTCTGCCAGTTTTATGAGCGTTGGATTTTTTATTAACTTACAAAGAACCTTCTTCAATGTATTGTTTCCGTTCCTCGCTCTTCAATGAAATATCTGTCATTTATTATTATGGAGTTAAAGTTTTTCTCGATGGGGTACAACGAACATTCTCCTCTATCATTAATAACATCAGTTGACTTTGATGAGACACGAGAGCCCGTGTAAGAAGATACTTAGCTCCATGGCTGCCTTTTTGCCAGTCGGTGTACCAAAAAAAAGAATTACCAAGATTTATAAATATTTATTTCACTTTTTATGGACTGTTTTAAGACCACTGTGAAATTACCTAAAATAATCATAATATTTACTAAATATTTAGCCTTTTAACAGGAGCCCCAATATGTTGAAGAATAGTTGGCGCGTTTTATACAGACACGCAAGCAAGCTTCTTTATACAATGGTTATTATTTTAGCAATAGATTTTTTTTAGTTGAATAGTTATTTATGCACCTAGGAGTCCTTTAGTCAAAGGAGATCATTATTTCCTCAGCTGTAAGTTTGTACTCGAGCGAATGCGAGGGAACAATCGTGTTTATTCCCGAGCGAATGCGAGGGGATAATTATCTTTACTCACGAGGCCAAGCAGAGGGAGTAAAGTATTGCTGGGAATAATGATCAATTTAGTCCCGAGGGGCATACAAGACTTTATCTCCAGGTGGGATGTAAAAAGGCAAACTATACGCTATCATATTTTATATTATGTTAGGTTTTACAATGAATTCAAAAAAAATTGAAATACCATTATTTGCTTCTTGTACAATATGTGGTGGATCCATAACTTACACAACCTGAACACAAATGAATTTCTGTTTGTCAGTTTTGGTGTTTTAAAACAACAGCTAATTTTAATGGGCGGTGTGCAGATGTACCAACCTAACCCTCAACTTTTTCAGTACAATACCTACATTATTTAGACGAATTAGGTTGTCATATTTTTATTCCCTAGGGAATAAAGTTAACTTTTTGACTCAATTTCTAATGCACAAGGAAAAAAGACATACTTTAGTCCTAACTAATTGAGCCAAAAACTCATGTTTTTGTACCAGTTGGAGAGAAAGTAAATTATTCTTTTTTTTAACTGTTAGTTATTCAATAATGACACTTTTTTATTTAATTTATTTATTGAAATTTACTTTTGTATAATAATAATACATCAAGTAAATAGAATAAAAGATATATAATGGCATGATAAAAAGGCAGGTAAACAACCAAACCTCGAATAATAAAAGGA
Organism: Arma custos; assembly: GCA_037127475.1. NCBI lineage: Eukaryota > Metazoa > Arthropoda > Insecta > Hemiptera > Pentatomidae > Arma > Arma custos. The sequence continues at coordinate 25,643,973 of CM073761.1, read as the reverse complement.
AGAAACAAATTTTTTTTTTTTTTTATATTAACACTTTATTGAAATATTACAATCTGCCACTTATGGGCAATAAGTAATAGTGCTGTGTAGCTTACAGTCATTCCATAACAAAACAATAATATAAACAAAATAAAATAAATAAATATATACATGCGGTAACAGAAAGAAATTAATGCGGTAATAATAATATTAAAGTAAAATAAATAATAAAGTAAAATAAATAATAATAATAATACTAATAATAAAATAAAATAAAATGCACACATTCATACCCTATTTACAATTTGCCTGGGGTCCCCGAACTGAGCTTCTTCCCCAGGAATGAGGGCAAAGCAGGAGTCCGGGAAGCCCCAGCCCCCTTTCCCAGCCGCGTCACTGGCATTAAACGCCAATGAAAGCTGGTAAGGGCGCTTCACACACACACACACAGGTCGTGAGTGGAGAATCTGGCCAGTGCCAGTACTCCAAATGGCATTATTACAACAGATCTCGGGGCCATTGCCGGTTTAGACGGCGGGGTGGGTTATATGGATGTGTGGAACTGGATAGTTACTGAGCCAGGGGGTTGGGATGACAGGCAAGGTTTTGGTGAAAGTTTGAAAATTTAGTGGGGATGAGGTCGAGGACGAAAGGAATGTTGAGATCTTTATGGAGGGTTTTGTTGGAAACATAATAAGGAGCATCGACAATAGTTCTCAGGATTTTGGATTGAAAGGATTGAATGCGTCTGATATTCGATTGTTTTGCTGTCCCCCACAGTTCCAGTCCATAGGTCCAAATAGATTTGATGATGGTCTTGTATATTAGTAATTTATTGTCTATTGAAAGATCGGAGGTCCGACATAGTAATCTGTATAGTTGGCTAAATCGTCTGTTAAGTTCTTGCCTTTTGAGTCTGGTATGAGGATTCCATGTAAGTCGTTTGTCTAGGAGGAAGCCAAGGTATCGTACTGTGTCGGAAATAGGTAGGATGGTTTCATTGAATTGGACAGAAGGACATGTTTCCCGGCGAAGGGTAAAAGTCACGTGTTTGCATTTGGAAGAAACAAATTATAGAAAGAATTTTTATTTAAAACGAAACTGTATTTTTAAAACTCATTTAATCTCTGTGCCTAGTCTCTAAGATTATCTATATAAATAAAACTAGAAATCTACTAGATCTACGAATGTTTTACTAAAATAAATACAATATTTTTTCTGTATTTAATAAAATGTTCAATAATTATCTATTAGCACCGAAGGGTTGGGACTACGAAGGCAAAGAACTGCTAAGAAAGGTGGATAAATTCCATATTGTTTCTACATCGTTAAACCGATTTCCTTGGGATTGTCGGATACTGCTCTGCTAACAGCGATGGTAATAGCATTATGCGCTTCATTAATGTATCACGGCTAAGTCTATCAAAACGCATCGGGGAAATTTCATTGGCGCTACCTATGCTAGTTTACACTTCGTAAAAATTCCAAATTGCAAAGAATCCAGAATGATTTTTTGGTAGTTCCGCGGAAATTTTCTTTTAATTTTCAATATATGACATTATTATAAAAAAATATTGGAATAAGAATATCCGGTTATTATGGTGGAAGATTAAATTGGGACGTTGGAAATACATCAGTACATTTTTAAACCTGTACCATTACAACCCTTGAAGGGTAGTCATGACATGGTAGAGACAGTACTGTTTCTAGGATAAAGGTTGTGCAAGGAGGTGATCTGTACTAGATCACGCTCGACCGCCAGATTTTCCCCCATTATTTTGGGTACACACTTTATAAAGGTGAGCCCCAGGAGGGTCCTTTATCCCTTAGGATCCATCTCTGGCTGCTAACAGATTAAATAAAAGTTTTGCCAGTAGCGGAATTTGAACCCAGGCCCTTCGGCATGGCAAATCAGCGCTCTACCACTCAACCTCTCTGCTCTCTAGAATATTTAAAAAAATATATTTATACTATTGCCAATATATATGGCATTCATAGTGGTGTTTATTCATGCAATTATTTAAGCAGTGTTCATGACAGCCATTTTAACGGTTTTTGGTAAAGCTATTTTTTTATTTTTCTAGGCTCCTTCTGTTCCATATCAAGTTTTGTATAAATTTTTGATTGTTTTATCTTCGAGGTGGCTTTTGCTGTTAGACTTCAGACTTTTATATTAAATTCAATATAAACCATTTTCATATTTTATTTATATGTGACTTTTTGATATAACTGAAACACAAAAAAAGTCCCCCCTTAGGAAAAAAAAGTATCAAATCCATTATTTCTTTTTATTCCCTTGATAATTTTTTTTCTTTACGCCTCTATAGTACTTATTTTTTCGCCATTCTTATTTTTTACCTTATTTTATTTTTTAATCTCATTTTGATATCGTATATAAAGATACTTTTTTTCCACAAAAAGATCCCCTGGATAACATTAATTCTAGAAGAATACCAATGAATAGGTAAGAATGAAATCGAAGAGAAAAGGAAGGAGGAACATTAATATTAATGGAATTGGAACGTGTTGACTGGAACCTAATAATAACACCATCAAATACGCCTATCCCTAAAGTCGAATTGAAATTCCAGCGACTCGAGTTTGTCCACAGACCTTAACCCAATGAGCTTCATCTTACAATTCAACTTGACTTTTGATAATTTGTTTTGATATTTACAAAGTCTTTATATTTCTACTCTAACGTGTAAAAGTGCTCATCCACTATGTATAATAAATATATAGATATATTATTATTATTGTTAAATTTTATATCAGCATTAAACCACCAGTGATGCATTACCCCATGCCTACGAGTCTTATACGGTAACTGACTTGAGATTTATTTTACATAATGAAAGGGGGGAAAATCAACTTACATTACAGTAAGATCTTTTCCAACTATTTTACGGGTGTGGGAATTCTAATTAAACACGCGCCCTCAGCTAGTAGTTTATTTGAATTAGAGATAGAATACAGTCCTCTAGGTGTAAGTTATGGTCAAACTCTCTTAATTATTTTTAATTAATAATAGTTATACACTCTTAAGTAATTATTTAACCCTCTAAGAGATGGTTTAAATTAGATATTTCGTTCAGGGCATTAGTCACTTAGGAATGGTTCACAGTCCTCGCCTGGTCCTAAGAGACACCACCTTGGTGTCGGTGAACGTAGATATCTTTATTTAAATTATATAGATGTCTTTGCCTAAGCCATAATGACATCTTCGATTTCTTTCGGATCCTTACAAAAGGTTTTTCAAATAAATGATGGATTTCTCTGTGTGCTTATATATATATATATATATATATATATATATATATATACAGGGCTCCTCTAAACACCCCCATTTATAATTATACAAGTTAGGGCCGTTATAATAAAGTGAAGAACGTAATATTATTAATTATATGTTGAAATGAATTTTTGTTTCTATAATTTGCTCAAGATATATATTTGTTAAAACTATAAAGGTATATATTATTCTATTCTCAGCGTGCACCCTTTCCCCTTCCGTTTGCTTGAGTAATGCTCAAGTCACAATGGCCAGGACAGTTGTATGTGCCTCGAATTGTAATTGAGTTTTATTTTAGACAGAAAACCAGTATCTATCTTGTAATCTTATTTTCCGGAATCATTGGATCTTTAAAATAAATATGCAATCATTATAGAGCACGTTAAAACTACTTTAACATAATTATATGAATTGGCAAATGTATTGATAATTGACTCTGCCTCAGGGAGGTCAAGATTATAAAAATTATTTATTATTAGTAATTATATGTACTATGTTGTTTTGTTTAAAAATATCTATTTAATAGTTATAATTATCGTTATACTTATAGTTATAAATTTAAAATTATCTATTTAATAGTTTAATATCCTAGGAAAAAATACTACTTGTGGTCAGATATGAACTTAAAGTAATCGATTCGACGTTTTTCTCGATATTTATTCCGAATCCCAATAAAATAATCAAATTAAGCAATTAGAGGAACTCTTTTAAAATTCAAAGCCAAACGAACGGGTCGATCGGGATAAAAAATAATTAAATATTTGATTGGAATGTGCTAACGCAATCAGCCTGATGAAGTTACTTCGCTTGAAAAATAAATTATTTCGTATAAGAAGAATATTTTATTTATTTATTTAAGTTAGTTATTGGAGAAACTGGGTTCGTCAAAGGCCGGTTCATTTGCTTTATTGTTCTCAGTCTTGTTTAAATTAGCCACCTCAGGCCCAATTAAAAAAATATTTCCCCTTTTGTCTAACATCGAGAATCCATCCATTTCTCCATTCGAAATGTCAAGTCCTTGTCGCTATGAGATATTATTTAATATCACAAAATTCTAATTATGTTTTTTAAATGTTTTTCAAATATTGTTGTGTACTTTTATTAGTTAGTGGGTTGGCAACACTAATTAACTTAGTTTTAGACCTTTATGTTCAGTTTATTGTTGTCAGTTGCAGTTCACTTCTTCACCCCTATGCTCTCTTCTATTCTATTATCATTATTTTCCTCCATTCGTCATTTTTTTTCATTGCTTAAAAATGTGTTAATCTTACACCAATAACATGGCATTCATTATATTCTATTATAAAATCACAATTCTTGTAATTTTACTAATAACGTGGTAAACATTATACTTTATAACTAAATCATCCTCTTGTAATTTTACTGAGTTATTATCTTCTAGATTTCTTTCCATTCTTATTCATCAGTTATTTCATCTTTTATCATTTACTCTTTGTATTTCTTTTCATTCCTACCATTTCTGTTTATATAAATTCTTATACCTTCAATGCAATGCTTATATAGTTTTCTTTTCTTTTATTCTCAGCTTTGAAGATCGCGAAAAAATTAGGTAGAAACTTAGGCACAAATGAAATAAGTCATAAATTATTTTGTGTATCTTTTTGGCCGCACTCCCTGGGCATTTTTAACTCTTGTAAGAACTATCCAGTCAACCATCTCCACACGGATATTATTTTATGAAATCAGGTATTATTTAGCTATCACCATATGAACTTTTTTTTCTGTTGTACTTTTTACACTTCTCAAATATTTACCAAGATAGGTCAGAAAGAAAGTTTTGTATTGGAAATAATATTTATTGTATTGTAAATACTTGCCGTGGGAGTGAACATAACATATTTCGAAATTACCAGATTGAACTCAGAACATGAATAAAACCATGTATTCTATTCAGTTGGTATATTGTTTTAATCGACATAAGAATTTTGGAGTTAGTAATCGTTCGCAAGGACTATCTTGTAAGGAGTACAGGACAAGTAAGTCTGAAATGTCCCTGGAAATGATAGGATGGCAGATTGAAGAGGCTCATCAATTGCTCCTGAGGATTGTCCATTGATCCCCCTCCACCTGTTAAGGCAAACAGGGCGGCCTTATTCCCTCGGGCGACAGATCTATTCTGACCAGAGTGGAAAGGTCGAGATTCATCCCGTGGGTCAAGGATGAAATAAATTTCAACCCTGGCCAGATTCGAACCTCCCCATAGTGAAGCTATGTTCTGAATTGGGTAAACTCATATCAAAATAAATATTTAAGGTTTTGCATGAGATAATCATTTTGGGGTTCATGCACCTCAAAAGGTTTAGTATTTTAAATAATCTTAAAATCATCTTGAATAATACTAATTGACCTTATATGAATATAAGAAAATGGTCCTGGTGGAGGTAAAAAGAAATTCTATTTAATAAGGAACTATTTATTTAAGAAAAAATCTATTAAATAACAAGAAATATTTATTAATTAGATTAATTTGTATTATTCTCTTTATTACTTCTCTAATACTCTAGAATTATTCGCTCTGTTTTTATATTTATCTACTGGGTCCCTTGATGCCTACAAGTATTTTTTTTATTTAGCGAAATTAATAACTCGCTATATTTATTTGTTACAATCAATATTCTATATTTATACGTTACATATTAATTTCTCTCTTGTATTGTCGATATCTTTTGTAGAGTTACAGCAAACTCCAGGCCGTCGTGTCATCAAGGTTATAATTCTAAATGGATAATATTTTTCCCCTATAGTATTACGAAATTTGCCAAAACATACTTACATATAAAAGCATTCAACATGTTTACTGGGTTTTTTTTATTCAACCAATGACTTGGTTTCTTATCATTCAAGGAATTATATGCGATTTTTATAATCGAGGAATGTTTTTTTTCTACATAAAAACCTTGGAAGAAGTTCTTTAATATGTGAGTAAAAATAATCATGATTCGGTTCCATAAAAAGTTTATTTAAATGATCTATCTGGAAGATATGTAGTCGTATATTACATACTCTGTTAAAATGAGAGAGGAAAATCTAAAAAAAAAAATGGATTTTTTTATTAAGGATTTTTTCTTCCGGTTTAAAAAAGTTTTTTTTATTCTTTTGGTAATGATTCAGATCAGTGCCTTCACTTTAGAGAGTGAAGTGAGTGATCAGTGACGCGAGAGGGAGGTAAAAGCTTTGAAATCCCTTCCATATGTGGAGGGGAAAGCTCAGATTTTTTTTTTTCAATGATTAGAATTTTTTCAGATAGTTTATGTATTTTGTGCGCTGTTAATGTCTGTACGTAAATTTACAAGTTCTTAACGGAAACATGCAGCTCAGTAAGTATTCTACTTAGGTTTTCAATCGGCTACTCCGTTCTTCATCTTTCGGTCATTTAAGATTTTACTTTCTTAAAAATACAATTGAGAATAACGTTGACGAGTGGTAACCTCCCTTTTCTTTCTCAACAATTAGTTGGCTTTTGGGGGGGGGATCTTTTTTTACGACACTTGTAAACCTTCTTTACATAATTTATTTTTTGTTTAGTCAAGAATGAGCTAGACTAATTCATTAGCAATAGTAGCTGAGAGGACGGAACGGCAAACGATGCAAGAGAACAGCTCATGACCCGGAAGCGGAAGCCAGCAACTCAAGATGGGGCACCTGGCGGCGGCAGATAAAGGAGCTTCTGGCGCCGCGGTCGCTGTAAGTGACATAGATTGTTTTAAGCTGAAATAAATTATGGTTATTCGATAGCAACTAATGGTTAATGATTATTAATTTGTTATATCCCGTTACACTTGACACTCTAAAAGAGATATCATTGAACAAAATTGGTGTTACAATTTAAGAATGGTCTCTTATTTGCTATCCCTTTTTCCAAAATTCAGAAGAAAATTTTTAAATTTCGATATACATTATTCATTAATTTAAATATGGAAATATTTTCAACATATTTAAAAAATATATATTATTTTGGACTACATAAGAAAAGAGAGAAGACATTGAAGGCCCATGAGCAAAATCATTTCTATCTGGCCAACAGGCATTTCTGAGTAGATATTATGTTTAAGCAAGAATGTTAGTGGAGCCAGAAATACTGATTAGAGTAAAGCATATTTTTTGTTAGTCTATAAATTAAATTACAGTGGGGGAAGGAAATAAACCGGGTGAAGGTCAAAGGAATAATTCCTTAAATAGAAAGAAACTATTTATTGGAAACCGACGTTTAGAACCTCATTGCAGGCCTTCTTCAGGGCTGAATGGACAAAACACTAACACATACAAGCGAGATAATTTGAATTGAAAAATAAAGGATATATATAAATGCATTTTCCGTAGTAATAAAATTAATTTAATATTATTTTAATTCCCCATGTATACAAGGTCAACTAATATTATTCAACGTTAATTTAATAGATATAAGATATGTATTATTGTAAAATTGCTACAGTATAAATCAATATCTTTTATCTCAGTTGTTTTGATCCCACAGTGGCATCTTATTTTTCCCTGAGATCAATTATTGTTTAAGTTCAGCAATAAACCTAATAAAACGAACAGTAAATTCTTAATTAGAAATAAAAAATAATTACTCACGTCAGGATAAAAGAGGTTTTTGACGGCTGAATTCAAGTGGACCAAGTTGATGGCGGCCTTGTCTCTTTCTTTACTTAAGGATGCCGCTGCATCCTGCAGTGCCTCGCCCCCGAAGGGGCAAGCCTGCATTTTGCCTGAAACAATAACACCATATCATGTTTATTTATACCACAAATTATTATTATTTTTAAACAATTAACTAAAAGAGATTAAAAGATAATTATAAAATTAAAAAGAGTCGGGTTATAAGAGCTTTGAACTCAATTTGGTCGGCTTACAATTGTGTTACAAGTTTAGTAGCTTATTCTGCTGGACGGTCCTTTATATACCAGTTGTAAATCCAGACCAGTTTGAGAAAAAGGAACTATATTAAAAAAGAAAAAAAAAAAGGAAACGAAATTGGGTGAATTGAATTGCCAGGAGAGAAGCGAGAGGGCTGGTTGCGGTGGATGTGGCTCTTCTCCGCAGCGCCACGAAGAGGAAGCAAAATAAAAAGGAGAAAGAAAATAAATAAAAGTTAATGTACAAAGAAGAGCATCACGGTTTAACGAATGATACATATCAAGTTTCGAATTAACTCGCCTAAACGAGTACACAAAAAACCGAGACAAATGTATTTATATAATATTTCATTCTCTATAGATAGAGAGAGGAATAAAAGAATTACTTTAAAAAGATTATTAACAAATATATCAAACTAACCACTATCACTAAGATAAATTGCATCATCATATCCAATTCAGACCACATTCCTATTAGAATTGTAATTTTAAAATTGAACTGTAAACATAAAAATGAATAGTTTTGTGCTTATTTTTGTCATTAATACATTTTTTTGGCATTCAAAGGTTTATAGAATCTTAAATAATAGAATGATCCGATTCATTCTTATAATATTTTTGTCATGCTACGAGATCATTTTTTGTATATTTGCATTTTTTTTATAGAGATAAGTTCTGTTATGGTTATTCTTAAATTTACCTATATAGCCTTGTAATATAATGGTTTAAATATTTTATAAAAAGGAGATTACAATTTTATAAAATTTCCACTTAAAGACACTTCTCAGCAAAGGGGAAAAGTGCTTAGGACACTCTTCTATCGAGAATTTCTGATGTGTTTTTATTTATTTTTGTGAGAAAGAAGTGGTGAGGTGTATAGGACAGGTTGGCCGCCGGCTTAGGCAGCGATAAAAATGGCCTGACACTAAGCCGATTTGTGCGCTCGCTTCTCGCCGCCACGTCACCCCCCTCCACTTTCCCTCAACAAAGTACAATCAACGCCCTTGTCCAACCAAAACAATAATATCATACTCTTAATCATGGTTTTTCAAACGAATCATTTTTTTTTTAATATGAATATATCCTCACTTTTAAATATAAGGAGGTCAAAGAATCTATAAAATCGACAAGATACAATTAAATCGAATATCACTGGACCATACTACGTTATTGATTGAAACATATTTTTTAAATAAATATAAAACGTGCACCATGTTTCAAGTGGTATTTTAGGCGTTTGATCCTTATACAGCAATCCAGTTCTATACTGAAATAACTAATTGTGTCAATTTTAGCAGAAGAGGGATTACAACTTAACCACCAATCCTCCGACTGTTCGAACAACGCCCTTTACCTTAGGCCAGTAGTTGTGAATTCCTAGGATTAATTTTAGGTAGAGGACATCATTTGAGATTGTTGAAAGAAAAGCGTATTGGAATTCTCAAGTTATGGGAAACGAAGGTAGACAGGATACATGAAACACTCATCTACACAAAATGGACTAAGGCAGTTTTATCTATGACTACCTATACTGAATCATACATTGCGTGTTTTCAGAACAGTCCAAATCATCAATCCTCTATACAGAGTCTGGACACGATTATCCATCATAAATTATAAATCAACGGTCATATCTGCATATCATTCATCATGCTTAAATGTATATATTTAGGCTGGATTACTTCTCAACATTTAAACAAAATAACTGTATCATCTCAGAACTCAGAACTTCTAGGAATGACCAATTACTTACTTGTCTAGAAAGATTTAATTTTATTTAAAAATTAAAGAAGGATATTTGGAAAAAAACTCTCAAACAGGAACCTAAGATAGAAGCTCACTCTACACTACGTCTTCTATAACCAATGACAGTTCTTGAATAAGTGGAGACTCGGCTCTGTTAACCGATGGGGAGAAACTAACCGCGCCCAAGGTACGTGATAGGGGAAAATAGGAAATAAAAAGCCACAAGAGACTTGCACACGGGACATACCTGTCTTGGAAGAGGTAGATATCATTGAAAATAATGAACATTTTATAGCAATTCTATTGAATCTGTATTACTCATGTATGAGTGTGAAAATAACGTGAAACGTTATTCAATTGTATATAAATATTGTGTGTATGTTTGTATATAAATCTAAAAAGTATGTTTTCAATAAATTATATTTCTTTATATGACGATGTTTTCTTCATCCAGAGACACAATCTAAAACATAAAACGCTAAAGCCATTTGACCAACAAACATTAATCTTTTTTCAAGAATACAGAAGTGGAGTGTTGCCACCATCTTCTCATCCACCTCTAGGCACAAAAACTTTTGGTATATTTAATAATCTGAGCTAGAAAAGAAATTGTAGCTGGCTTAACAAATAAATGGCTAAAATTGATAGGAAGAATGTTTCAATATGACATTTGAAGATAATTTGCTCTTAAATCAAACTGTCAAAAGCATTCCAAAATATATCCTGGTGATAAAATATTGTGGAATAGTGAAAAAGGGAGTCTTATCTGAATCGCCAAAACGATAGATAAGAATTAATATGAAAAAAAAAACTCGTATTTTAAACGAATCTACGATTTATTGCAACGTTACTTTTAATATATTTCAGTATGATATCGAATGCACTAATAAGTTGAATCTTCTCCAGAATCGATAGTACATGTCAGCCCAAAGGAGCCTAGGGCAAAAGGTCATCAATGGTCATGGCGATTCCCCCTCTTCCAAAAGCGACATTAAACTTGGGGGAGGGAGGAATTTTCTAATAACTTTATCAAATATATATATTCTTTAAATATAAATGAATATTTTACTAAACGTCTTGGAGTGAGGTCGCTGCCTCTGATTGATTAGTCTGTTTGGATAGAGTTAAATCTTCATTGAAGTGATTTTTTTTGTCGTGTTCATGAGCATGAATACCCAAACCACTTTACACCAGATTAGGCACTTTTTTAGTATTTTAGAGATTGAAGGCTTTGTTTTCTGGAGTTTTCAAATAATTTATTTTTTACTCATTTTCATTGATTTATATAAAATGTTTTATTCCGAAAGATGTTTTTATATACTTATTGAAGTTAGTATCCGATTTAAAAATAATAATAATGATAATTCCAGTGATTTGATTGATAAAAGAAAAATGAGCTCGCCAAAATTTCGACTGCAATCGGAATGTTTTATTCTGGGAAGTAATAAATGACGGAAGCTGGTGTGGTGTAACTGAGATACTCAGCTAAATGAAGAGTGTGGTGGGATAAGCAGGACGTTCGACGGGCGGAGAATCAATTTCCTTCATGTGAAAGCTCGGCAAATTAGGACAGGGAACCTCCACCTGCCCGCTCCATTATAGTCAATGCTTCAAGAGGAAGGCTCCACCGTCCGGATTAAATCAACCACACTTCTTCAACCATCACTTCATTCAAAAGCCCATGTTAAGTCCGGCCGTGTTCATGTCGGTCGTATCAATATTGTATTAAAATCACCACTCAGGAAATAATACAGTGTATGTCCTTTTCTGTGGTGTAGTAACATACTTTTGGGTTTTAAATGACTTCATCGATTTGGTACTTTACCATTATTTACATTAGTTCACAATGTTTATAAAAATAAAATAAGACATACTTAAAAACATGATGAACCAGGTAATACCTGTAAACTAAATGTCCCTATTGATCAGATTTTCATTTGGCGCATGCCGGAAAACTACATTTGTTGAAACAAATTTACATATCCTGCCAAGTTGTTTTATAATGAATTTTCCTGCTCCCAATAGTCAACTCTGTGTATGGTTCGCTCCTTTTTAATTATTTTTTTTTACTCCGGGAAAAATTGTCCGATTAAAAGCCTAGGCAGTCCTTTAGCTCGTCGCTCATATAGAGCCTTGCAATGAGCCCTTTGTGGGTCCACTCCTAAAAGCTTAGGGCTCAAGAGTTAAGGGCTGATGAGCAGAGGCGTCCTCGTTCCCTGGGTCATTAGGAGTTGAGCTGGACTTCAGCCAATGCTTTGTAACTGTGGGTTTCTAAGTTCAAGCAGTACTTTTTTCAGGTTTGAGCCGAACAGCATGCGGTCTTCTTGTTTTTAAAGAATACTGATAATTTAACGGGATGATCCTTCGTGGCGTTGTCTTGTGGCTTTCGGTTCTGAACAGAAAAGTTATAAATCTGGTACAGTCTATCTTCCCTTCAGTTGTCATCGGTCATGCCAATGACCATGCCAAACCAATTTACTTTATGAATAACAAATAATGATAAGCACATATGATAGCTATAACTTCAATAGATGATAATCTCTCAACTACTTTAATAGTTATATTACCTTTAGTAAAAGGGTCTATTTAAAAAAAACTTACTTGAACAATATTATTTAAGGATGAATATTTAAAATACATGCTGTTGTTTTCAACGCCTTGGTAGCCACCTAGCTGGTGGATTCCTTCTTACTAGTATTTCCGGTCACTGAAAAGAATTTCGTAACTCTTTCGGTGATTTTAGGATGTCACCTTGATGAATAAAACGAGACTTTCACCGTAACAGGTGATCATCAGAAAGTGTTATGTCCTGGCTGTTACCAAGATGAAGAAAAAGCCAATCAGAACTTTCACATAGGGTTCTGAAATGTTTTGTTTCGTGTTACGAGTGCTATGAGATCAGGTGTTGTTTAGTTGAAACAATATTCAACTTATGTTTAACAATCCAGTATACTGTTATAACGCTGGCCAACAATATTAAACATAAAGAACTGTTCACTATAAAGTAGTGAATTGCGGTTCAATGATTGGATTGGGTAGTTAGAGGAACGGGTGAGGAGACCTCCGGTTTCGTTTATATCTGTTTTGAAGTTTTCTGGCTGAGTTTCCTTCTCGATCCGTGCGAGGTGAGACAATGCCCATTCCTGAGGCCGAACGAAGTCATCCATTTTTCAACAAGCTAATTGAGTCGGATGTTCAACAGCACAACGACTAAAATTTACGAGTAAAAATTTATTTTTTATTTTTAAATGTGCAAAAAATGTCGTAACATTTATATAATGATAATAATTTATAGGCCCATCTTAATCTTCACGGCGCAATTACTTCAATAATATTAACCGAGTGCATGCTTTGCAATTCCACATTGGGTAATCTCCCATATTATCTACTGGTTTCATCCTTTTTTGGTCCGAATATTCCACGGAACACCTTATTTTCGAATACCTTAAGACGTTGTTCATCTTTCAGAGTTGGCGGCCAAGTTTCACATCCGTAAAGAAGAGTTGAAACAATGACAGTTTAATGATAAGATAATGATAAGATCTGATTTTTAGATTTCAGGACGAAATCTATAGACTCCAAGTGCTTAAACATTTCGACACGTTAAACCGGATTCCTTCCAACAACAGTATCAACAAAATCTCATAATTTCGGCAACTAACCATAGTCTTATCCGAATTTACTTCCAGCCCTATTTCCTTACCTCCATTCATCAACGTTTCTGTATTATGTATAGTTTCCGCGTCTTCGCCCAACATTAATATTTATATAGTGAATAACAGATTATTTTTACGGATAATTAATGCCTTGTTAGTAATGTTCGTTACTAATGTTAGTAGCTCAAATTGCTCGATGACAGAGCAATATTGATCCCAATCCAGAGGAAAAACCAGTCGGTCACCTTTTTCAGCAACCCTATCTGATCCACACTTCTGAATAAGGAAAACTCGATACGGAAAACAAGTTAACACATCAAACGGTATTAATGATGCTAAGATAGTTATTAGAAAGAGAATAGGCCGTTATCCTCCTGTTCCCTTTCGTTTACACTGTTTGTTAGTCTTTGGTAAATTGTCCTCCGAAAACAGGCGATAAAAGTGGACGTGGAAGAGAATAGCTGGGAGTCACGCTACGTGGGATGAGCACGCCAGGGTTAACACATTTCCACGAGCTCTAGGGTTAACACAGTTCAAAACGGATTGGCCTTTAAAAAAAAAGTGACTAATTCATGTTTATCGACCTGGCCGATCCGACTCAGCCAACAAAGCCCCTAATTTTTCTGAACAGGAAGCAAAATGGTCGAAATGCGGGCTTACATCAATAATAAAATAAAATATGACAACCACATTTACATATAATAGCACATAGAAATAACATAGCATTACATTTCATGGCGAAACTACATATGATTAAAACTTAAATCTGATATAGAAAAAAACTGCCATTACATTTCAATAATCATCGTTATTTTAGAAAAATAAGGTAAAAAATCACTTATAACTCTAACCGCGAATATGGATTCAATTCATAATTAACACTCTGTGTGTAAAATATAAATCTCACAAAATAAAATTATAGTCCATTTTTTTTTAGAAATCTTGAAAGAACATTTGTAGGAACTGGAAAAAAATGGTATTAATATTTTCCTTCTTTTTCTGCCTCCTCAGTGCCTCTCAGCGTGGAGGTGCCTCGATCCAAGCGCTCCATCTGTCTCGGTCTTTCGCCAATGTCTTTATGGAATCCAATAGTTTTCCTCTTTTCTCCCCTATTCTATCCACATTATCCAGCCACGGCATCCTTGGACTGCCTCTTGGTCTTTTGCCAGTTGGTCTAGCTTCGAAGAACTTGCGTGGTACGCGATCTTCATCCATTCGGCACACGTGTCCGAACCAGTTCAACTGCCTCTTCTCTAGAATTTCAGTTAGTGGTTGGTATTAATATTCTTATTTAATATTCACACATAGGGATATTGAAAAACAACATATTGCTGTAATGTCGTCCGATTTTGTTACCCGATATTCCGAACTTTCGTTAATTTTTTCTATTAAGGATCGAACTACTATTTTCGATATATTCCCTACGGCATAAAGGAGTGTGTTCCTTCCCTCTATAGTTGTCTGCCAATGGACAGAGATTTTGGTTATCATTATTTGTCAAATGTATCGGTTACGTGTAAGAACTAATTGAACAATCATTATGGTGTAGTTATCAGGAGAACTTATAATTCAGAATTACCAATACGCATTTTTTTTTAGTGAATCTATCGCATTGATACCGATTCTAAGCTATAAAAATGGAGTAAAAATCCCTTTTTTGTACATCTGCCGTAACAGTTACAACAATTACATAATATTAATACGACTGCATCACGAATTCTCAAGGGGTTCTGAAAGTTGGAACCTTTAGAGCAATGAGTAATTAAGAACCAGATTTTAAAAGGTTGAGAATAAAACAGATGCCAACATGGAAACATTATATTCCAGCAAGGGATGAAGTGTAAGGCATTATTCTTCCCCAAAGAAGATAATACGAATCCCTCAACCACGCCAGTCATGGTAAGAAGTTAATACGAATCCGCCTACGATGCCAGTCAATGGTAAGAGGATAAAGCCGAATATTAGGTCGTAAACAACTGTGATACAGAAAATTTTCTTGTGGTCTAGTGCCGTAAGTAGCCATTTTAAATTACTACACTATTAATATGGGAATGCTTTTACTTTCTCAACATTGAAATTATTTCAACCGGAAAAAATGCCCCTAAAAAATGTGCTCATAAAATGAGGCTAGGCTGCAGAAGTTAAAAACGTATTTGATTGAACCGGAGGGATTATACTCTTTTGAGAAATAATATCCTCTTTTCTGGGGTACGCATCCAGAATATTATGAAATGCGTCGTTATTGAAGTAAATTTTATATTTGTGTTTTTAAGTTGAATATATGTATGTGTGTGTTTACCTATCTGTATACATCCGATTGTTTGCAACTTTTGTAAAGTTGTTTTTCGTATTAAATATTACTAAATTGTTTTGGAATCATTGAAAAATGCTTAGCTCTAATATGTATTAAGGTAGTTTATTTAAATACTTATAGTAGCACCATTTATATAACTACATGACATTAAACTTAATACGTATCTTTACTAATATTAATACTAAAATTTGTTCATCAGATTTCAGTATAAATTTGCAATACTAACATTATATATAAATTGCGACAGCTTACTACGGAGCAAACAAACCAGTCGACGCCATGAACCGTAACACTGGCATCTAAATAGATTATACCTATCGATTTCTACAACAGGTCGATTCTATTTCCATTCTCGGTGAAATCAGAGCGTAATATTTTCATTATTTTTAATTATTCTATGTTGCATATAATTTGTGAGTCATTGTATAATAATTTATTCTTTATATGTTTCATGGACGTGGTATATTTATATGCGAGATTAATATAGTTATACTTTATTATCATAAAGGTATTTCATGTTCCATTCTGCGTTTGAATTACTTAGTTTATAATTCATAATTAAATATTATGTAGTTTAAATATTTATTCTAAACTTTAATTTTATCTATTTATTTTTAAATGTTATGATTTTTACTGCTATGTTTTTAATAACTTTTCCCTATTATTTTCTCATCATGTACTTTTTTTCTTAAATGTATTGCAAAGCATAATTTACTCTTTATTTCAATCTACAGTTAATAATATAATTAAATGTAACTAAAATATTACAATATAGGTAATATGAATATTTTAGGATTGGACCTTTAAGGTTTGTATATGTAAATACACCAAATTTCAGTTAGGACTTTTTTTACTTCAGCTATGGAAAAGAAAGAAAAAAAAAAAAAAAAAAAAATATATATATATATATATATATATATATATATATATATATATAAATGTAACCGAGTTATGGCTGTTAAGAGATTAATAATTTATCTTTTACAGATGAATATTATCCCGGAACCTTCAGTACAACAACTCTAGGCTCTACCCACTGAGCTAGTGTAATTAAAATGTATTTTGTAGTGCAGATTGTATTACTTTTGTCAACATAGTGTAAGCAGGAAAAAATGATCAATTTTTTATCCCATTATTATATGTACTTCCATTGTAATTATATCACTTGTATAAAAAAAAAAAAAAATCCTAGTCTCTAAACACTTTTTTAGTAAGAGAAAGATACAATTATGCCTTACTTTGAATGGCCGTTTTAAAAGTAATTTTTCGTTGTTTCTTTTTTGTTTTTTTCATACCGTGCATTCCAGCACATATATAGACATTTATTGTTATTTCAAATATATATCTACATATTTATGGAGAAAAACTTAATTTATTTATTTTTTTAATATTTAATGAAATTTGCAACTGTATTATATTAATGCAAAAAGTAAATAGGATTAATTGAACATATTGGCATGAGTAGTAAATGAGCAAAGTAGAGAAACTACCCAGTGGTAGTACTCAAATTAGAAGTTCAACTTAGAAGGTCACGAGGCCATCTTCTTTTGAGACACCTCGTAGGATTATCAGGGATTGAAGAGGTTGCTAAGTTTGAAACTCGTGGGTTTGAATGGAAATGAAGTTTGTCATGAAACGATTGATATCGGATTTGGGCCAAATCAGAAACAAATGGGGCATTAAAGTCTGTGGATTACCTTGTTTGTAACAAAGTAAGGAGCATTGAGGAATTGACGAAGGGTTTTGGATTGTAAGGATTGAATACGAGAGCATTCAATGGCTTTGTGGCTCTACTCCGTAAGTCTAGATGAGTCGAATGACTGTCATGTAATTAATTAGGAGCTTAGAGTGTTTGTCTAGTAAATGTTGGAGTAGCCTGAAACGGCGAGCGAGAAAAACATGAAAATGGTTTATACAAGCATTACATGTTATACCCCAGTGAATGGGACAATACTCTGGAACGTATTATTTTATGTAAACTGTGAGAGGGATTTTTTTTTAAACAAATGCAAATATGTCAGGGAGATTTTTATCAAATTATTCGCTACATATGGCTTCATTTTTACTGAAAGTAAATAAAAAAAAATTGCGTTTGGAAGAGGAATACGTTTGTGCTAGCTTAATGGGAAGTTTAAATCCTCGTTAAATAATATTCGATGTCATTCATTTGGTAATATAAAGATTCTTTTAGCGGAATTAACTTCCACTAAACGTTATCAATAAGTAGCCAAACCCGGTTACTTTTCTCTTTAAAAAGTAAAGTTATCAATAAGTACTTTGTGTTGTTTGGTATATACGTCTCATTGTGCCGTATACTTCTTAGTTTTAGTTCATTATATATATATATATATATATATATATATATATATATATATATATATATATATATATATATATATATATATATATATATATATATATATGTATATATATATATATATATATATATATATATATATATATGTATATATATATATATATATATATATATATATATATATAGTTGCCTACATATAGTTGTTTACTATTAATAATAAAATAAAATAGTTACTGATCTCCCTACACCTATTTATTTATCATTTAGTATTATTATTAATCGTTTTCTTAAATGAATCATAATTGAATAATGGATTGATTAGTACAGTCTTTTTTTTTTGTTGCTTTTGTTTTGTTTTTTTTGTAAAGCAGACATGCATTATGTAAAAAAATTATAACAACTTAGCTCATGTATTTATTGATTGTTATACATATATTTATTAACTTCAATTGCTTAGTATTTTTCCATGATTCGTACAGTTTTTAAAATTGTATTTACTTGATTTGCATTATGTAGCCTTCTGGCCAGATATATATTATGTTTCTTTTTCTGCTCATGCCTGTTATGCTTAAGGGACTTAGTCCCAGTCTAAAGTTACTTTTCAATCTGTTCTATTTATTATAGAACTAGAAACCTGAGATTGTATTCAAATTAATTTTACCGAATAGAGGAAGAGTCTATGCGTCCCACAGGGGTTCAGAAAACTCAGTTCTTTGCTCTTTAAAACTCAACCAATGATTATTTAGCTAAATGGGTTGGAAGAAGGGAGATCAGTAATTCCTGCTACCATTATTTTTATGAAAAACGGGTGAAAATAAAAAATAAAAGGACTTCGAAAGTATGGATGGCTAGGATTAGAGATGTGATGCAGGAAGTGGAGTGCTGCCACTGAGATCCCGTGGGGTGACAAATAATGACAGATCCCTTCCAGTTTGGAGTTGCAACTATATCATTGTCTTCCTACCGTTCCATCAAGAACGTTAATCATTTTCACAAGACCAAATAGAACAGTTCAAACTTTGGATTTAAAATATTGACCCATGCTTTGACTGAAACCTCTCTTGGTCAATTTATTACCCTACATAAACCAGGAGAAATTAATATTTCACTTCACCCCCGGTCTAGTTTTATATCCCCATTCTAAATAAAAATGGGACAAAAGTAAATATATTGTATATCACTTTCATACAAACATCAAAAGGGATAATAAATGACATTCTGTGTTTGCTTGCAACGATTACAGAATGAGTAAGGCCATGACCAGGGTATATTTATTTATTTTTTTATGATTTTTACAATAGTAAAATAAAGACAGAATTTAGTTAGAAGTATTACAAAAATAATAGTACATAAAAAAAACAGAATAGTAGACATGCAGAAAAAGAAAGTAGGTAATAATAATGCTAAACATTGTAATGAAGGTAAAATCAAAAATATCAATACATAAATACGTATAAATATTTTTATAAAATGGACAGTCAAAAAGGATGTGGTTTTAGATCGTCACGTGATTCATTTAAGCATAGAGGGCAATTGTCTTCAGTATTAATTCTGTGGGTATTTTTATTGTAGTAAACAACTATTTGTTTGCTGGGGGAAACTCTAATTCGGCTTAGGAACAGGGCTGTATTTAAGAATTATATATAAAACACTAAAATGAGTGGAAAAGTTGGCCAAAATATACCTGTATCAGACAGTGTATTAAAAGATAATGTATTTCTTCTTGTACATTTGCCAGTTCAGTACTAGAGCTCCTATTGAGAATGAGCGGTTAGACCAAGTGATATGCTATCTATCAACTAAACGGGGATTACAGTTTAGCTAAACAAGTATTAAATAACAGGTGACAAGCTTTAATACGAGGAGGCAATAAGAAATAAGCTGAAAGAAGGCTAATTGCGATTAAGGATGCCGGTCCTCCTGCCTAGATACATGACAAGAGAACTCCAAAAGCTAAAAGTTTCAAGAAAACCGTATTATTAACTTAATATCGATTCTCGATTGGTTAGTTATTAATTGATTAGAATTTTAATTTAATATTGGTCTGAATGGTTCTCGATACTCAAATTGAGATATATCGGAAAATAAGTAACGGACGATACTATCAATCTTTTTACAACATCCCTAAATACGAACTTTCTACGTGTACTTATATATAAAATAATCTTCCTCAAAATAACCCATTTAATGATATTACGAGTATATCATTAAATGGGTTATTTTGAGAAACTTTTTTTTAACATTATTGTAGTTAAAGTTTCGACAGACGTATAATTTCCTTTTTTTAACACAAATATAGTAATTTCATATTGAATTTCTTATAGCATATTAAAAAGAAATTCACCATTCAACAACAAATGAAGAAGGTGAATAAAAAAACGAGCTTAATTGTTACAATGGCCCTTTAAACAAATGCTGTTGGGGTTATTAAGGATGCTAATGAAGAATGAAGCTGATAAAGTAAGCGACCCGGGTTGGATTAAACTGAAGCAATTAGTTGAAACACACTTATCGAAGGGGGTGGGGTCTTGAAGAAAAGAATACTAAAGTATTTTCTCCTTTTATTTAGAATTTCAAGATAAATCTCCCTGTAATACCCTTAAATTCGACAATTTTATTCTATAAATCTATAACTAAATAATATTATTAAAAATAGTTTTAATATAAAAGTTCTTAGAAGAAGCATCTTGATGACTGCTTGAGGTTACTTAGCTATTACCTCAACCTCTAATCCCGAAATAACAAGATATATCCGCCACTTTAGTTTTCCCCGGATCCCACTTATGCTGATAGTCATTAAACATTAATGGTTCGTACTTACTTTAGTATTTAATACCCCTTAAGAAGCTTTCTAAGATGCGCTACCTAATCAGACTGGATGCCTTGACATTTCATTCCTAATGGGACTTAAAACTTTAAAAACCCAGCAGTCTCATTACTTTCTATACTTGAAGAAGACTGAGCAAGCTAGGTAGTTAATTTTCGTTCTTCATTTTTTCATATAAACCTTTGTAATTGGTGAATACAAAATATTCCTACTAAAAAAAAAAAAAACTCATCGAAATGAAGGTTTTATAAAGAATATTCGTTCAAAAAAAGGATGACACCGCAGAACTCA
Organism: Arma custos; assembly: GCA_037127475.1. Classification (NCBI taxonomy): domain Eukaryota; kingdom Metazoa; phylum Arthropoda; class Insecta; order Hemiptera; family Pentatomidae; genus Arma; species Arma custos. The sequence continues at coordinate 25,622,671 of CM073761.1, read as the reverse complement.
ACGTGGAATTGCGAAGAATGAACCCTGTTAATATTATTGAAGTCGTGACGCTATCACTTATTAAGATAGGCTTGTAAAGTTTCAGGGCTTAGTGGTGACTGGGAAGAGCTGAGGCGTAGGAGGGAGGATTGCGTTAGGAATGATCTTAAGGATTATTAGTTTTACTAGCTCCCCGAGATGATCCTTAATACTGGTCATTGCAATCCGCCTTAAAAAGAATGGCAAGTGAATGATTTAACGCCTTTTTAATAATAGAATATAAAATAGAGAAAAATCACAAAAATATTTTATAATCAGTCAACTGAGAGCTTTAAAAAAATCTTCGTAAATGCTTTCTGTTTATTATTTTATTTATAAGCCTTGTAATCGCCTGAGAAAACAAAATCTTAAAACCCCTCAAACCATAAAACGTTGAAATTTAAATATTTTATTTTGAAGAGAAAAGAATTTTCCAGGGCCGGCTTCGAACCCGGGTCGCCACGACTCCGTCGTGGTTCTCTAGCCTGCTCATCTAACCTGGCTCGTAACCCGGATGAAAATCAATGTGAGAAACTAACTCACTCGTAACATTCATTCTCTTCACCGATCCGATTGTCTGGCCGTGTTACGAGCAAGGTTAGCTCAGTTGGTTAGAGCACCACGACGGACACGTGGCGACCCGGGTTCGAATCCCTGCCCTGGACAGATCATTTCTCTTCAAAATAAAATATTTAAAAATTATAACAATTAATAAAAATATAAAATAAAATAAGTTAAAATTTTAAAGTTTCTCTAGGTTTTAAATAATAATATTTGAATATCATATACGGTTATATAAAGTTTGCAAAATCAGCTTTTCTAGGTGAATTAAATCCAATGCATATTAAGGTGTGGATAATAAAGTATTTAGTACTATCTAGTCACTTTATTATAACTTCAATATTTTTTAATTATAAGTAAATAAGACTTTATACTACATTAGTGTTTCACTTCAATTATACGCATTGATATTACAAGGCATTGTTACATTTAAATTGAAAGTATTTATTATACATAGCCGATGCCGTGTTAGGTCACGATTATTGGATAATTAATGATTTAATGTGGTTTTTGCCCGTTGGCCCTGTAATTATGATTTGTTTGGAAGAACGATTGAAATATGGTTTGGGTTATATTGGATCGTTGGGTCTACTCTAAAAAAGTATACACGTTATCCTCTTGAATGTCCATTGTTTATCTTCTTATGTAAAGCATCAGATTTAATTAATTATTGAACAGTAGTTTGCACTATCGGCTTACTGTCCTTTACTTGTATTTCGATAACATCCCATTACTGATATTCAAGATAAATAACTTTTTTATTGTAATTTTCCGAAATTGATATTTTTCATAAATGCCTAAAAACAATAATTTTTAAAAATCATTTATTTAAAAAAAATTGTTTTTCTTCAATCATATTTAAATGTATACATGTTAGAGAGGAAAACTGACAAATCTTATCCTTCATCAAATGTATTAAGCATAGATAAGTAATTGATATTGTTAAGATGATTTCTCATTTTACTATTCTTTTCAAACTAACAACACCATCGGCGAAATATTGGAAACATAAAGTATCCGTCCGTTTATTTTAATTATTACAAATTTAACAAATCAATTATGAAGAGGTTTAAGCATAGTCAATACACGAGATTTAATTTTAAATTGCATAAATTTAAGGTGAGTAATGGAAAAAGTTTAAAAATCTAACTTTTAAACACATCTCTGAAAAAATCTATTGCGGAAAATTAACAAGAAAAAACTAATTTATGTGCCGTTTTTGAAACTCGAACATAAAAATAAATATGGGTAAAGAATAATTAGTTAGCCCGCTCTGTCCAATACCTATATATTTGTAAATATTCAGAATTTATCGGCAATATACCGGGATATAATATAATATGATAATGCTAATATATATTAGTTTGATATGTAATTAAACATTAATTGTTGTGTAGGGGGGTCGGTATAAAGACGCCGTCTCTAGTAAATAATCGCTTTTATTAACACGTTTTAATTTTATATTCGTTTAAGTAATGCTTTGTTTTTTCGATTCAAGTAATTTCTTTTACGTCACTTGTTATTTTATTGCAAAAGTAAACTTAAAATACACAGCCTGTGTGTTGATTAAAAAATCAAATTTCATTTCATCACTTCAATCTTCATTCTGTGTGGACAACATTTATTAAATAAGGTCTTTATTACAAGTTTAATAACACGTATAGGCTTCATTCTTGGACTTTAGTAAGTGTAATGTGGGAATGAAAAGTTGCTATCGATATTCCAAAGAGTGTTTTTTACGCCTCGGGCAACTTCTTCACAAAGCGATAGGAAGATAGACCTCTTCTCTTATCACGATAAATATTTTTGGCGGGTGAACGAGAGCTCTTGAACTCTTATCAGCTAGCTTACAGAAGACTTTTTGTAGATAACCTTATATGAACGGAAATATTAAGGCTCCCTCACCTTCCTGAACGCATAAGATCAAATAATATGCATTCGTAAAGATATATATATATATATATATTTACTAGCGACCCATCCCAGCTTTGTTCGGGTAATTAGGCATATTATGGCTACATAATTTGTCTGTGTAATGTATTTTTTTTTTATACGTACCGGCCACTAAGAACCGCGTGAATACAAATGGTTAGGTTTCTTTGGGAGTCTTGATTTTCTTTCTCCCATCTCAGCTAACTTATTATATGGAAATTATAAAAATAAAAAAAAACCAAACATTTATTTATATACGAATTTATTATCTTGCACGTTGAATGAAAATCCGTATATATATACAGTTACTCATGAAATTTGATTCATAAAAAACACGGCCCTAAAGCCCACGCTCTGACTGAGCAACGTTAAGAATCCCTTTGGCAGATTGTAATAATTGTAAATAGATATAATTGCAATCAAGATGATTAATCTTTTTTATTGTTCACAGCATAAATTATCATATATCTGAGTTATCCACATTTTTTATCTTTAATGATTTATTTGTCCATATATTTATATTTTTTATGATTATCTTTTTTTAATCATTGTTATTTTTTACATATTTTCATAAGATCTATTGCCTTTTATTTCTCAATAAAATATTTTATGGAAACAAAATAATAGTACATGCATGGTCATCTGACAAAATAATACAGAACCGTGCGCAGGGTTTGGTATTATTCGGATGTGCGCGTGCTTCCAAGGTAACAAGAGACAAAAATTAATTTTCGTAACAACAAACAAAATTAAATTAACATAAATAAAAGATACGAACATCCAAGCTACCACCGAAATTCGAAAATTTTACCCCTTTTTGTATCAATCTAAACCCCATATTTTGTATATGTTATTCTTGGAAAAACAGTATAATGAATTCTGTAAAGCGATTCCCTTTAGCAATCTGTAAAGAATTCCCGTAGTTAATTTTGAAAGAATTTACAGGTTGAATTTGGTGTACAGAATTTTCCCTCAAAAACATTGTTGGATTATCTCTCGACCTAGTATTTAATTACTGTATAAATTTAAGTAAACGTTTATTTATTTTATTTGTTATTTCTGACATTAAAAAATTTATACAATTAAAATAAAAATAAGTGAAATAAAAAAATTGTCATAAAATTAAACTGGACGCGATATTTGTATCAGATGCGGTGATCAGTTTTATTCATTTCGTGTAACAATTTCTGGTTTAAACATTAAAATAGACTAAAAAATAAATTAATTTAAAAATTATTACGTTTATAATTAAAATTATGTTTAGTAAATTATGAGTAAACCGTTGGTTCTACATTAGTCGCTTGGTGTTTAAAAGATTTTTAAGGTAAACGACCATTGAAAAATCGAAAAAATTAAATAAATAAATAGTGAAATGAGAGTAGGAATGAAAGGAGTAGGGAATGCAATTGTTACTTCTTCTGAAAGAAGAAAAACACTAGTCGTACAAGTTCTCTATCGCAGACAACTCAGGAGCAGAACAAAACTTTTCGCAATTAGTTGTTCAAACTTACCCAGCAAAAAGAAAATATTTGACAAAGGCAGGCTAGAACATCGATTCCATGTGATAGGAGGTATACCTTCTTTCGTTTTAAGTTATAATATACACATATCACTACAGCAAATTCCGAACGACAGACAACGAAAAGCGAACTGCATTTCAACAATGTTGGGAACAACTTAAGTAGGGAACCGACTGTCTGATAATTATAAACTGTTGAAGATTTACCACATATAAAAATTTATGGAATAGTTTAAAATATACAAAACAATTATTAAATTGATTGACATAATTTTTGCCAATATACTATTTTCCGATACATATTCAACCTGAATATAATGCAATGATAATTACAAACTATCCTAAAATAAAATTACACAGACAACTCAACTATTTAGAGCAAAAAAATCCTATGCGTTAGTGTTTTCGAAATAGGTGATGAATTATTCATTAGTATCAATAAAAGATATTGAAATATCTTAGCGTTTTTATGTTTTAGACATCAAGTTGCTAATTTGTTCTGGAATCTTTATATGTCCGGTAAAATTTTCCAATAAACTATTTTTCTTTGTATATTTCTCCTTAATCTATTACAAAGACAACGTAAAACGATGATGAAATAACAAAAAGAATTTAACAATTTGGAAAAAAAAAATTCATACAGGTTAGCGTTATTGAAAATAGATGAAAAAAATATATATCATAAAGAATCGAATTGTCAATACTGCTTTAAGTTTTACATATGAATTACAATTCGGTCTCGAATCGGCAAAATTTATGTGAAGGGTAAAATTTATAACACTCAAAAAATCCGTTGGTCGGATTTTGATGAAATTTTTAGGAACTATGAGGGATATTACGATGAACGTTCTATGCAATTTTTTTAAAATTCTGTTAAGTTTAACTGTACCTAATTGTTTTAGTATTTCTATTTCAATAAAATTAATATATTTTAACCATCTCTAAAAAGAATCCGAAACAACTGAATGGTTATGTGTCCATTAATAATGACTTTTACATGCCAAGTGAACAGATGGTTACGTAAAGGAGAAGCCTCATAAGCGGGATATTCTATGTCCACTGCCCAGGCCCCGGGGACAATGTGGTGTAAAGTAACGCGGGGTTCTTTAATTCTTCATTCATTTATTAACTTGGGCGCCTATAAATGTTGGGGTAATTTTTATTTCTAGGATTATTCTTTTTTTGATACTCCAGTCATAAAAAAAATCGATTGATTGGCCTTCCTATTCTTGTATGTTTTCCGCCATCGTACAAAACCTTAAAAAAAAAACAAAAGGACTTCAATTATTCCCTTATTACATCGCTTCGGCAGGTTTTAAGTTAAAAACGGTTAAGGTTAATTATTACTGTCAAATAATGGTTAGGTTTTCGCATGTTTTTATGTTACATTTTTTTTTTAATTCACACCCCAACTGAAATGATGACAGCACCTGGAAAAGTATCTTAAGAAGATAGATTTATCTTAGCCCACTGAACTAATATCAGCCCAGTTTAGTGAATATTGCATAATTAGCAAGCTTGTAAGAGAAATTGATAATTAAAAATCATTAATAAAATAGATAAAGTGTTAAGGCAGATATGATTTACTGAAAAAAAATCAAGAGAAATAATAACTCTTACCTAGCAGCTGAATACTAAAATGTAAAATTTAAGAAATTTAATTATCATTCATTGGGTCACCCACTTAATTAACCAAAAGTGTAAACTTCTATAATCTATTATTTTCTAATATGCTCTCTTTTTTTAATAGTTAGATATCTATGAATAGTTGAAGAGCAATAGGGAGAATGCTTCATGCAAGTATCATTCAAATTATTCCAGCCGTTTGGGCGCCACATTATATATAAAAAATTGTTTCAGCAATGTGCAGCCAATCGTACGTGCGTAAGTGATTAATTATTTTGTGTTGTTGCTGTGAAAGTACCTTATAATAAAAGACCTCAATTCATGGTTTCGGTGAAGAATTAAGATAGATTGTCTACTGAAAAGAAAAAAAAAGCGCCTTAAGAAAAGACTTTAATAAACAAGATCGAAACAGATACAGTACTTTTTATGATAAATATAATTTTAAAAAATATAAAAGCAATAATATAAAGAGGATAAGTCAGTTATAGCCAAACAGTAAAATGAAAACCAATTGTCAAGACCACTTTCAATGCTTGATTATTTGAACTTGAAATTTACTTATCTGTAAACATTATATTTCGATTAAAAACTTGGATTTGAAAATTTTTATAATCTCATAACCGATTCCCATGACATATTTCAAATACGGCAAAGGAAAAGTAAAATATTTTGTGATTTTTCAGTAATAAAATCCTGGATAATTTTTTAAATCGTATATATATATATATATATATATTTATATATATATATATATATATATATATATATATATATATATATATATATCAAAAACGATGTCATAACTCAAAAAACCTAATTTTTAATAGAGGTATTTGAAAGTTCCATGTGCTTTTTGTAACTTACATCTCTATTTCTGTAAAACTTCAAGTTCAAACATGATACAACTCAAAATATACTACTTTATGAAAAAAAACAAACATGATGGAAATGGAATATGAAATATGTCATTCATGAAGTAAAAAGCTTCAACCAATACAATTGCTACTGTAGACAAATCAAAAACAAAAAAATGTATATATATATATATATATATATATATATATATATATATATATATATATATATATATATTTTTATATATATGATTCGTTCTTTCTATTTATTTTTGGCACTTTACAAACTTTAATGATTTATAGATATTATGTAACCTTCTGGCCAGATTCACATAATGTTTCTTTTTCTATTCATGTTTGTTATTCTAAAGGGACTCAGTCCCAGAATAAAGTTACTTATCTATTATATTATATATTACTTATTTTATATCTTTATAACTTAAATTACTTGTATATATTTGTTCAAGCAGCCCTTATATTTTCTACCATGGACAGAAAAAAATGAGTCAAGCCAGAAATAGAAATAGAATGTATTGTAACCATTTTCAAATACTCAAAATTTATTCTATTTACAAATAATGAAGCACCCGTTTTTCATATGAAACCTATCATCCTTTTAGCAGCCATAATCTAAATGAGCTGGAGATGTCAGGTAAAGCAATTTCATGCATCATTTAGTGACATCCTACCAGCTCTCCTATGAATATTTCATATAACCTCCTAGGAGCTTCTAGGACCTCACCCTCCTTCTTCTCCAACCTTTCCATTTCGATAAGAAAAAGAAAAATGGGATCGAATGGTTTTGAGCAAAAAAATTGGAATGCAACTTCAAGATCATTGAATAATTTAAAATACAATGAGGCTTCAGGAATAAAAAATCGCCAAGTATTAAAATAATGCATTGTAGAAAAGAATAGAAAATAAATCATTATTCTGGGGCATAGCCTACCTGAAATAACGATGCATAAATAATAATGATTATTTCTGATTACGAGAACTGTTTTATAATGAAAAAAAAGCAAACAAAAGTATGTTCATTAAAAAAAAAAATATAATATGAACTAAAATACAATTCATCTAATAAGCAATTAAATCATAAATTAAAAGTGTACGATGTATTGATAAAGTTTAATGTATACAATACTTTGATATATAATCTTAGAAATTAAATTATTTTCACTAATAAACCACATGTTCCAATCCTTCATATTTTTTATTTTAAACTTAAAAAATATGTATAGACTGATATTTTTTCAACTACCTTGCCTGGAGTTATGGAAACGGGCTGCTTCAGTGCGCAGGGTCCTGAAGGTCCCTCATTCAAATTCGGCTGTGACAGATAAATCATGTAATCTCTTAACAGTTATAGATGGACCATATGGGATCTACATATCTACCTGGGGCTCGCCCAGCCTCTACAAAGGGGGAAAACCAGGCGATTTAGTGTGATCCAGGCCAAATCACCTCCCTACATAACTGTTGGCTAGGAAACAGTACAGTCTCTATCATCTACTGAACCCAAATTCCTTCTCGGGTATAGTTTTTTTTTTTCAAGCCTTGAAAGTAGGATACATTCAAAGGTACAACTCAGCAGCCTGGTAAGCATTACAAAGTTATAACCAATTTTGTACAAGATCCCATGATCAAGTAATATCTAAATACCTCTTGTTTAAATTGTTCAAGCCATTTAAACAATATATTAAAATATTCAGGTAAAAGATTATCCATGTAACAAGATAGGTATTTTTAATTACAGTCAAGTCGTTCATTAGGGATGAGGACAGGTGGCGTGTAGAATCCTCGGGGATTCCTAATGACCTAGTAATTAACGAGCATAGTATAAGAGTGTCCTTTTTCACTAACTAATACCTCGCCTCTTCTCCATATTTCCGACTCACTCCAAACTGGCTCTTAGGCTTGAAAGTTTATAAATTTCCGAACATCCTGGAATCAAGGACTTTCTAAATACAGGGAATACATCATAATCATAGTCCCTAAAATGACTGAGATAAAAAGCGAAACAACCTTACGAGTGGTAATGAGCAAGTATGATGTATGAGTAAGTATAATAAACATTATAACATTATAATGTGCAGTTTAGTTTAGCAAACGAGATGCATTACATAACTATCATCACATTCACTATATAATTACATATTAATATGCATATAGATTCATCTTTCGGATCCTTAGGAATGATGTTTAATAATGAACAATGTTGATACCTTTCTTACCTTTACAGGGAATTGCCATTCCGATTCTTAAATTCTTACAACGGCTTAAATAAATTAAAGTGAAAAAAAAATAGAAGTTCTTAACAGTTTGATGAGTGTATGCAGATGGAAACGAGGTGAATTAAATGTATTCAATATGTTTATAGTTATCTAACGTTTTAGGTATTATATTATGTTTTTGATCCGTCATTATTTCATTAATTTCACAATTTTTTCTATTTACATTTAATTTTTTATGTGAAAATAATTTATAATGCTATAATTAATTTTCCGAATTTTCAAATCACTTATACTGAGGAACTCCGTTGGGTAGAAGGAGTGAAATCCCAGTAGATTTTACTTTCGAGTTGCCCAATAAGGGTTAACAAAAAAATAAATAAATAAAAAATAGTTTAAAAAATAACAAAAACAAAATAAAATTAGAGCGTACTTTAATAACAATTTGACAGTGAAATGTATTTGTATTGACAGTGTAATATGCATGTTGTTTATTGTTTTAAGAGAAAGCCAATTGACTCAAAGTTGTAAAAAGTACATTGGGAAAAGTAGATAGGGAAAATAAATGAACTGTTCTAATCTTATTGTGAACGCTTTACTTATATACACACCTTCAAACCAATATAACATCCATATACCATTTAAATCATCCCCTTTTTTGTATCCGGTTTCCTCCAATATCATTATTTCTATGTTCAATTTTATCTATGTTTATACTTTACAATTTTTATGTATCACTTTAACGTTTTGGTATCTTTTATATCTAGCCCTGAAGAGGACCTGCAATGTGGGTCGAAACGTTGGCTTTTAAATAAATAGTTCAATCCAATTTCAGAAATTATTTCTGTGACATCCAACGGACCATTTTCTTCCCCCATACATATATATATATAAGTTAAGACAAGATGATGATCGCATAGTCGCTAATATCAAGCTGGCATTGTTAACAGGTGTTCAAATAGGTTCAAGATGGCAATAAAGTCAGTGTTAACCCAGTTATCGTGCGAGTCATTTCATCCTAAATTTCTTTTTTTTTATGTTTTTTTCCTGGAGTATATAAGTTTTATATATATAAGGTCAACTAATATTATTCAAGAGAAAGTTAGAGTTCCATAAATAGGATTTATAAGAACCAATAGAGATATAACCAATTAGGCAGATTTATAAGCTTCGATTAGGGAGGTCAAATGGGGGTAGGGATATTAAAAAATCATCCGAACTAAATAGAGAAAAGTATCCATCAAAAAATATTCAAGGTAATTTAATTACAATTGCACCATCGTAAAAGGAATGAAATTCACTTTCAAAAATATAGTTTCGGTTAACTAAATCCGTTTTAGGGGCATTCGGGTGAATCAATAGCGTTGGGTTTTCGTATTAAATCATTCTTTATTTGTTAATTTTGTTCTTAGCCCCCTAATGTGCTGCAAGATTTTCATTTAAGCATAATCCAGCATTAAGGCGAGTGAAAGCAATGAATCTATTGCCTTTGGATTAGACTTGGTTTAGTATCCTGATGTTTGTTTGTTTTTTTTAGAACAAAACAAGTTAAATACGCCTTGTAGTTTAGCCATACGGGGGATTTCTTCTTTTTTAGGGGATTTGTAGAAATTATAGTCACCTTGAAAACTTTATTGATCGTTTAGGATATAAGTTTGATTACTGATTCTCTGAGTGAAATCGGACCAAGGCATCAGATGGACTTACAGCTCTTAAGATTTACTAACACATCCTGGTATGTTTTTTTTCGTGAAATATCCTGGCTATAGTGTATTCATCCATGAACATAAGTTGGAGGTTACCTCATGCTTGTCATATCCCTAACTAAAGTCAACAACTATATTTATATTTGCTGTTTATTTCATGATTAAATTTATTTTCAACGGTAACTAAAAAAATCAAGTTGTATCAATAGGTCTAGTCATTGAGTTTTTGTTTCATTCTGAGAGGAGTATGCCCGAATCACGGCAAGATTTTATATTACATATAATGTAATATTAACCACAAAAATATATGAAGCAAATTGATATCGTGACGAAGATTAAGATCGGCTTGTAAAGTTGAGGGCTTAGTGATTAGGCGGATTTGGGTGGACAGAAGTTTGTAAGCAGAGATTGGTGGTATTGGCATCAAGCCTCCGGATTTGTTAATACAGAACCGATAAGAAGAGTGCACACTAACTGAAGAGTTCATAAGTAACATATTCGTACAATTTTTACTAACTTACAGAAATTGAGCCGCTTTTGTGGTGGTCATAATACCAGGTAGGGTTACTGGAAGACCCCATCTTTTTCTGCCATGAGCTACGATGATATCATCCATCTTAGAGTCATTATTTATGATGCTGACAGAAAGGAACTGTAGAAAAGCAATAGCAATAATTTTTGAACTATCGAAATGTATAATTTTATTTATTTAAAAAATAACTCACTTTAGTGAACAACAAACATGTTCCAAGAGGAACTAAATTACCTACTTACAAACGAATGCATGAATATGTTGTGGTTCCGTGCTCTTTAAAACTATATTTATTGTTAACAATACAAACAAGGTTTACTTTAGTGTCATTTTTTCTTGGGCATAAATAACACCTTGCCTTTTTCTCATGTAACCTTTTCTGAATCATTGTTTCTGGTGAAACAATTTTTTTTTCGAATTCAAGTAAAAAAAAACCGTTATCGTTGGTGATAAGCCTTTTTCCATTCCGGATGCAGATCAATCCAAAGGACGAATGCATTTACTGCACCAATACCTATCAGATTCATAAAAAGTGCGAACGGTCACCTTTTAGTTTGCCGCTGACATGTATAAACCCTTACCATTCTGGCGATATTGCCCACACCTTCCGTGTCATTGTAATGGCCTATGATGTCAGGCTTTTTCTCAATATAATTTTGGAGTATGTTTCGCTGTGATTATAAGAAAATGACAGAAATTCTGCAAATAATATAGAAGGCCTGAAACATCTAGATCCACCCACACTTTCTCTCTTTCGTTTAGTAGGTACCTGATTCATCTGAGAAATATCTAGGATTTACATTCTTTTTTCTCATGATTACTTTTATTTTCAAGAATATTAGAAAGAAAATTAAAGACTTGTTGTGAGAAGAATTTATCTCACACATTCTCCTGCTTAGCTTTGTCAAAATACTCCATTCTTAAAATTTATGAATATTTTAATACTGCTTTCAGCGAAATAAGATGGAATAAAATTGTAAAGTATAAAAGAGAATGGCGAAGGAGGAATATTTGGATTTTTATGAATCTGGGACTTACAAGCTAGGCTTGTTAATCTATAGGGTACTGCGGGTCTATAGGATGGTCCCTATTGAAAACCTGGAGGATGAAAACCTTGCCATCCAATTCCCAAAATTAAACTAGCGGCGGAAGATTAGGTGCAGGTTAGTAAAGCTCACTTAGCTACCACCAATAGCTACTTCAACAAGCTCTATTTTTACCAAGTATGGTCCATCCACACTGCATCATCCTCTTTCATAAAGACTACCATTCATTTCCTGATAGTCAATAGAATAACTTATCCATTATGCGATAATTATAAATAAACTAATTATTAATACTAAAAAAATCAAAGTAAAATAAAAATTGTAATATGTAGCTAAGATAGGTGTCTGGATCTCTTACGGAAAGACCAAAATGATAACAAACATAAAAACTCGCCGAAATAAAACAGGGACACAAAAACAGAAATTGTAAAGGACTTTAAGTATCTTGGAGAGTGGATCGGCTAGAATGCCCTCGAGAAAAAAGCATTGGAGGTCAGAAAAGACAAGTTCGAAGTAGCCTTCCAACTCATCAAATACCCCTATCCCTCACCAGTGATTGGAATTAAATGTTTTGATATTAAAGTGCGAAAGATATTAAGGTAAATTTTAGGCTATAAATTAGGTAATTAGTACGAAAAAATATTCTTTAAACGAAATGAGACACTTTACAAAGACACATAAAAAATCCCAGACATAATGAGAAAAAGAAGGGTCAATTTCATCAAGGGGACCTATCCTCCGAATGAATGAATACAAGTAGTCTGACGAAATTTATTTATTTTAATTCCTCAGAAATATAGAAATTAAAGCGAACTGGTTTAAGGAAGCAGAAGGTGACATGAGAGAACTCGGGGTCGTCATAATAAAAGACAATTTCTAATGGATCTAAGAATGGGCATTTAATTCAAATAATTTCGTCGAGATTATTATAAAAATTTTAATTTTTAATCAATACCATAATAATTATTATAAACGGTTAAGCCATCCCGAAGGGTCGACCGCCATTCACTTCCATCTATGGAGTACCATACGAGCATTATGATCACGTAATCCTCCTACGCCTCGGTCTCTCCCTCGGGCGTTTACCAGTCGGCTCAGCGCTGATGATCTTTAAGGGAACAGGGCCGGTCTCCGAATAGGTGGAAGATCGCGGACTTGAGACTGCTCTACAAAGGAGGGGGCAAGGATAAGAAGTCGCCTAAGAAGTACAGACCGATATACCTCCTCCCAGTCGTCAGTAAAGTCCTGGAGAGCCTCATCGTTACCAGCCTAAGGCCGGGCCTTGATGCAGCGAATCAACCCGCCACTGCCGAACCCCGTATGCCAGTCATGGCAGGTAGGGGCAAAAAAAAAATCTTTAAGGGAATTCATTCGTAACTAAATCCATCAACGTTACAATACTTTTTTAACTTTTGTGACACTATCACTTCAATTTTGCGTAATCTCAAGTAGCTTCGCCCTTTTTTGGACCGAATATTTTACACAAACAATTATTTTCGAATACCTTAAGCTGTTCTTCATCCCTCAAAGTTGCCATGTCTTCAACCATATAGAACAGTTGAAAGGAACGCTTTTATAAATTCTAATGATTAAGTTTCGGTACAAAAGCTGTGATATCATAATTTATTCCAAACAAATAAATGGCGTTATAATTAGGGTTGGGCTAATGGAAGAAGAAGGGACTAGGAAGTTGACAAATAGGCAAGCGATGAGGTGAAGCTAGAAGTCAGGTTAGTCAGGTTGAGGCATTGATTAGCGGGTGGTAAGCTGCTAACCATCCCCAACCCACCCCTAACCATCGTACCACCCCTAACTTCCATACCACCCCTAACCTCCATACCCCTTAACCCTCCTAGTCCTCGTGACACAGCTCACGTAAGCTTTTTCCACGTTCCTAAGCTAAAATCCACTACTACTCAACGAAACATTCATTTCCCAAGTTGTTTTAAAGTGCGGTAAAATTACTTCTACTAAAATTACAGGCAGGACGCTGAAACAGATGTAATTATCATTTTTATTTCCCCGAAACAGTGATATTCTATAAATCCAGCCTAATGATGCAGTGCACTCCCCCCCCCCCAGAACTTCGCAATACGCGAGGTATTAATAAACTTTATCAAAGAGCTATTATTTATTCATATATTCATTTTATAAGCCTCTGCCAGAGAGTAAAAGCCCAACGTAAGACAGTAAAGTTGAAGACATATCCAAAAGATCTTGACGATATTAATAGAGGTACATTGATTTTATTTATTGTTTTATTATTACCGTATATGATTCCTTCCTCTTCTTTTTCTTTATCGGCGCACAACCCATCTCTAGGTCCCAGCCTCCCGGATCTGCCTCCGCCAGCTGTTCCCTGGCCACCTAGTTTCGAACGCCAAGTAGGGTCCTAGCATCATGGGCGACACCCGCTCAAGAATAAACCCCATAAAAATGACGATTATTTTTTTAGGAGATTCCTTGGAATCTTAATTCCTTCACATTATTATCTTGATATCGTCATTGGTTTTCTTCAATATAATACTTTAATATTGTATTATATACTTTTCTTCAATATTGTACTGTATTAAAAACCCCGGTGTATGAGATCAAAAGACGATAAAGCCATGCATTATTGTACAGTAACCACAATTTAACAGCCATAATTTACTGCAGTAACAGAATTTATAATAAAACTAGCTTTACTGAGGTTAATTCTGACAGTGAAGAATATTGAATCGGAAAAAATAATTACCATTATTTTAGAAAAGTAGAATATTTTATTACTGTAATTTATTAACAGTAGGGGAAGAAGAATCATAAACATTTTTGTGAAAGATTTTTAATTAGAGAAATGAAAATATTGCAAATTTCAAATCTAACCTTTCTCTCATGAACAGTGCCATCATATATAACAAGAGCAAAGGAATTATTCTCGCTGATTTATTGTCCATAGGCCTAGTTTTTGAGCATATCTGGATTGGAGATTCTATACATTAAAAAAGTTAAATAAATCCACTCTCCACTTCAAAGTTTCAAGCTGAGAACCTTTTTTAACCTATAATGGATAGCATTAGAATCCGGTTTCCCATGAGAATCTATAAAAATTATAGATATTATTCTATTGAAAATTTGCTATCTGCACAGTGCTGTAAAATTCCGGGTGGGGTGACGAACGAACAAAATTTTAAATTTACCCGTAACAAACATCTATCAATCACAAATCGCTCTTGAAAATTCTAAGTAATAGGATTATATAAAACATATATAGGATTATCTCAACTAATATTTTACGTAGAGCTCTCTAATTAAAAAATTACCAGAGATAATTTAATTAGTTGCAGAGTTCATTATTGAGGTATTCATGATAAGATGCTTTTTTTTATGGAAAACATAAATTAATGTGAAAAATAGTTTTTTTTTTGTGTGTTTAGAGCCTTATTAGAGAAATATCGGGTCTATATATTCGATATACACCGCTTTGTAATTAGATTTTCCACTAAAAATCCGTCATAAAATAAATCCCCATTCCATTAGAAATTTCAGAGTTATGTGCTCAGAAGATGTACTGAATAAAGTTGAGGGGTTGAATATTAGCTGAACCGAAACTTGAGACGACACAGCTGTAGCCAACCAAGTTTCGCCCCTAAATTCTTAAAATAAAGGGAGGATACAATCGAGTCTTAAACATCCAGTACCCCGAATTGAGATACATTTCCCCTCCCGTTCATAAGGATAATATTTTATCTACATTATTTTGTGGGGTAAGAGTAGTGTAACCCTAATTAATTTACCTCGTGAACACAAGGTATCCTCAGAATGGAAATGATAATAAAAAAAACAAAGTGGCCAATTTGATCTATTGTTGCCAGTACTGGAAACCATTCAATATTTAGAAAACACTCCATAAGAAGCTGTAATGTCACTCCCAGCTCTTCATTAATCCGTATTATGTTCAAATTGGAGAAATGAAAAATAGGAGATAAGTAGTAAATGTTTTTTTAATAGGGAGATTTCACGGAACATATGGAACAGTTTTATGGAATTACGGAATTTCCTGAAATTTCAGATTTATGATTACTACAGCATGATGGGAATGGAAGTTGGACAAAAGTGATGAGGAAAAATGATGGGTAGTAAGAAAAGTAATGCATTAGCGCTAATTGTACCAATGGGGTTAGCTAGACGGCGTTGCCGGTTCCAAGCCCGGACATAACAGGAGGGGGAAAACCATAACCTTTAAAACACAACAGTGGAGAAGCCATGGACAGACCCGGTCGGTTGCTAGGGGTGTCCCAACCAGCGCTTTCCTTAATTAATCAAAGGGAGAGTAAGACAGGGAAGAAAAGACGAGTCATGTGAGTAGGGACATGACCGAAGCCTTTGGCATGTGGGAGCCAACAAAGATCTAGAGACCCTTAGGAAATACGATGGAAGGAAAATTACTTAGTCCCATTAAAGGAAGGCATAATCATAAGTGGGAACAACGTTAACCCATACAGAACAGGGTTAATAATTAAAGATTATATTTTTATATTACAATTAAACAATTAAGGTTGGTTGGTTAGGTCGTATTGAACGCCAGGACCCGACACAAAATACCTGGAAAAATGATGTGTTAGAATCCAGGAGATAGGAGACAACGATTGAGATGGATGGAACAAGTGGAAGAGGCATCGGATCGTGTGTAATGGAGCGAGCAAGCTGTTGGAGGAGGCCCAGGTCCTTGTGCCAGGCCATGAGTGAGTGAATGTATCAGGGGTATGGATAAGGATACTCTGCTTTTCCTTGCATTCAACTGTAAATTGTTGCTCTGATACAAGCGCTATAATTGTGCAGTTTATGGGATGGTCCAATGGGATCAGTTATATTCTGCCCTTTCCATCTTCAAGTATATTAAAGTAGTACACTATCATAAAATTGCGCGAAAATGCTAAATGCTTTACGAATCTCCAAATTTACATCCTGATTGGAGAAATAGGAGGGTCATTCATATATATATTTTTATTATTATGTGTTATTATTTTTAAAATGTGTCGTCCCGATATATAAATATATATATATATATATATATATATATATATATATATATATATATATATATATATATACATTTATTTATTTTATTTTTTTATTATGTGTCTACTTATTTTTAGAATGTGTCGTCCCAATATATATGTATATATTGGTACGACACATTCTAAAAATAAGTAGCTACTGTGAGGTTAGAAATCCTTGAACAGGTCCTTATTCCATAAATAGTAGGTTTTAAGATTGAAACAAGCCAGAGTAATCATCAAAGCAAACGACTAATTTAACAATTACTAGGCTGATTGGCTATTCATCATATTCAGTTTAAATTTCAAACTTGGGACTTGAAATGTCTGTGTCAACAAGTATTGCCAATTTTTTTTTTCTAAACTAGATTTCGAATCTAAATCCCCAACGGATCCTTATCAGTTGTGGTCGATGCTTTATTATATTTAAATATAATAAATGGATTACACCTAATCGTCTCCTGGAAGCTTCTTAAAACAATATAGTAGTTAGAGGTTGTTTTATATATTTTTTTAGAACCAAGACTTGTATTTGGCGTAAAGGCAGAATCGGGATTTTTATGAAACGCTAGCTACACAGGAGGAATGAGGGGGCAAATAGGATGAGATTCAAATAGAATGGTCATGGATAAGCGACGCTCAGCGAACATGTTAATAATTAGTGTTTATTGATAACTTTCTCAAATAATGCATGCTCGAATAGCTTTAAGTACTACCTTCCATCGAAGCCCTTTTTTATACTTTTAACTAAAAAAATAGCATCATGGAAAAATACAGTTTTTTATTGAGCTCAGAAAATGCAGTAAATACCGCATAAGTATTTAATAAACTTGAAGAATCAAAATGTTTTTATCATAAGAAATTATAAATTAAAATCAAATACAATAATAGGGCAGCAATAAAAAGTGTAATAAATGAGGCCAGGCGAGACGACAGATGGAGTGGCGGCCTGGAATGGATCACTCAAAAGTTTTCGGCTACAAAATCACTTTCAAATATTCAACCAATCGCTAAATCATCAGATATTTAACGGTATCCATATTTAAATATTCTTATGATCTAAATACCTGCGAATTTAAAACGAACCAAAATCGTTTAACGGAAAATGAATAAGCAAGTTGGAGCAACAATGCAAGTTTTAAAAAGTTATTTGTGGTTTCATCAGAATATTAGTTATATACTTTTTTTTTTTTAATATTGGAATTTAATTCCTCATTATTACTTTTAATAATGCAATGGATTTAGCTCAACAACCTCTACTACAATTATTAACATTGGATCTATGTTAAATAACAAATAAATTCTGTTAACTACGTATTCCTCGAACACCTTACAACTTGGCACTGCTATCAATTTTCTTCCTCGCATTCATGGAAATTAAGATTACATCTTAAAAAATTAAATTTTTTTATTACATTTCATCACAAAATCTTCTTTTAAAAATATACAGTATTTTCGGGACCTTTAATTTATGATCCGGCATTAAACATTTGTATTTATTGAAATTATTAAAACTATTGCTGCTTTAATTGTATCTTAGCCGTCGATTTTCGCCAACTGCTCTGGCGCAAGACATCAGCAACCCCCAACAGATTCTTTTCAGTCAAGATCGGATCGGTTGTAAGGATCCAGTCTCGACTGAAAAAATTTGTAGTCAATATATAAGTCCAATGACAATGATCAAATTTGGTTAAGATAACAAGGAACGAACTTTGCGTATGGATTACTACTTACTACGCCTTGACCATAGGTGTAGATAAATTCCAATAATTCTATGGCATTGTAAATACAAAAAAATAAAATAGATTCTGTTTACTGGATGAAATATGTCCAATCATGAATTAATTAATTCTTTAAATGAGGTTTAAAAACTAGATTTACTAATTTAGAAGACCCTAAATAACTACTCTTTGTCATTAAAGTGCACACGAAATTTTCCATCACAGTTTGACAGAAAATGTTAACCTTTGAAAAAAAGAAAATGTTAATGGAGTTTAGTTTTAGGAGGTATTAAATAGATAGATTTAACAGTCTATTTCGATAGTGCTATATATAGTTTGTGGACTATAGGAATGTGGAAAATTCTATTATGGTGGTATCTCAAAAACTAAATTCCTTGAATATTTAGCACTTTAAAATAATTAAGACCAAGAAAGAGAGTCGCTTTGTTTAAATTTAAATCCTTAAAAATTTCGAAATAGAAATTTCCGATGTTTTAGAATTGTTGCCGTGTCCTGTACAGATTTCTCATTTTAAGTTCCTTGTTCCATCAAAATAAATTTCAACTTCTTGTTATCATCACGAACGCAAGCCATTTCGAGTAGAGTCTTTTTCTGACGATAGTTGTAAATAAAATATGTTGTTAGTCTGCACCAACTGGTCCCACATAGATAGGAATATTTTTGTAAATTTTACTATTAGCAAAATATATTCTATAAGTTTAGGAATATAAGTTATTAATTTTGTCAATTCCTACATTTTGAATGAATAGCATGTTGATAGTGGAACATTTCAACCCTAACCTAATTTTCAAATAATAAGTAATGATAAACTACTCAAAAAGGAATATTCGAATCAATATTCATGTCGAGGTATGTAATTACATCGGTTTGTTCATTCAGACTAGCAATAGCAATGCTTTTAAGACAAATACACAATATTATCAATAGAAAGAGGAAAACAACTTTTTTATACCCGAATAAATATCTCTTATCATCAAAAACAGCTCTGCTTATTGTTTAAGATGCATCTCTGAAATTCCTCCACAAAGAACTGGAAGGGGTTCTGAAGAAAAGGGGGGGGTTTCGGTTAGAAAGGCTTTGAAGAGGCCCTATGTGCCGACAAAGTAAGGTAAAAGGTAGATGTTTTAGCCCTTAATCGTCTATAGCCTTCTTCTATGTACCCAAGTCAAAAATCTTGGCCAATCAAATCCCTTGTGGGTAGACGGAATCATTTCTTGGCCAATAACTTAGCGATTCCAAATGTCAATGATTTCTTAGTCTTTTCTTTTCTTATAGAAGTCTCATGAATTATCACTTATCAGGCACGCACATATATATACATACATATATGAAAAGAAAATCCATGTAATATTATTTCTTTTTAAATTATCATGTCGGCTGTATTGAAGAAGTAATATTAAATTACCCGACTGCAGTTCTCGGGCAACCCAATTCCTAATTCTCTAGCTCTAAGCCCCATTTCATTGAACATTATATATTCATACATCAAAATAGTTATCTGAGTTTTAAATTTTTAAAAATATATAAATTTGTAATAGAATAATTTTTTTAAATGGAAATGTCTGTCTACACAGGTCTTCAATCAAAACTAGCAGATTTTTCAAGTCATTTTGAACGTGCGTCATTCTATCATTAAGCATATATTTATTCCATACTTACACTATACCATTCACAAAGAAGAAGAATACAAATAAGAATTATAACAATTCATAGGCAAACACCATAATGTCGAGTAAAATAAATGACCTATCCTTTCAATTCAAAATCGATTTAATACAAATACATTTGTGAGTTAATAACTTTTTGTTGATGTCAAGTATAACATGAATAATACTTTCCTAATAAAACAAATAAACAATTTCCAAAATAAAAATAATTCGAACCTAAGTATTTTAAAAAAACAGGACGAAACATCTATTTAGATTTAATACAAAATAGGTATATTCTCATCACACAACTTTAAAATATTTATTATTTATAAAATTATTCATATTTCAATAGAAAACAAATAAATAAAATCAAAACAATCAAAAGAGGATTGTAAACTAATAGTTTGTTTTCAAAACCACTTTTGATTTCTAAAAAAGTATTATATACATTGAATCTGTTATTAAAAAATAAAGGCTATCATTTATCATCAATTTCTATAAGCCAATATGACGCTAAAACATATTTTGTCATGATGGCCTGTGATACTCAATTATATTTAGAGAATTACAGATAAATACGAGTATAAAAGCTGGTATCTTGTGTACAAAATAAAAAACCAAAATATTATAGCTCAATGCACAATTTTCTAAATTATAATCCCTAGGGTAACAGACATAACATACATAATCAATCAGTTTCCATCTAATTCAAGATACATAAAGTTCAAACAACTTTTAATTATTATTTATTATTACTGGATAATTATTCTAGAACGAATTATTGTTATTCTTTGCAAAAGAAAAAAGACAAAAATATTGAATTGTCAATGTCAAAAAAAAAATATTCGGGTTAAGAAACTCCTTAGCTCTTCGACAAATCTAGTATAATATAGATTAATACGAAGTCATATGAGTGAATGAAGATTATAGAAAAATTGCTGTAGATGTAGTCCAATCCCCGACGGACCTTCCGTGACACGCTCATCAAGTGAACATCAAAATTGATGCCCGTTTAAATAAATTAGGGAATTCGAGCCTAACAGACATGAGATGTCTAGCACTTTTCCACTGGACGAGCATTTATAATTATATATTTCCTTCCCGAAGGTTACAAAATGTCAAACACTGAAATGGCAAAAGCTGGTGATAAAAGAGCCTGCAAATGTCAAATAATCCTTTCAAAGTTCTACATGAAGAAACGTTATATAATTCAAATTCAACATTGATACTAATATAATTTGAATTTTTAAAAATAAAGAATTAAAAGAGCCGGGTCAACTTACCGAGCTTTGGCTCTTACTACGATTTATTCGTAAGTGGCGTTTGGGGAGTCGAGGAAGTGAGCTGAAGTATACGACTCGCGAAGAACTGGAGGAACGGAAGGTGCAGGTGGACTCAAAGAGAGGGACGGCTCGACTGCCCAAGACTGAGTGAGTCCTCGCTTGGTCGCCGAGCTGCGCCACTCCATCCCCTCTCCCCCTTCTCCCCCCCGCTTCCCTTACACCGTTAAACAATATACACAAAGCTCTCCCATATCCGGACTAATGTTAGTCCTCCTCATCTGAATATAGTAAAAATCCGGATATGGAAAAATGGATTGGTTATCTATTGAAAAAATAAAAATGTAACTAATGTATAAAATTTATTTGATAGATTCTAGCTGTAAATTACTGCGCTGATATAGATTCCTTTTCCGGCCCTGGGGGATGATGGATTTTGATGAACGAGGTATCAATAGAAAGGGAATTTCACGAGAAAGTGAGAATTTTCCATATAATTCTTGAATTCTTACTGGAGCCTAGATAAAAGTATTGTAAAAATAAACGTTCTAAAATCTATCTATTTGATGTATTTCAAAACTTAACTTCATAATACTTTTCTAACCAGTAGCTTATGAAAAAGTGTCAGCAGGTGTGGAATTATCATGATATACTACAAATTTTTATTTGAGTGGAAAATAGTTGACTAGATAATTCTAATGATGGATAGAATTGGTCAGGGGGTACTAACACTTGTAAACTTGACAAGCCACCACACCCGTTGTTTGCCCTGAAGTTGGCACAATTAAAAAATAAGTTCTGCTTATTTTGTGTTATCTTTGACTGCACCCCCTGACAACTTCTATACATCATTACAAATTTGTAATGGAACTTTAAAAAAATAATAAACATTTGAACTACAGCTGTATTGCTAATAATAAAAATAAATATTGAATAAAGCCGTGAATAATCTCACATATAATGCATGGACTCCCTGTTGCAAGGTGGTAGGTAAGTTTCATAGCAACCCTTTCTTTTCAGAAAATAGTTTAGTAGTTTCCGTTCTTTGAGCTAATTATTAATGTGATTGATTTAATTGAGTTGATTCCTTCGCCAGGCACATTACCATCCTTTTTACAGTAAATTGGAAAATTTCATTTTCATCATTCATCATCTCAGCTCATGATTGATTTATATATGTATTCATGTACAAACACAAAATTAGTTTATACATCATTAATAATTATTTAATGGATATACATAATATTATAATTATTTTAATTATCATTGATCGACAATTGTTTATAAAAAAATTAAATCATATATTTTTGTGTGTAATTCTGTATTTTATAAATTATGGAAGTTTTCTTTGTGGATATTTCATAACCAAAGATTTAAATCGAAATTTCATACTACAATTTGAATAATATTTTTGCAATGTGTTCTAAAATTCTCATTCACAGAACTCGAAAATACAGGCTTTTGTAGTGAAATAAAGTTTGAAAATGTGTTTTTGACTCATCATAAATCTAAAGAATCATTTTCAAAAATTTTACCCTTGAAAGAGTCGTTCAAAATTCTGAACAAAAAGAAATGTGTTGGAGATAAATCCGGCAAATAAGGCGGGTGTGGGAGAACTTAATTCTTTCTTTAAACCTTTTGCTTTTAAAACGTGTATTTCGCATTTTTAGGCTACTTTAACATTTACTAGACAAGCGCTCTAAGCTCCCAATTAATTACAAAAGACTCATATACGTGACAACCATTAGACCCATCTGGACTTAAGGAGCAGAGCTTTGGGGATCCACTAAGCCATCGAATTCCTCTCGTATTCAATCCAAAACCCTTCGTAAAATCCTCAATGCTCCTTTCTTTGTTACGTAAAAAGTAATTCATAATGACCTCAATGTCACATTTGTTGCTGATTTGGCCCGAATCCGATATCAATCTTTTCATGTCAAACTTTATTCCCACTCAAACCCATTAGTTTCAAGCCTAACGATCTCTTCAATTCCTGATAACCCTCTGAGGCGTCTGAAAAGAAGATGGCCTCGGTTCTAACTTGAACTGGTTATTTGAGTACTATCACTGGGTAATTTCTCTTCGTCTTTTCTTTGCCTTTATTCATGACAATATGTACCATTTCTGCCATTTACTTGTTGTATTTTTAATACAGTTGTAAATTTCAATGAATACATTATTAAAAAAAATGTATATCATGTACCTACTAGCTGACCTGTCAAACTTTGTTCTG
Organism: Arma custos; assembly: GCA_037127475.1. Classification (NCBI taxonomy): domain Eukaryota; kingdom Metazoa; phylum Arthropoda; class Insecta; order Hemiptera; family Pentatomidae; genus Arma; species Arma custos. Next base: position 25,598,703 of record CM073761.1, on the reverse strand, counting down.
TCATATAAATTATTTCAAGTGAATATTTTGATTATTAAAGTAAAAAATAAGGACTGAATTATAATTGTGTTTTAATGGCTCGATCGATAAAATTGGTCGATTGGGCTCGATAAAATAAAAAGATCGTTTTTCGATAAAATTGAACGAAAGTGTGTTTGACATTTATGCTACCGGCAATGACGGTGCACCTTGTCATGCGATGATCAAACGTGAAACGTTCGTGACTCTTGTGTTCTATCGAGATGTAAAATGTCGCAGCACTGTATCGATGAGGACACTTCGGAAATATCGGTGAAATTTCATGGCATATCTTATCGGATTGTTTGGAGATTCAGGCGGAGATCTCAAAAAAGCGAAAGTAAGTATAAATAGAAAGTGAAATATTAAATTTGAAACAGAAAGTGTTATTGTGTGGTCACAGTTCCATCATAGGAATTTTATGGACCCGATTTCGGATGCAGTTGTACTAGGCCGGAGGGATGTACCTCAAGAACGACACGACTTATTGACCGTTGAGGAAAGATTCCACGTGAATATCGAACAAATACGTGAAGGTTTGGCCATTTTTGCCATTAGAAAATGTTCTTTCCGAGCTCGAGAATGATGGTCCATTATTTGATGAAGATCAAATGGATATGCGGGGTTGGGATCTGTGACAGAAAGAGGAATAGAGCGCTGTAGGCGTTGATTGACGATAAAAAAAAAAAAAAGCGCCAACCATGTTAATGCCAACAATTGCAACAATTCAATGTAATTGACTAACGTAACTGACATTTTCATTGTTTGATATTGTAAAAGTTAGATGTAAAGTGAAAAAAATAATATATTTTTTATCGTAAAGTAGGAAAATGAAATAAATAAAATCAATATCAATTTCCAAGAGCAATGGAGTATACGATATTTTTTGTCAATCCGCCTATAGCCAAGAAAAATAAGCTTGATGGTTTAGCCACGCTAGAACATGCCACGTGAAACACATTCCGGGTGAAAAACATGGCGTGCCCAAATCTAATTTGCAAACGGACATCGTTTAGCTTTGCGACTTATTGATTGTCACTGCAAATGCCAATCAAATAGGAAATTGAACACATTTGAATTCATTTGACACGTCTGGGATTCGTGGCATTAAAAAATTTTCGGCTCGGAATAAGCCATTCAAAATGTTGGCTTCGATAACGAATTTCAACAATTTTTTAATGACCAATCAGGTGCTAATGCAAGATCCAACTTTCAGTCGTAGAATGTGTATCTTTCACATTATTATTAGTTCACATTTTCGACGTCCACATTTTTTGCTTCCAAAATCGCTGTTTCTCCCAGGAACGCATGATTTATGTATTCTGTGCATACATCGGGAAATAAGCAGTACAAAGAGCATTTTTCCAATCAACGATTGAGCAGATATCGGTGGGCGATTTTATGCATCAAGTATTTTCATGGACAGCAACTTTTCCATCGCCGCTATCTAACAATTGTCTCGAGAATGTGTCAGCGGATGGATATTATAGCATCTGAACGCACATGTTTACCTTTAACTTGACTTTTTCAACATCACGCAACAGTGGCAATGGTTTCAAGCCAGCGTTGAACTCATAAGCGTACGTTGAACGTGGGTTGACGAGAAGTGATTACCTGAAATCGCCTGAAAGGAGGAACAGAGTGTCGCCGAATAGTTTGTCGTTATTTTTTATATCTGTTTAAAACCTGAAAAAAACGTCTATGTCCCACATTGCATTCATCCCAGATAATATTTTTTTATTGTTTCATCATTAAAACTTGTGAAATACGAAGGCTGGATAAATTATTTGGATATGGTTCATATAAAAATACTAAAATCGCGATTAAAAATATTAGGGTTATGGTAGGAGAGTGAAATTTCGTGTTTATAGATATATTTTAGTGCCAGATACAAAAAAATTGTCAAAAGAATACATAATTTTCAAGGGATAATAGGGATATCCTAAACACCTAGCTGTATGGAATATACTTTACGATCTATTCTCATACCTAGTAAATATACAAAAATAATTTCATAAAAATCGTTCGAGCCGTTTCGGAGAAGTGCGACAACACCGAGACACGAGATTTTTATGTATTAGATAATGCTGCTTTTATTCCGGCAACTTCGGTTTCTACTAATATATGAGGCGTTGAGATGCAAAAGGGGGTAAATCCAAATTTAAATTGTTTAGAGGAAAAACAAACATATGCATAATTCAGGTTATTATGAAATGATTATTTATTTGAGATAATTTTTTTTTAAAAATTTAGATTGGCTTTGGCAGGTTTAGAATGGAGAACTATGTACCACCGCACAGACCCATTTTTTATTCAAATCATAAATATTCCTTCTTTATGTGGCAAATACTAATTATAAATGAGAAAATGGACCTTTAATGCCGAATACTACATTAACTTTTGCGTTAAATGTAAATGGGGAGAGTTCAGTAAATCTTGTGAATTTTTTATTATAAATATTTAACAAATAAGTTCTTTCTTAAATTTATAACAAGAATTTTCTTATTATCTCAGGTTATTTTTTTTCGAAATAAAAGTACTGGTTATTTTGGAGCTTTGGTATAGCTTCACAATAGCATTCTATTTTTTCCTTCTATTCATTAAGTCCAATGTTCTGTCAATGCTCCAATTTAATATTATATAATGAAAGTTTTTTATATTTACATCACTTACACATTCACAATTACAGGTATGTTGATTGAAGGTGAAAATCAAGTATCGAATAGTAAGCAATTGATACATTTATTAGCTTATCAATGGTTTCGACCAACATTGCATGTCTTCATCAGGGCTGAATAGACTAGGTACAAACAAATGATATAATACAAAAATGTATACATTAATAGCAGTAATGATACAAAAAATACTTAAAAATTATTTAGGTAATAATATATTATAATAATCATCTTATTATTACGATTATATTAATCTTTTTACCTAAATATTTTTTAATATAATTACTATCATTTATGTGTCATATTTTACATTTAATATTTGTATCTTGGTAATTTAACGCTGATGAAGATCTGCAATATTGGTCGAAACATGCAAAGATCATCATATTGATGATAATTGTTGACCTATGATAATGTATGTTGAAGAAATTGGTCCGGGTAGAGGTCACTGAATGAAATTCTCAAGTAATTTGAGAAAATCTTTATTGATAGCCAACGTTTCGACCTACGCTGTAGGTCTTCTTCAGGGCTATATGCAAAGTACAGACAATATAAGAAAACTGTACAAATATATTAAAACATTTTAAATACAGATAAACCAAAAGAAGGTGAATACAGACAAAAAAATTGATAAAGATGTACAGTAAGGTAATTATGAAGGTTAAAATGTATAAGTGTATACTATAAACTACTAAGTGCCAAAAGGTAGTAACCCACATCATGAAGAAAATTACTACCTTTTGGCACTTAGTAGTTTATAGTATACACTTATATATTTTAACCTTCATAATTACCTTATTGTACATCTTTATCAATTTTTTTGCCTGTATTCACCTTCTTTTGGTTTATCTATATTTAAAATGTTTTAATATATTTGTACCGTTTTCTTATATTGTCTGTATTTTGCATATAGCCCTGAAGAAGACCTACAGCGTAGGTCGAAACGTTGGCTATCAATAAAGATTTTCGCAAATTACTTGAGAATTTCATTCAGTGACCTCTACCCTGACCAATTTCTTCAATAAAGATCATCATATATTTAAATTATATTTTGATAAATAAAAGAGGACAGCAGCATATTGTTAAGGAAGGAAATAAATCATTCATAGAAGAAAATAAATCAATTATTCAATAATATACAATAGTTTGCAATTCTTAAAAAATTAAAGAATAAAATTTAGGATAATCATTTTTTAACAAAAATATTAGAATTAAATGGAAAAATAAATGAATAACATAATTAGATATTTCCAAATACAAGTTAATAATAATCATACTGCACAAATTTTATAAATAATATTTGTCGATTAAGATACTAACATATTAATATGACATAATATGTATAGTATATAGCAATAATATATAAGTTTTAATAATACAATTTGATATAATTATATATAATAATTTAGGTGATGGAGGAAGATCCTCTGAAGATTTAGATGGGAGTGTTTTCAAATCCATATTGGCTTAAGTTGCCTTGAGTATCCACTGTTAATTATAAACAGTATTTATTTCCAAATTGTCATATCTTGCTTGATTATCATAGGCATCCATTAAGAAAAGTATACACAAAGGTATAAACATAATTTCTTCTGATACTTGATATACACAACCCAAAAACCATTGTCATCTTCACCATCTGTGTTTACTTGTAGAAGTATCTGCGAATTATTGAAAATGAAAATTTGAACAGGGCCACTTTTTTTGGACAGCATATTTCCTTTCTGTTTCTGAAAAAAACAAAACAATGTTTTCAGATAGACATTGATATAATAATAAATGAAAATTAATTTTAAGCATTCCATAATAAATCTATTGGGTACCTAACAAAAAGTTGAACTTTTCACATTTGTAGCATTTTTCAAAAGAAGCTAAATATTGATATTTATTATTTCTGTTCAGTCTAAATTTATTTATTTAATCTGAGGCAAATTTATTCTAAACACTATTGTGGAATTGTTCTTCTGAGAAATAAAGATTTAAATTAATACTATTTCTAATTCCATAATGGATTTTTTCAAATGTAGTTAATTGTATAATATGGGTGTTATTATTAGTAAACCATTAATGTCCACTTGATTTTAATAGTTAATTTAGTGGCTAATCGGTTCATGCTTAATTATATGATATGGGGTCATCTTACAAACAATTATTCTGATTGTACATCAAAGTTTAACAATTGAAATTACTTATCGCTTCAACTTTTTTCATTTATTATACACACTATTCTCATAAAGAAAGCATGAGAAAAGATAATTCAAATTATCATTTGAAACCTCATTTCATGACATTTGAGACATACAATTTTGTTGGTTTGAGTTGGATTGGACTGTTCGTTTACTAATGAGGACTCTCGTATCATAATAAGAATAGTTTTTGACTGGACTTCAAACAGTGGAGACCTCTGTGAAGGATTAACTGAAAGCCCTGGTTCCTGCTCTTCAGGGAGTACCTTATCATTATAATTTTTTTAATTAATGGCGGATAATAATTATAATAAGTTAGAGCCCAAACAACCTGACCCACCTTTTGATTTTAAACTCCCAAAGGGAAGATTCTCCAAAAAGTTTTTAGTGATGTCTATGGTTAAAAACAATTATAATAAAACCTTCCTTGACTTCAGCCCATGTAAAATTTCCCGATTTATTAAAAGTTATGTCCCACAATTCAAAATTAAGTTTTTAAGAAACGGGCTAATCCTATTGGAAGTACTAGTCGAAAAGGATTATATCAATTTAAAAAATATTAAAAACTATGAAAACTATCAAATTAATTTTTCGTTACACAGAACATTGAATTATTCAAAAGGAATAATTACCTGTAACGAATTCATGAACTGCTCAGAAGAAGAACTTAAACTCGAATTAGCTGATCACAATGTTGTAGACGTGAAAAGAATTTATAGAAATTCTAATGGTGGAAAAATGTCAACATCTTCTCTAATTATTACTTTCTGTAAGGCTGATTTACCCGAGAGACTTTTATTAGAATTTACAAATGTTAAGGCCGTACCATATATTAAACCTCTAATGTGCTTCAAATGTTACGATTAGCGTCATGGTTTTCGTAATTGTAAAAATATCGAAGTATGTGGAAAATGTGGCGAGTCTCACCAAACTCAAGAAGAAAAGAAAAATTGTAAAACATATAATTGTAAGCATTGTGGCGGTCCTCATGCTGCCTGGAATACGTCATGTTCATATTTTAAAAGAGAAAGAAGAATAGAAGAACTTAGGGTTTTACGAAAAGTGTCATATGCCGAAGCTGAAAAGCTACTTCAGCCTCTCCTACATCACCATTGAACTTTTCCAGATCCGAGATCTCTCTTTTTACATCCTGACCGTTAGCCCTTTTCAACTTCATCCGTTCGAGCGCGTTGGTGCGATCCTGTTCGCCTCCCTCGCAGCGAGGCCAGCAAGTGCCATTGCGAGCGTTGTCGTCGGCAAGGGCGGGAACATATGGTCCACCGGTTCCGCCTGTCTCGGTGGTGGCGCAAGCGTTAATGTAGCTGGCCTAAGAATGTCTCTCTGCCTCGGTTCTGTCATTTATATTTATGGCGACAAGAGAGAGAAAAAAATATGATAAAACAATTTTTTATTTATTTTTTGTGTGTAAAGAAAAAAGTTTTTTTCTTTAAAGTTCCCAGGTTTCGGCACCACTTATATACTTCGGGAACAAAACAGAAAAAAGGGGGAAATTTAGGATGAAATGACTCGCACGATAACTTGGTTAACACAGACTTTAATGCCATCTTGAACCTCTATTTATAGATTCTAACAGCTGTTTACAATGCCAGCTTGATATTAGCGACTATGCGATCATCGTCTTGTCTTAACTTATACAGGTGTCCCGAATTTAAATGGCAAAACTTCAGGAACATATAGGGGACCGAAAAACTAAGACAAAAAGTCCTTTAGAGATTTTCTCGTTTTTGCTTAGTTTTAGAGAAAAACGCAAAAAAAAGAAACAAAACAAAAATGTTACAGGTAGCGATTATCACCTTTCAAAGTTCGTCAGGCTAGGCAGTAAGATATGTAAACACTTAATGTTATCCTTTACATTCTTTTATTTGTTTATATTTTGGCTTCCTTCTAGGATTATAATTCCTAAATCAGTCTTTAGTCAGTTACTCAGATATTTTTGTGTGAATAGCATCAGCCAGAATACATATTCTAATGTTGAATACGCTGATATGATTTTTGTATATGATTTCTGTAACGGTAATGCTTTAGAAGCGGTGCGGGAGTATGCGCGCCGATTTTCAAATAGAAGAGTGCCCAATCGACGAGTCTTTTCGTTAACTTTTAATAGACTACGAGAGACTGGGTCATTCTTAATATGTAATGAAGGCGACTAATTCCAGGCAGCAATAAGAGCAGATTATCGGAGAAGAAATTGTGTCCAACGCCACTTCGATAACAATCCTGAGACTAACATCCGAAGAGCATCTGCTGCATTAGCAATATCGCGGCAAGCAATATGGCGAACTTTGAAAGGTGATAATCGCTACCCATACCGCGGTAATTTAAGTAATTAAATTAAATGTAAGTAATTCAAAAAGTTCAGAATTTATTACCTCAAGATTATATCTAGAGATTGAATTTTAGTAACTGGTTTCTTGAAAAAATTCGCGATGATAATTTATTTCCATTAAAAATTATATGGACCGATGAAGCTAGCTTTACAAGAGGAGGAATTGATAATCAAAGAAATTATCATGTATGGGCTCTTGGAAATCCCAGAGCTATTAGAGAATATAGGTTTCAGCATGAATTTGCTATAAACGTTTGGCTTGGAATTTGGAACGGATTACTGGTGGGACCATATTTTTTACCTGGAAGATTGAATAGTATCACATTTACACATTTTTTGGAGAACGACTTTTCTAATTATTTAGATGACATTCCCTTACAACAGCGGATTGAAATGTGGTTCCAACTCGATGGATGTCCAGCTCATTATTGCAGAGTTGCTCGAGCTTGGCTGGTATAAATTATCCACAACGATGAATTGGACGTGGAGGAGTAGTACCTTGGCCACCCAGATCGCCTGATATGACACCCGTGGATTTTTTCGTATGGGGAACCTTGAAGCAGAAAGTTTATTCGGTGTCAATCAACTCAAGAGAGCAATTAAGAGACCGAATCATAGATGCAGTGCACCAAATGTCATCAGAACAATGTTTAGCTGCAATTTATCAAGTGAGGGCTAGATGTAATGCTTGCATTGGTGCAAGAGGACAACATTTTAAGCAATATTTACATTAAATAGAACATAACATAAATATAAATGTAAATAAATAAGTATAAAAATGAAAACTTGTTTTGTTTCTTTTTTTGCGATTTTCTCTAAAACTAAGCAAAAACGAGCGAATCTCTAGGACTTTTTGTCTTAATTTTTCGGTCCCCTATAAGTTCCTGAAGTTTTGCCATTTAAATTCGGGACCCCCTGTATATATATACTACTGCTCATCATTCATCCATCCAAAAAATTTAATCATACAACTAATTAAATTTGTTTTGTGGTAAATAAATGCTAAATAAGATATATAATAAATTGAAAAAATTGCTTGCCACAATTATTTTTATTTTCCTTTCAGAGTCCTCTGTAATGTTTTCAAAACTAATTTTGGTCGAAAGCAACTCAAAGAGATAAAAGTTTCTTTCTTCCTTTGGCTGCATCAACCATTCTTCAACAAAATATCTTCTCGAAATAAAGTACTCTAAAAAAATGTACTCGAGTGTGCAGGCTTCATCTATGCCGAAAATGGCATCAAAATCAGACTGCAACTGATATAAATCATTTCGGAAAAAAAATTTGCCCAGCTAGCTCCTACTAATCCAATCACTGTGTGGCGAGTGAGAAGTGCCGGTAGCGAAATGTTGACGGCGCTGGTTATCCAAAACTGGCAGTGGATCAAAGTGAGACCTTTTCTAAACAATTAGCAAAATTCTGATAGAAACTTGAAATTAGTAAGTCAGAAAATTCATAAATTTTAAGTTATAAACTGAATGACTAGACGTTAGTGTAATTGATAATGTTTTTTTACCAAGTTTCTAAAAACGAAAATCATATTAATCTAATAAATTGTAAAAATAAGCAAATATGATTTTAAAAAAGTAATTATTGATTTAACTTTTTTTTGTAAACAATATTACTGTTTTCTTATATAGTTGATAGTTACAATAGTTACTGATCGTTATCACTAGGCTTTAAGGGGTCCATTTTGACAGTCTACTACAGGGAGACCTTTTGGAAGTTTCCATTACCATGTTACTCCTTACAAATAAATTTTTTGAGCATATAACATAATGAGGTAAGCGGTTATGATAGATACATTTTTATTGTTCCTTGTAGTTGTTGATAATGCCAATATTATTTTATGATTACATACAATTACATATGTCTTTCTCATTCTTAGTCTAAAGATTTTATTGTTTCTTCTTTTAATTACCATATTTTATTTCAAGAAAGCTGCTATTGATATTCTTACTTGTATAATGAACAATAACTAATATAATTGTATTTTTTTTAAATAATGTTAGTTTATCTTGTATATATGAGGAAGAAAATGGTCCGGGTGGAGGTCTGGATTCTATTTTTTTATAAAAACAGTTCTGTAAATCAATAAAAATGGGAAACAAAATAATATAGTTGACTGTTGAAACAAATTAACAGTGCTAAGTTGTAAATTTAATATTAGGACATAGGTAAAAGATAAAAATAGCTATTATTAATCTGCTATATTTTATAATATATGAAGAATGAGTGTTTTGGCCTTAACTTTTTTCCAGTGTTCCCCCTATGCATAGTTTTTTAATACAGATTAATAATCTTAAGCCAAATCACAGGTGATGAGCTAACAATCCTTTACAAGTTTCACTTATGATTAAAAATAATATGACACTGAAGAACTTACCCCAAAAGGTCTAAGCATCTCAGAAATTGTTTAAACAGATACATTATAAAGACAATTATAGTTTTCTTACTGTTTCAAGATTTAATTTTTGTTTACCTCACACTGCTGTCAAAAAACTAAGATAAGGCTTGGTACTTGTGTCTTAACGCAGCCCTTGTTACTTTTGCCTACTTGTTCGCATGCGCGAGCAGTTACATTTCTAACAGCTACCTTCTATTTATTGGGATTAAAATCAACAATTAGAAATCAAAAGAATTTATTGAAAAATGGAATATAATAATAATAATGAAAATTAATGAAACAACAATGAACAATTAAGAAATAAAAGTAATGAATATAAATCACAATAATGAAAAATTATTTAAAAACAAATTTTAAATGTAATATATGATGAACAATTAATTAAACAAGAATGGACAATGAACAATTAAAAAATACAAATAATAAAAAATCACTATAATTAAAACAAACAAGTTATGAAAAATCACAATAGTTTACATTTTCTTTGTTTTGGTAAAATATTTCGCTCCTGCAAAAAAATAATAGCTTGCTCTTCTGTTGTCGGCATATCCCAAATACGCATCATTTTACACTAATTAAATAAATAACTAAAATAATAACAACGGAAAATCTATATCAAAGTAGTAAACAAACAATAAACAACAAATAAGAAACAATAAATCAACAAATCAGCTGTTAGAAATGTAACTGTTACACAATGTAACTGCTCGCGCATGCGAACAAGTAGGTAAAAATAACCAGGGCTGCGTTAAGACACAAGTACCTAATGCTTTTATAAACTTTTTCCTTAAAAGCTGTCTTATGCTGGTTTTTCTTACTACTTTTATTGGATTGTTCTGATTAATTATACAGGCATGTTTGTCTTTATGGGGTTGTGTTTCATCTTTTTGAATCTATTGGCCTACACAGAATTCCTTATTCACTGCATTATCTGGTTTATGTTGTCAATTTCATTGAAGGAAGCCACAAACTTGTCTTTAAACGACACCATTGTTGCTCTACATCACCATCTTGACTCATGTGTCTTAATTTTTCTTCTATTTTATTTGTATAGGAGGTTCTCTTTTCTGAGTCATCTAGAGCATGTATGTTCAGTGCTTGATAGCTCTTTTGTTTTATTTGCCGTCTTTGTGGAATTTTAATATCGGCTATTAGTAAAAGATGGTCACTGCTGGTTTCTGCTTCTCTTATAACACCTGAAGTCGGCTAAGTATTGTCTAATGCCCTGGTCATATATGAAATAGTCTATGACACTGTTTCTTTCCAGGCTCGAGAAAGTTATCTTTTGCAGACTTTTGTGGGGAAAGAAGGAATTGCCCACGAGCATGTCATCATCCATTCAGAAATCGATGAGGCAATGTCCGTTTCCATTCCTTACACTCTCCCCAACATGCAGTCCAAGTGAACCACAAGCAGCAGAGGGATCACAACCTGTTCTAGCATTGAAGTCTGCTCTGTATCGCAAATCGTATTTTTTCCTTAATTTTATTGTTCGTTCTTTGCAATAATAGGCTTCCTTATGCATAATTCCCACACCCTCTGTTGGAGCATATGCCTGCACCAAAGTACTTTCCCGATGGCCAAAACAAAATCAGCAGAAATTATCCTCGATGAGATAGGCTGCCAATCCTCCATTTGTTTTAACATTGTTGGGGTCATAGCTATTCCCACACCTTTTGCTAAGCTTCCTTCGATGGCCAACACAAAATCAGCAGCAATTTTCCTCGATGAGATAGGCTGCCAATCCTCCATTTGTTTAAACATTGTTGGGGTCATGGCTATCCCCACACCTTTTGCTAAGCTTCCTTGAGGAACTCTTTCTTCTTAACCTCGCTAGTGCCAAGTACATATCATCTCTTCTACCAGCTCTACCTCTTTCCCTGTCAGAGTTTTTATGTTCCAGTTTCCAAATCGTAAATCCCTATGAGTGCCAGGTCGTTTCCTTGATATCCATCCATATCCGAGGCTATTTTGTTTCCTTTGAACAGCATTTATTACCATGCGGGTTATAAGCCCCGCGATAGAGGCCCTGTATCCTTGTGACAACTTATATTTATGCCCCCTCCGGACATAAATCAGGGTGACCGGGCTATATCCCCTGGTACTGGGTTCCCCTAACCTGGAGGACCAGTGGCTGATTGCAGTCAGATGACTGGGTGATGGGGCTACCAATTCCCTACGCCAAACGGTCTTATCACAGAGTGATTATTGACTCCAATCATTACCTTATAGTTCCATGAATATCCATGGAAAAAAACGAGAGAAAATGCTGGGAGCCAAAGTTAACACATGGAAGCTAAAGAATCCAGAGATTAAAGAAAAATACTTGACAATCCTAAACGAGAAAATCAGACCCCTGGAAAGATGAGGGAATTCTCAACAGGAGTTGGAGTGAATATAAAGAGGTTATTAAGTACTTATCAAACAATGTTTTGGGGTAGGCACTACTACAAGAAAACTCCCCTGGTATGATGCTGACTGGCAGAATTTAATGGAAGAAAAAATGTAGCATATTTACTTATTGTCCAAAGAAGATTCACTTGGGACTTAGTCAAGGAATACAGGATAAAAAGAAATTAGGAGAAGCGACTACACAAGAACAATAAAAAGGAAATGGGAAAAATACCAGATGGAAGAGTTAGAACATTTCAGAATCAAATTGAAAGCTAGGAAATTTTGCTTACATGTGAGAAATGTCCGAAAACTCCTCAAGGATATTAGAGCAATGAAGTGACTTTTTCAGGAACCTTCTGAATGGAGTAGAGGGCTCTGGGGATGGATTAACGACAAAAATCCCCATCAGAGAACTTGAATGATAACCTGCCTGGATGAGGTACACGAGGCTATTTGGCACTCAAAGAATAACTAGGCACCCAATGAAGTAGCCAGGGTACTCCATGAAATAATTATGGATGTGTGGCAAAAAGAACAAATGCCAGAAGAATGGAAACAGATAATTATATGTCCTATTCACAAGAATGGGGATGTTTTGGACTTTCAAAACTATCGAGGCATATCCCTGCTACCTAGTACATATAAAATTGTCTCAAGGATTATCATCTTCTAAAGACTTCTTCCTTTTGCCGAACGGGAAATAGGACGCTATCAGACTGGGTTCATGAGAAACAAAACCACCACAGACAAAATATTCTCCTCAGAAACAATTCTACAAAAAGCAAAAGAGTACATCATTACCCACCATTCATAGATTTCAAGAAAGCGTATGACAGTATTGAGAGTGAAATGCTATATAAAGAGCTACTGGAAATGGGCATCCCAACAAATCTGGTGTAAATGTTCAAGGTGACAGTGAAACAAGTGCATTGCAATGTCAGAGTATAAGGCGATCTTTTAGAAGGTTTTGAGACATATAAAGGCCTCAGACAAGGTGACTGTATGGCTTATCTTTACTTTAGCCTTGGAGGGTGCAGTCAGAAGGTCAGGAATACAAATCGGAGGAACAATACTTAACAAGACTGTGCAAATTCTTGTGTTTGCCGATGACACAGACATCATAGGAAGAAGTTTCAATGCTGTGAGGGATGGGCTCCTAGCTATAACTAATGCAGCCACTAAAATATGATTCGTCAACAAATCCGTAATAAAATACATGTGTATGAGTCAAAGAAATGAGCAGGAGCAAAGGGAAACAACCATCAAATTAGGAAACTATACCTTCCAGAATGTGAACAAATTTGTATATCTTGGTTCCCAGATAAATGCCATCAAAGAAATGCAACCACAAATCAAAACAAGAATGATGGCAGCCAATAGGTGCTTCTTAGGGTTGCAAAAGCATCTCAGAAGACCTATCCCAGATCACAAAAATAAGAATATATAAAATCCTGATAAGGCCCTTCCTAACATGTGTTTCATAATGCTGGACTCTCACACAAGATGCATCCCTACCATGAGGGTTGAGTGAAAAATATGGAGAATATTTGGAACAGTATTTTGCAATGACTCATGGAGGCAATGGTCAAACATGGAAATTATGAGCCTATATAAAGATGCTGACATTATTAGGGTTATAAAAGTAAACAGATTACGATGGGAAGAACACATTCCACCTGTGGGAGCAATTGAAATCCCTAAAAAACTCCTAGAAGAAAAAGTGCATGGAACAAAAAGGGTTGGAAGACCGAGGCTCTGATAGGCAGATGACTTGGCTGTAGACGCTTGGACCAACCTACACATCTGTAACTGAAGGGCAGCAGCAATTAATAGAGATGACTGGCGGTTGATGTTGCAGGAGGCCTTGTTCCCACGTGGGATGTAGAGCCATCCTTATGACTACCACTGATGAAGCTCTATAAAAATTAAGCATGAGATCGTCCAATGATTTCTCCACGCTATCCAAATACCAACATAGACTATCCTTCTGTTCCATTATACCTCAAGGTTTTTAATATTGTGCGTTCTCTTTTCAATTTGTCCAAAAAAAAAATTTGTCAATCTTAGAGTATCTCTCGTTGAGTGCAGTGCTTCTAGTGTTTCCTCTTATAATTGTTCGTCTCAATTTCCCATTATAAACTTCTTAGTGAAAAAGTATCTATCCATAATTAATTTATTAATTACAAGTTATATTAGGTGTTAAAGAATTATCATGAAATTAACTTTTATAAACAATTAAGAAATTCAACACTGTTGAAGCAGTGAGAGTTGTTACTGGTGCTAATCCTACTAGTCTCCCAGTAAGTAAACACTCAGATTGGAATTATTCTTATCCACTTCTCACATTTCCTTTTAAATTTATTTGTTTATCTGTTTTCATCTCTCACATTCTTTAAGATGCTTGCAAAATTTGTAACAAATTAGCAGGCTGTGATGAAAAGGCAAGAATCGCCTGCGTTACTTGCCTTCAGTCTTATCATATCAAGTGTGCGAAAATCGATAGGGTGGACTCCGAAACCGCTAAAATATGGAAATGTCCCAAGTGCTTATTAGCGCCTAATACATTGCCAGTATCTGATCCTAATTTAGTGTTTAATATGCTAAGAACAAACAGAGCAGTTCAACGAAATGAAGGCCAAAATCAAATCCTTAGAAGAGTTAAAAGAAGTAAAAGAGACAATACAAAAGCAGTCAGAGCTATCATTCGAAAATAATGATAGACTACTCAAAATTGAAAACCTCCTAAAGGAGCATAATAAATAGCTGGAAAAAGTAACGCTAGAGAACAAATTTTTAAAGGAAAAAGTGTCAGTTCTAGAGGGTTGCCTAAACCACGTTGAGTAGTACAAATTAAAAAATACTATTGAAAGAAGGGGCATCTCAGAAAAGTAGGGAGAGACCACTGAAGGCATAATACTAAGCCTCAGGGTAGGCCTGGGCGTTAAACTGTGCCCGTAAGATCTGGACCACGCGGTACAACTCAGGGCTAGACAAGAAGGGGAACTCCTAGCCCCATCAACGCCAGATTCGTGCGGCAAACCCTTAGGGACGAATTGGTTCGGAATGGGAAAATAAAAAGGGACTTTTCGACTTGACACCTAGGCTGGGGTGATGATGAGGTGCTCCGCGTCTATGTCAGCGAAGCAATGACTCCTACCAACAAGCATCTCTACTGGCTAGCCAGGCAGAAGCAGGTATCTGCAAAAATCAAGTACGTCCAGTTCAACGGAGGTAGAGTAAGGTGTAGACAATTAGATGGTTACCCGGCATTGACGATTAGTAAGCCTAGTGACCTAGATATGTTCAGCTAAACGTGATATAATAGTCACCTTAACATTTCACTTTTTTTTTTACATATATTTTTATTCATTTATAGTTCTTTTATATTTCTTTTTTCATTTAGGTCCAGAAGAAGTGCCATTATATTTGAAACTTGTTTTTATCTATGATCTTTATCCTTTATTTTTACAAGTTATTTATTTTTACCCATTTTTTTAATTTCATTTTTCTCCAAAAGTTTAATTTTTATTTTACTCAAAACTATCATCGCATCATTCACTCATTATGATCATTATTTAATTTATTCTAAATCTGAAAACTACTTGTAAAGTTTCCATTTTCTATCCCTCAATCCGTATTCCGTTTTCCTGTCATTTCTTTTCCCACGTCCTCAGTAAAGACTAATATACTGAACTGTTGTCACATTAACGCACAATCCCTTATTGCCCTTATAGCTCTCTCCAAAACTTGACTCAAACCTTTCATTCTTTCCTCCCAATTGTCCCTTCCTAACTATTCTTTCATACGTCATGACAGATCTGACCGCAGGGGAGTTGGATTATATATCCACGAAAACCATAAAACTAAAACCCTTCTTCAATCTCCCACTCCTGGCTGTCCTCATCTACAATACATATTTGTTGAAATCTCAAAAGCCCGAACCTTACCCCGTCCAAGTGCACCTTGGCTAACCCCCGAAATAAAAGATATGATGAAGAAAAGAGAAGCAGCATGATGAAGAAATTTCGTCGCACACATCTATCTGTAGACTATGCATACTTCAAACTACTTCGCAATGAAACCCAATTTGCAAAAACCCTATCACAAATCCGCGTCCGGCCAGTCTGCATCCCTGTCTTCCTCTCTCTCCTCCTGGGGTGAATCGTCGTCTGGTGGCTCGCCGGGTGGCCGTATCCTGCTGATGGTGAAGTGCACAGGACCGACCACCTCCTTCCACCCGTAGACAAACTCCCTGAAATAAGGGTTATTGTCCTCCTCCACCAGCGGGAAGTCTTCCTCGGCGAGGGCGAAGATCCCGGTTTTCCTCGATAACCTGGCACGGTGTCCTTCCATCGCGGTGCAGAAGGGCACCACGTGCTCTGCCGTTTCTGGGACTCCACAGGTGGGGCACCGGGGGTCGATTTCTCTTCTATGCTCACTGGGCTTTCCCCGGAACCCACCGTGTCCCGTCAGCATCTGCGAGACCCAGTAGTCCGGGAGGACCCTTGTGGCAGCCAATCTCGACTGGACGGTGGGGAAGAACTTCCTCAGCATAGAGCCCTTCTGGCTCGTCACCCACCGTCTGTTCCATTCCTCTAGCGAGTCCTCCCTCACTATCTTCTTCCACAAGTTCGGGGTCTCGCCGATCCTCTGACAGAGTCCTTCCGGAAGCTTCCCTAGCCCCTGCCTCTTCACCTCGTACTTCAGGGCGTCCACCCTCAGAACGAGGTCCAGGGGCATCGCTCCGGCAAGCACCTGCACCGCCTCATACGACACCGTTCTGTAAGTCTTCGTGACTCGCAGCAGAGCCAATCTCTGGATAAATCGCCAGTCTCCTCTTCTGCAACTGCGTGAGATTGCGGCTCCACGCCGGGGATGCATACCTCAGGATACCCAAGACCACGCCTTTGTAAATGGTCATCGTTGCTGGGTACCTCAGGCCCCAGAATGCACCCCCTATTCTTCCTAATCCATTCAGTGACAGGGTCACCCTATCCTTCAGGTATCCCAGGTGAGGAGTGGTGTCAAAGTTTCTTCTAAACTTCACGCCTAGGTACGTCATCTCCTCACCTAGCCTCACCCTCACTCCCTGAATCTCCAAAATGATAGGGTGAGCCCTGTCAGTGGAGCCTCTCAAGAGCATGGCCTGAGTCTTGGCAGTGGCAATCTCAATAACCACTTCGTATCCAATACTTCTCCTAAATCCTCATCCGCTACCAGCATTGATCATATAAACTTTAACCTTGATAACTTCTTTTTCTCCCATGTATCATTTGAAGAATTATTAAACACCATTCTGAAATCCCGCACCAATGACTATGGTCCCGACAACATTCTTGGAAAACGCCCTGCTAAATAATATTGACAATCCCTCCTCTCCTAAATGACTTCTGCCTTATCTCCCTCCTCTCTAACCTCTCAAAAACATTAGAACGCCTTGTTCAAAGCCAAATTTCAAACTTTCTAGTAGGGTTTGGTGATAGTCAGTAGTTAGCACTATCGATAGGCCGATACTGTCAGTTGAAAAATATTGATTCTATCAATAGTTTTTCGATATTCGCTTCCTTTTTTTCCAAACCTATTCAATAAAGAATTTCAACTAATTTAATTAAATTCAATTACCTACCTACTATTTGAAATTTGCATGATTATAAATTATAAGATTATATCATAATCTTGGAATTAAAATGAATGAAATGAATGGAAATAAATTTTGAACCAAAAAAGAGAAGACGCTGATGACTATGGATGTTGTGGGCCTATAAACAATAAAACCTAAAACCTCATAAAGATGAGAAAAAAAACTAATTTATTTGAATTTTAAAAAAGTATTTACTATTTACATCATTTCCATTTAATCTAAGTGCAAAGAAAAGGCTTCTTTCTCACCAACATTGGGTTTTATCCACTCAGTAAGATATTTAAACTTTCCTGCCCTTTTGATTTTCCTCTGGTTCACTCTTAGCTCCTCTGGTGCAGACTTAATGTTAGTAATGAACAGTGCTTTCTTCAAAGAGACCTGCTTTTCTTGCTTCTGCCTGTAGCTGATTTGTTCTACGGCCATATTCAAGGAATCAGAAAAAATTGCAAGATCATCCGCAAAAGATCATCCTTGTGCCACTCATGAATGACTTTTTCAAGTTCACAGTTGAAGCGCAAGAGTGAGAGCCCATCTCCCTGCCTAACTCCCATCTTAATTTCGAAAGAGTCAGAAACCACTTCTCTAAACTTGGCTTTATATGTTGTAGTTAATGTGTGTTGAACAATTCCTCTCATTTTATCATTCAATCCAAATTTTTTCAGA
This sequence comes from Arma custos, assembly GCA_037127475.1. Classification (NCBI taxonomy): domain Eukaryota; kingdom Metazoa; phylum Arthropoda; class Insecta; order Hemiptera; family Pentatomidae; genus Arma; species Arma custos. Next base: position 25,580,372 of record CM073761.1, on the reverse strand, counting down.
ATTTGAATAAGAACCGATCTATCTATAGGGTCATAGACCTTCTCATAGTCTATGAATGTCACCACAAATTTCTTGTTCCAAATGAAGACTTTATTTTTATCAAAAATACACAAACCAACCTTCAAAATGGCACAAAGAATAAAAACAGGGGACTGGAAACCGTATCAAAAAGGAAAGTAAAAATACAAGAGAAAAAAGGACATTATAGAAAAACAGGATACAAATATATATGCTGATATTTTTAGAGACTATGTTTGTTTTGAGCTTTTATTCTTCTATGTTAATATATTTTATATAATTTTTATTGAATGATAATTTTTGACCTTGATAATATATGTGGAAGAAAGTGGTACGGTTAGAGGTCACAATGAGTTTCTCATAGAATTGGAGAAAAACTTTATTGATTAGCCAACGTTTCAACCTACTTTGTATGTCTTCTTCAGGGCTATATGCAAAATACAGACAGTATAAGAATAAAAATGGTACAAATATATTAAAACATATTAAATATAAATAAACAAAAGTAAGTTGAATACAGGCAATAAAAATGATAAAAATGTACAGCAAGGTAAATATGAAGGTTAAAATGTATGAGTGTATACTATAAACAACGAAGTGCCAAAAAGGTAGTAAACTACATAATGAAGAATAAAATAATAATAAAACAGAAAGCGTTGAAAAGTAAAAAATAAGGTAATACAGATAAAAAATAAAAACTGAATATAAAATAGGAATGTGAAAATGATAAAAATGATATGGGTAAATGTAGAAAATGATAAGAATTACGAAATAAAAATTGTAGGTAATAAAAAAGTAACAAATAAAAATTGTAAAATTAGAAAAAAATTAGAAACCAAATTATATAAAATAAAATAAAAAATATTTTAGAAAATACAGTATTAATATTGATAGGTAAAAGACTTTATACAAGTGTAAAGAATATTAATTGCATAAAAGAAAATGTAAAAAGAGACTATATATAAGCGTAAATAATATCAATTGCATAAAAGAAAATTAAGTATGTTTTAAATATATTAAGTAATAATAAAGTGATAACACAATTAGGCTATAATTGACTAAAATACATATAAAAAGGCAAGGATATGTGGAAGAGTAAAGATAAAATTAGTGAGTGAAGTTGAACCCGGATGAATGTCATAAAATGATATTTAGGGTGGGAAATAAATAAATTAACGCCTTGCAGTAATAGTGAGGATGGAAGTAGTGATAATAATGGTATTATGTGTATAGTAATGTTTTAGGTTATGAGTGAAAGAAAATAAAATGGTGGAGGGAGGGGGGAGGATGAGTAAATAGTGAAAAGATAAGTTACCTGTGGGGGGGGGGGGGCGGCTGGGGGGTGTTAGGTCCTCACTAGCTTGAAACACATACTGTTTAACGTCGAAAAAGACGGGAAGCTGGTCGCCCCTACCACTGCTAAGTGTAAAAAAATTTCCCAGAATATGAAGGCCGTTACGATGGATGAAAGTCAACATAAAGGGAAAGTTAGGATAAAAGCAGATAGTGTAGGAGCCTAATATAAAATACTTGAATATCCACACACACACACACATTTTTTTTTTTTTTTTTCATTTGTTCCCCCCATGGTAACCCCATGGAGGGACCGTTTATTAATATTAGGACATGCTCCATACTTAAGTAAGTATATTACATGTCATTACATGTGATGTTAATAATTACAGATCAATTTGGTATCATAATTACAGAATACATTTTAGTAAAATTTAACAATACAAGAAATTCAAAATTTATAGTTTGACTAAATTGATAATTTCTGAGAATAAAATTAAAATTAAACTTGTAATCCTAAATTATGTAATGAAAAATAAATAAATTTAACAAATATACAAATAAACAAAAATGAAAGGTTTTATGATATAAATGATGTAACTAAAAAAAAAAATCAATTCATGAGTTATACATTACGATTAGTGACAGTACTTAATAAAAATGTATACACATATATTTATACTCATAACAGTTACAATTAAAAATGAAAAACCAGGTATCTGGTGAATTGCCCTTCTTATGTCCTAGAGCTGACCAAAATTTATGTCTTTTATAAATGATAACAAGTCAGTTTTAAATTTAGAAAAAATTAAATGTTCTGTCTCAGGCCAAGTCCCTCGTTTGAGTATTATGTTTTTTATCAATTTAATTCTTTGTCAGTCGTATCGTGAACAGTCATATAGTATGTGTCTGAAAGTGTGGGTCTGTCCATCTTCATCACATGCGTCTGTTCTTATAATGTTAAATCTTTTCAAATACTGTTTTGTGTTTCCATGTTCTGTTAAAAATTGTGTTAATTTGAAGTCTGAACTGTGTAATTGTTGGTAATTTTCGAGTGTTATGCGAGGAATGTATCTGTGTAGGCTGGGTGATTTTGTCGATGAAGTCCATGTAGTGTTCCATTTTTAATTGTTTTTTCTGTCAGCTGTTTCTTCAGGTAAGATATTGGGAACTTACTGTAAGAGGGCAAGAGCTCGCTGTTGGCTGCCTCTTTAGCTAAACGGTCTGCTCTTTCGTTGCCCTCATCCCCTGCATGTGCTTTAACCCATTCTATCTTTACCCTCTTTCCTATCTCCGTCAATTTTATCAAAATTAACCTAATGTTTTCTGTTAAAGGGTCGTGTATGTCAGCGTTTTTAATGGAATGAATGATGTTCTTGTTGTCAGTGTGTATTTTAATGTGCGTGTAAGTCTCTGACGGATGTTCGTATAGAAATTCAATAGCCTTTAGAACAGCGTATTTCTCGGCTTGGTTGTTTGAGCACCAGGAGCTCAATTTGTACAGTTTTTCGATAACGAAGCCAGATTTATTTTCTCCAAACCATGCACATCCCACGTTGTCGTCATCTTTGCTTCCGTCTGTGTATACGTGACTACAGTTAGTAATTGAAGTATTAGTCTGTGAGTTTATGAGTGAATAGTGAGCTGGATGTAACCAACTACAACAGTCGGTTTTATTTTCTGCTATATATATATATATATATGTATATATAGATACACACACAAAATATAAATATATATACACATACACACATACCTATATATATACCATTTTATATATATATATATATATATATATATATATATATATATATATATATATATATATTTGTGGTAAATGAATTAATGAAGTGATTGAAAAAGGGGGGGTGTTGGTATAAATGAAAGAGTAAGCAGGTAGGTATAAATAGGTGTCGATCACGATATTGATACGGGGTGGTTAGTTCTTTTGAATGAGGTCTAGTATGTGTCTGTAAACTATTGATAGATTATTCTTGACAGTCTTGATGTTTAACAGATTTTTTTCGAGGTTAGTATATAATGATTCTGTTATTAGTCTTTTGTTGTAATTAGGAACCGTGGCGAGAACAGAGGATTGGTCAAAGTTAAACGTGTGATTAAGGGTCAAAGCATGTTCAGATAATTTGGAAGCAGATAAGTTCCAGGTAGAGATAGTGGTTTTGTGTTGTGATAGTCCTCTGTAAAAATGGTTTTTTGTTTTCCCAATGTAGGAGGAGGTACAGTTTGGGGCAGAGCAAGGGATCTGGTACACAATGTTGGAGAGGTTTTTAATGGGGATCGGGTCTTTTCAATTAGAGAACAATTGGGATAATATATATATAGTAATATAATATATTATATAGTAATATATTATATAGGATAATATATTATATAGTAATATAGTAATAGTAGAATATCCACTGGGTTCTTGATAATCTCCTTTCCTCTTTTTATTTTTACTTTCCTTTTTGTCATGATTTCTTGTCTTCTGTTTTTGTGATTTATTTCAGCAATAATCCTTTTGCTCTTTGGAAGATTGATCTGTGTAATTTCTATACAGTAAAAACTCTACTAACGGACATTCCTAAATAGCGGTCACTCCCCATTACCAGACGATTTTTTTTGCACCGGCATTTTAATACAATGTTTAAGGCATTTGAACCTCTATTTAACGAAACCTCTCATTAACGGTCACGGATAGGCTGTGTTGGTTATAAATCGATTAAAAAAACCTCTAAAAGACGGACAGTGTGACTTTATCTCTTTCCCATTTCTCAACTAATTGTTTCTGGTCTAAGAAAACAGGGACAGCTGTGTTTACTTTTGAGGAAAGGTTTTCCACATAAATACTTTCTTTTTTTTTATTCTTGTACCTGCTTTATTAAAATTTAGTTCTGTTCTAACCATCGTGGCTGGCGGCTGAAAATGTCTCCCTCACGTAAGAGACTCACTTTAGAACAAAAAATGAATGTAATCGAACTGCAAACTGTGAGAAACTGTTCTTATAAAGCAGGATTCAGAAGAACCGATTCCGTAATTCCTCCAATAGTTGACAATGAGCCGATAGACGAACTAAACATCTTGATATGTGAAACAATTGGAGAAATTAATGAAGACTATTGGTCGATTGATGAAGGTGTGGTTACTGATGATAATTCTAAGAACATTGCTACGATAGTCGAAACTTTGGAAGAAAATCGTAGGAGTGAAGAAGAAATTGAAGAAGAATTTGATGAGGAACAGCAACAAGTCAACGAATATGTAAAATTTCCTGAAGCATTACAGTGTTAAAAAAAACTAAAAGACTTTTTTCTCTATCATGAAGACGCTCTGGGTATCAAAATGGCTGCTGACATTCAGATGATAATAGAATCGAAACACAGTAAAGCCAAACGAAGACAAATAACAGTGAATCAATTTTTCCCAAGCTGTTCTAATAATAAAAATGACATTTGAAATTGTTCATAAATTTACTTACTGAAACTAATTCTTTACTTATCTAATATTTTACTTATCTAATTATGTATTCTAATTATTTACTTTACTTATCTAATTATTTTATGTTGTATTTTTTTATTTTATGAACATAATTTACACAATACATAAATGTACATTATATCATTTTTGGAAAAAAAGAAATTTTGTGTAAAACTTTTTTTTTTAATGTACATACCTTTTAAACACATGGGAAATTGAATAAGAGAGAATTAATTTGTACAAAAACCTCTCTTTAACGGAGACCTTTAAATAACGGACAAAAACATTTGCACCAGGGCTGTCCGTTAATTAGAGGTTTTACTGTATATTTTTTTATCAGCTGTGTTTATTTAACTTTTTCCACCTGTAAACTTCCTTGTGCTTCAGTAATTGCAATTTGGCGTTGGTGGTGATAGGTTGTCTTCTATAGTTGGTTTCTTGCTGAATTTTGAGTTTGGAAAGTTTTTTCTTTATTTATTTCCTTTGCTATTATTCTCTTTCTGTCCTGTAGATGCCTGAAGAGACAAAATGTTGACAGGGTTTTGTTTTCCTATTTTCATTTGAGAGGTTTATGTCCTAATAAGTATTTTATGTCTCTTTTGAGATTTTGCTCTTCTATGTTATTGTTTACTATTTAAACTTTGTATTTAATTTTTATTTCTCATACTTCCCTGTGTGGTCTCACTAATTTTATTCTTCTCATTTTTAGATTATCTTTTACTTGGCTCTGACGAAGGTTTAAAACTGAGCAAGTGTCACGGAAAAAAGGCCTAAAAGCTGTTAGAAGGCAAACCTAATGACCAAACTGGATTCACATTAATATGAATAAATAATACTACTTGTTCTAATAAATTGGAAAAGACAACAAAATATATAATAGTATAAAAAACTATAAGCTAATGTAAGTGAAACAGTAAAATCTTATGAACATAAATATATATTGTTAAGAATTTAATATTTTAATATATTTTAGATATATAATATTATGGATATTTAATTAAAAATCTACGTTAATTTTATTTTATTAAATTTAAGTTATTGCAAAAACAAAACAAAACAATATTTGATTGAAATGAAATCTCCGTGGTTCAATGATAATTATTTTAAATTCGGGATAACTATAACAATTCTTAAATGACAAACATAATTTTTACAGTACAATGACTCAAATAAACACTAGGTATATCATACAATCTCTATCCTGAAACTCCTTTATAAAACAGTCTCTGAATCAATATATAATACAGTACAGTTCTTCTTGACAACTTGAAGATCCTTGCACCCAGGCTGCCACTGGTAGAATAGAATAACTGGGGATCCTGTCTTCTGGACACCTTGTACTCGAATGGGATGAATAACTGGAAGGTCCTCTTCCCTGGACGCCTCGTACTAGATTGCCTCGAAATATGGCGGGAGACGCTGGTAGGGAACGGCAATGTCATTTGTATGTTTGAATCAAGTATACTTACAAAAATTGTGTTTTAATTGAACAAACCGAAGATTAAATTAATAAAAAAGTATTTAATAAGTTTTAGAATTATTTTTATTTACTTAAATAAACTGCTCAGAAATCTACATTAACTTTACGGTGGTCTGATTGATACGCTAAACATCGATAGTTTTTGATCTATTTTTAACTCATTTTTTAAACCTCAACAATATATCCCGACAGATGTTGTACTGTGCAAGCATTTAAATCCAAAGATTATAAAAATTTTTAAAATCATTTGGACCCTTTCGATAAAAGTATGTGTAAAAAAAAAAAAATCATTAAAATGACTGACGACGTAGCGTTAACCTAATGTTTTCTGTTAAAGGGTCGTGTATGTCAGCGTTTTTAATGGAATGAATGATGTTCTTGTTGTCAGTGTGTATTTTAATGTGCGTGTAAGTCTCTGACGGATGTTCGTATAGAAATTCAATAGCCTTTAGAACAGCGTATTTCTCGGCTTGGTTGTTTGAGCACCAGGAGCTCAATTTGTACAGTTTTTCGATAACGAAGCCAGATTTATTTTCTCCAAACCATGCACATCCCACGTTGTCGTCATCTTTGCTTCCGTCTGTGTATACGTGACTACAGTTAGTAATTGAAGTATTAGTCTGTGAGTTTATGAGTGAATAGTGAGCTGGATGTAACCAACTACAACAGTCGGTTTTATTTTCTGCTATATATATATATATATATATATATATATATATATATATATATATATATATATATATATACATGTATGTATATATAGATACACATATATAATCCTTTTGCAATTTCCTTTTTCACAATATTTGACCTAATAATTGCATATATTGTCGCTACTGTACTAAAGAGACAAATGTAAATAATAAATATAAATATACAGCTATAAGATACAAAAAAAAAGGAACTCTCACTTTACTTAAATAGAATAGTCACTTTATTAAAATAGTGCTATTTTTCATGCCCGACAATGAAGTTGTGAACTCATTGTGTTTATTTATAAATTATTATTTCCGCCATTTTAATCTAGGTAATGTTTCTTAATTAGTTAACAATAATTTTTTGATTGTTTATTTTATTGGACTAAATTAAAAAATGAAATCAAATATTTAGAAACCGTAATGATAAATTTGATTCATTGATATAGATATAGAAAATTATCTGACCTAACAGCTGTTGCTCTGTTCAAATATTTAAATGCGAAGGTTATAACATTTTTTAATAGATTGTAATTATTTGGACCGTTTTGATAAAAATATATGTAAACAAAAAAAAATCAAAATATCTAACTTAATGGCCAGGAAAACCACAGATTACAATATTTCTTTAATAGTTAGTGAAAGAAACCACTAATGTGATTCCAACTGTGGATGAAATAGCACGGACTTTAGAAGGCAAAATGGTTATCACAGTTCTTGATTTGAAGGATGCATATTATCGTGTCGAGTTGGATGAATGATCATCTGATCTTTGCACGTTTGGCACAATTTTTGGGCGATATAAATTCTCGACTCCCATTTGACATTAAATTAGCCCCAGAGATTTTTCAGAGGCATGTGGCAAGATTATTTGGCGACATTCCAGGGGTTTGCGTTTATTTTGATGATTTATTTATTTTGATGAATGATCGCAGGAGCTAGTGAAGAAGAGCATGATTCAATTTTGCAACAGGTATTTGATCGAGCAAGGAAGTTTAATGTTCGCTTTAACAGCTCTAAGATACACTTTAAACAGAAGTCCGTAAAGTATCTTGGACAAAGTTTTTCGAAGGAAGGAATTTCTATTGATAAACAATACGTTGAGGCGATTCAAGAGCTTCCTGAACCAACATGCAAGGCTGAGGTTTTGCGCGTTCTAGGAAATGTTAAGTATGTTTCAAAGTTCGTGCCTAATTTTTCGGAATTGTCTACTCCCTTGAGAGAATCAACTAGGAACGATAGTGATTGGAAATGGACAGATGTTGAGAGACAAAGCTTCAATAATATCAAAGAAATGATTGTTAGGGCTCCAAACTTAGCTTTTGAAGATCATAAAAAAGACATTGAACTTCACGTTGGCACTTCAAATCATGGATTGGGAGCCTGTTTAATTCAGGAAAAAAGGCCAGTTGCGTTTGCTTCTCGTACACTATCGTCAGCAGAAAGGAAATATGTGATAACTGAAAAGGAATTACTGGCTGTATACTTTTGAATACAGATAATTCCACCAATTTCTTTACGGGAAAAAATTTATTGTTGTTTCGGATCACAAGCCATTAGTCCATCTCTGTTCTCAGGGCCTGAATCATTTGAGTCCACGGTTACAGCGGATACAGTTGAAGTTGATCAACTATGAGTTTGAGGTGTTCTACAAACCTGGATGGGAAATGTTCTTTCCGGAGGTCTTGTCACGGCTGACCATAGATAAAGCAGATCCCTCTTGTGACTTGGAATTTGTTGTGCATACTTTTATGAAATCCCTTCCAGTTTCGTCCCGGCAAAGGGAGCGATTTCTCGAGGCAATGAGGGAAGATGCAGAATTACAAACCATTAAAAATTATGCTGAGACAGGATGGCCAAAAAAAGTTTCTAAGGAGTAGCCCGATATCCTAGAGACGGAATTGTTATGTGTGAAGGGCTGTTGATTTGGGATAATAGAATAGTTGTGCCAAAGAGTCTTATACCAGAAATGTTGCAGTTGCTTCATGCCAGTCATGTTGGAGTGGAGAAGTGTAGAGAGAGAGCTAAAGAGATCATAATTTGGCCGTTGATAAATTCAGACATAGAAAATTTGAGAGTTGCGAACCTTGCAAGAAATTTGAGAGGAAACATCCTAAGGAACCGGTTTTGAGTCACCCCACGCCCGAGAGACCCTGGGAAAGACTTTTTGTGGATATAATGACGTACAAAAGTGTTGATTATTTAATTTCAGTTTATTCATTTTTTAATTGGATTGAAGTAGCATCACTCAAGAATAAGTCATCAGAAGAGATTATACAGAAATTAAAAGTAATTTTTTCAAAATTTGGTACACCAGAAGTTGTGGTTTGCGATAATGTACCGTTTGCGTCAGAACGATTGAAACAATTTTCATAAGATTATTGTTTTGAAATTTTAATGCAGAGTCCTAACCATCCCCAATCAAATTCTTTTGCTGAACGAGAAGTGGGGATAATGAATAACCTATTTAGAAAAGTGGAGGAGGAGAAGGGGGACATATTCCTGGCCTTGTTGGAATACAGAAATACTCCGTTTAAGCACATTTAATCATCACCATTGCAATTGCCAATGAATCGGACCTGTAGGACGAAATTACCAACTATCAGTGCCAGCCTGCGCCCAATGGAAAACCTTAATGTTCCGACTGTTAATGTGGAGCTCGAATGTTGGAGGATTTGTATCCCAATGATAAAGTCTGGATAGAGTATCCTGGTAAAGATAAAAAACATGCTGGAATTATACGCTGTAAACACGATGGAATCCCGCGATAGTATATTTTATTGGATGAAGAAACAGGACAGATAATTCGGAGGAACAGAAGACATCTTCGGAAAAGATTTGAGCGTGGTTTGGAGAAAAGAGAAGATCAACAACAGCATAGAGGGGAAGAGACCTGAGACAGTTGCCTTCTAGATTTAGAGGTTATTGTTGGTATGTAAAAAAAAAAAAAAAAAAAAAAAGGAAGATGCTATAAAAATGGTATTGTAGAGTTCTGAACTGGGAGTCATAGATCATATGTATACAAAAATTAATAGAAAAGCTTGAAAGGTTACAAAAATATAATGTGTGTTTTTAAACTGGAATTGTATTTCTTGTTAAATTATTATTCATAAAACAGGAACTAAAATAGCTCTGCAGGGACCGTGAAGCATGGCAGCATTGGATTCAGGCCACTCCACACTGAATTGGCACAGATAAGGAAGATAATGAAGAAGAAGGTGTCCATTCAGTAACAATTTTTGACCATCTGTTTCCTTCATATGGAAGATGCCCAGTCCATTTCCACTTGCTTAGTGTTATTCCCCTGATTATGTCTGCGAGTCCTGTTTCTTTTTTGATCTTGGCAGTTCTCACTGCAACTTTTTTTTTTTTTTTTTTTACCACCTTTCCTGCCACCTTCACGGTTGTGCACCTTAGAACTGCACCTTATCCTTCTCGTCAGATCCATCTTTCCCATCTATCCATCGTCCATCTGTTTCCATCCGGCAGTGTCCCTAGTGTCCCCATCAGTCATATCTCATCCTCCTAGCAAGGTTCTCGGGGCAGCCCTGACTCCCGGCCTGGTGTGCTGTATCCCTATATTTTTCTTTTTTACAATTACTACAGGTGGGTTTCTCACTTGCATTCCTGTTGGGACATTCCTTAGCTAAATGCCCCAACCCCGCACACCACCTGCATGTTACTAACTCCTGCTTACACGTCGCCCTGGAGTGTCCATAGCCTTGGCACTGCAGGCATCTTGAGGCATCGAGGGTGTCCAGGAAGGTGAGTGTCCACCATCCTCTGACTATCACCTCCTCGCTATGCAGGGCGTACCTAATCTGGGGTTCCAGCTCGATCACCCAGTCTTTGGTAAACCCCGCTCTTGCCCTTCTCCCGTACAGGATCCGTAATTTCGGGTCCTGGGCGTCTATGCCCTTATCTCTGACTATTTTCTTGATGGTCTCCGTCAATTTCATCTCGTTCCATCCATTGGGATCTCCTCACACTTCCATCCTCGGCCACCGTCTGTTGGCAGCCTTAGCCTCGAGACCAACCTCCTTGAGTTTCTGCCACGCTACTACCTTTTCACCCGCCTCTCTGTCCTCCACTATGACTAACACACCATCGGCCTTGGTGGTCCTTATCAGCTTTACACCTACACCCAGTTCCGGCAGTGACGGAAGCTGTTCTACAACTTTAGATGATGTCTTCCCTAAGGCGCCAATAGTAATATAATACGGCGACTTCGCGTTGCTCGGTTTTGTTGGCAGTGATTTAACTATCTCTGCCATAGTCTTTTGCTTCTTAAAACCGACTTCTAATTTTGGGTTTAGGTCTTTCTTTTCCTTTCCTTCTTTCTTCTTCTTCTTCTTGTTTTTTACAATTACATACTCCTCTTCTGTTTCCTCCTACGTGGCCATGTTCCTGACTATGCACGTCACTGTCATGGCCCTTTGTGGCATCGGTGCCGGTTCCGCTCCAGCATACTTGTCTACCTGACGTCCCAGGCTGTGGCCCTGTCTGCCTGTGGGTCAGGCTTTCTCCTTTTGATTTCCACATCCGCTCTTTCTCTGTCTGTGGGACTATTATTTCCTTAACTCTCTGTGCCACTATCTGGTGGAGTTCCTCTGCACAGAGCACCTCCCTTACCACATCCCTGACTAACCCGAATGATTCCCGAAGCGTCGATGGTTGAATAGCTGTACCACTTTCTTTCAATTAATATAACTAATTAAATACTTTACCTATCGGAATGAATTGTAAATTTAAACTTTAAAAAAGCCCATTCGTTTAGGAGGAGTTTAGTGACATACACACAATCAGTAGATATTTATATTATATATGATGTGTGTGTGTGTATATATATATATATATATATATATATATATATACACACACACATATGAATAAACAACTTCTGATAATTATATGAAAAAATGTTCTGATTACATTTCTAGGAGCTCTGAAAAATCAAGAAATATTCAAACAAAACAAGAATAATGACCAGGAAGGCTTTACGAGTATTATCTTTATTTGATGGAATATCTGCAGGTTTTTTTTTCTATATTTTGTATTATTTTTTAAATTAGTTATATCACCAATTATTACTAGATGAACCAACAACTTATTACAATATCATTGAAACATTTGAGCATCTCTTCTGAGCCAGCTAAGATTATTATGGAGCCCGTATAACCTACAGAGACCCAAAGATTGATGGGTTTGGAATGAAAACTGGACACCTTTTCCTCTTTTCTAACCTTTTCCTTTGCTATAGCCTCAGATCCACGATATCTAAAAAAATCACCACATTAAATGCGAAGATCGGGTTGCGCGGATTTTATAATAATGCCTTTAGTCATACCATTCTAACTACCTGGGGAATGGATCTCTATACTTCAAACTGTAACTGTTTCTCTTCCCCCTGAATTAAGTCTGTTTACAGGAACCAAAGCCATGGATGCCTACCACCACTTTCACAGTGTATTTGCTACCAAGGTTCCACACATTATTATTTTTTATGTATGACTCTTTCACTACCATGCACTTTGGCCTAAAGAGGCCCATTGTGCTTAAAGGTTCCACACGTAGTCATGGAGGTACCAGTAAAAGGCAGCAGACAGTTTTTCAATTTCTGTCCTCTGCAAGATCTGGCCCTACCCTATGAGGAGTTGGATGAAGTGGCGATAGTGGTGGAGGACTACCTGGTGGTCGGCAGAGAACAGAAATATCCCAGTCTACTGAACTGAATAGAACTGGAATATAAGACGCCAAATGAGAAATGTCCCACCATCAACGGCTGCAGATTTTGATCAAATCTCGAAACGGACAGTAGTCCCACCCACTGACGGATGGTGTAGAGGAGGGAACCATTAAGAGTTTCCTATGTATTGTGCTGTATGGTACTAGTCTATACTTAGTGAAAAGAGCCAACTATTGTCACCTCTTTTGGAAAGGCGGGAATATTGTAATGAACTAACTATGAAATTTGTAATTAGATTAAGATTGGAGTGCTACCGATGGGTAGTTTCTCCACAAGTGTTTTTCATGTCATATTGTAATATTATTATAGTTGTAAATTTCAATAAATTAAAAAATAAAAAGATTAAGAAATTTTATTATTAAAGGGGAAAAAAAACTCATCAGTGATCGAGATGTTACAACTTAAACCTAGGTTCTGTAAATATTGCAGACTTGTGTACCGGAAGTCATCAGATTTTTTAAATTATTCCCTTGGGATAGACATCAGTACATCATACAGGTATAGACAGATATGTGGTGTATAGAATGTGTATAGAAATTTGAAAGTTTATTGTGGGATTTAAGTATTAGAATAACATTACAGGTATTAGTGTAAATCTATTAGAGCTTAGAGTATAATTAATTCAATTTAATTAATTAACACAAAGTAATTAACTACTGAGAAAGAAATAATGGAAAAAATATTCCTATGGTAATATTTAAAGAATAAAAAAAAAACAGTGCAAAAAATAAAAATAACGTAGAAATAATATAACAATAATTATACAGAGAGAAACAATTGATAGTTACATATGTATGCAAATTATAATGTCAAGTAGAAAAAAATCAAAGCAAGTAATGAAACAAAAATACAAACAATATCAACGAAGATAACTTGTTTTTCAAAATATCTAACTGGATGAGTGAAATGTCAATGATATAAATAAAGCGCACTTATATATAAATAAAAACACAACATTCATTCATCAATTAGAAAGTTTTAATCTGAAAAATGAGTATGTTATTTTCGATTTTTTGGGAAGTGTAAGGATATTAGGTGATTGAATATATGGGATTTGAAGGTTGAAATATTATCGAACGATGAATGGAAGAAGTTATAGAGTTCCAAAGGGACGAGGATCGGATAAGGAAGGCTCTAAAAAAGCTGCTGTTTGGTGGGATGATATATATAGGTCTGAGAGCTGAGATTTAGTGTTACTGGAGTGGACTGAGGTTTTGAATTTAAGGAGATCAGAAATGTAAGATGGCCAGCAGGATTGAATTACTTGGTAAAGAAAAGAAGCTAGGAAATACTTACGGTGATAGGAAGGGTAAAGCCACTTCAAATCTTTGTAATATCGGGTGATATTTTTAGTTTTGAATTGATATGTTCAGTGACACCTCCATACACAGCTATAGTCCAAATGAGAGAAAATTAAGGAAGTAACTAGAAGTCTTAGGGTTTAAAATGGTAACAGGTGACAAAGGTAATTCAGGCGCTTTAATGTGGAGGAGGTATGATGGGTGATTTCAGAGATATGAGGGTTTGGTTCAAAATATTTTTATCAAAATAGTTTTAAGTAAGTAGTTAGACCCTATTACTATTACCTTGGTTTTCTCCATTTACAACTTTAACCCATTCAAGATGATGATTTTTTTCGAATACGGTCCCCAAGAGCGAAATTTGTTTTTCTCTTTATATTGTTCATTTTTAATTTTAAAAACATGTTTACTATGGAAATAACCCAATTCATAAGTGAATTCACATAAATAAGATCATTGCACATTGGGTGTGCAGCTCACTCCTCGGAAAATTTTTGTTGCAAGGAGCAGATTGAACACCATGTGTTCAATGTAAGGTAAAATAAAAATACCTTTATTAAAAAATTTATTAACATTTATTTCCAAAATACAGTAATACCTCTATTATCCGTCACTCTCTGTTAACCGTCACCTCAGTTTGAGAAAAAAAAAAAAAGACGTTTATATATTGTTTGGTTGCTAAGAATCAGTCGTTGTGTCTTGACAACTTCGTTTTCTAGAATATGTTGTTTACTCAAAACCTAGGCTTTCTCGCACACATTTCTCAGAAATTAATTATCTCCTCATCTCTACGTAATGTAGCTTCAGCAGTTGAACCACCTTCAGTTTTCATTTTTGTATTACAGGTACTTTTTTTCTTAAAAGTGCGTATAATAATTTCGAAAAAAAAGACAAAGGAAGAGTTTAGATCTCGCCACTAGGAAACGGTGAAAGTGCTTCAATCGTATTCCTTGGACGACAGTTAATAAAATAAAACTTTCGGGGGAACCCTAGAGTATGTCCCTTCTATATAATCATTTAATGATTATTAAGAAGGGGCATACTACGCTTGTGCACGAGGAAAGAGCTAAACTCCACCTTTAATTGGTATTAATTTCTCAAGTGGGAAAAATTGGATATACAATGATTTGTGCTTTTAGCCATCGATGTATGTAATTATTATTTTTTAAAAATATTTTTACTACATACGTATACCTTAGTAGTACATAAATAAGTTACGAGTACATATATAATGTCGAATGTTTAAAATATACTGTTCAATTTATGTGTGTATATATATATATATATATATATATATATATATATGTATGTATATGAGACTCACTCCCATATCCGTCTATTTCCCAAATCCGTCACCATCTTGGTCCCATACCCTGACGGATAATCGAGGTTCTACTGTAGTTAGATAATATAAAATCATTATTTTGCTTTCAATAATAAAGTACAGAATATAATGCAAAGAAATTTTTTAAAAAGTAGTAAAAAGCTTTAAAAAAATAAGTTGAATAATGAAAAAAACAACAGTAAAACCAATGCCAAATTTTATTTCCTGTACTTTATAGATTATCATTAGTTCAAGTAAAATCTAATTATGATGACTAGTTTACTCAAAATAACTGATACTTGCACATTACTGTTATTGCACAGACGGTGTGCAGGCCGTCTTATAGCCTCGGAAATCAATTGCACACACGGTGTGCAATCGGTCTCGAATGGGTTAACTTATTATCTATGGCCCACTGACATATTCGATTCATTGGTATGATCAATGTTGGTAGCGGATGAGGATTTAAGAGAAGTATTGGATTCGAAGTGGTTATTGAGATTGTCTGGCATGACTGGAAAGGAACAGAGTTTACCAGATACTGTTGGTGATAATTATTGCAGTATTTTCCATTTGGATTTGGAATCGGTTGCATTGGAGAAGATGGAATGAATGTGATGGGATTTTGCATGACGTACTGCAGTTTGGGTTTCATTCCGAAGGATGTTGAAACATGCATAGTCTGCTGACAGACATGTGCAAAGAAATTTTCTCCTTGCTGCTTCTCTTTTCTTCATCATATCTTCTATTTCGGGTGTTAGCCAAGGTGCAGTTGGATGACGTAAGGTTCTGGTTTTTAAAGGAGCATAGATATCTAATATAGATTGAAGATTGGAGTTCAAGGTGGAAACCATGTGATCGATGGAACTATAGTAGATGAAGTCCCAGTTGATGGAACTTATTTATTTATTTATATGTGACTCTTGTTTATTACCATGCACTTCAGCCTAAAAAGGCCCATTGTGCTTGAGTCCTAAAGATCCCTAACCTAGGTCTAGACTTCTGAGAAATTTTAGATAGTCTTTAAATCTCAGTTCTTGAAGTTCCTTGTGTCCTCCAGGGCCAAGGTCAAATGTCCTCTTTCGACTTAGTGCTATACATTCAAAGAGAACGTGCCAGGGGATTTCGTCCTCCTCTGTGTACCATCTGCACCGAGTTTCTTGTTCAATGCCCAAGCGATGCATGTGTTTCCTGAGTTTACAGTGCCCGGTGATGGTTTCAACCATACTTTTGAGGTTGGTTTTCGACATGTGAGCGGCTTCTGTCTTGATTTTATCAGAAAAATTATCATTGGGATCCTTTATAAAAAGTTTAGTATGCCTTATCTTGGCTCTATCCCAATATGCTTTTATCTTCCTCTTGGCTAGTTTGTCAATTGTATCCTTAGTCAGGGGAAGGGAAACCCCGCACCATGGTTCTGATCCAATTGGAGGGATAACTGCTCCTTTCTTCACCAATTTGTCGGCCCTTTCATTTCCTGGTATGTTACTGTGCCCAGGGATCCAAGATATATTAAATCTGTTACGTACAGCTAGTTCATCAAGTCTTAGACAGCATTCCTCCACTAGTCTAGAGTTTGTTACTGCATTTTGTAATGCATTGCATGCTGCCTGACTGTCAGTGAGAAAATTGATTACCTTATTCATGCGGTCCTTCATGGATGGAACTCAAGTCAGATTGAAGAGATTCGAAGGAAAGGAGGTCCAAACAGCGATAGGACACCGTTTTGGGAGGAAAGAATTTGACAGGTAGGTCACATGAAATTTGGATGGGATCGTGTGATGAAAGAAACGGAACAGGATGTTGGGACGATAAGAGAATTTTAAGAGGTGAATCAGTGACATAAAGGTCCAACCAGGTATCTGAAAATTGGGTGTGATGGGTAGGAGAATAGGGAACGAGGTAAACATTGAGAGACAATATTAGATTTGTGAAAAAGGATTTATTGCTGGCATTTGAAAGTATATTAATGTTAAAGTCACCAGATATAATTATATTGGAGTAGGTAGAGAGTTGGAAAGGCAAGGATTCAAAGTGGTTGTTGAATGGAACATGAGGAGGTCGGTACACTATGGAGTACAGAAGAGGAGAGGATAATGTTGATATTTCAACAAATATGTATTCTAGGTGAGGACAGCTGGGAGTAGGAGATTGAAGAAGGATTTTGGCTTAAAGACTATCGTGATTCCTTAAGGTAGTATCCTTGGCCCAATCCTTTTTACAGTTTATACAGCTGACATCAAACTCATCCTAATACTATCCTTACCACTTATGCTGATGATACATGTGTATTATCAGTCAACACCAATCCAGTTATTGCATCCCAAAGCCTCCAATCCCATATCACTGATCTTGGAGAATGTTATCAAAACTGGAGAATTAAAATAAATTCTCAAAAATCGCATCAAATCACTTTTACCTTACGTTGTAAACCAATGACTTCCTGCCCTTCAGTATCCTTTAATAATATCCCACCAGTGCCTGTAGAACAGATCCGATAATTAGGGTTGCACCGACAAACGATTAACCTGGAATCCTCATAAAAGACTGAAAAGACAAGAAACCGCTCGACGTTTCAGGCTACTTCAACACTTACTAAACAAACGCTCTAAGCTCCCAATTAACTACAAAATACTCATCTACATGACCATCAACCTATTTGGACTTACAGAGTAGAGATTTGGGGCTCCACTAAGCCATCAAATTCCTATCATATCCAATCCTTGCTATCCAAAATCCTTTGTAAAATCCTCAATGCTCCTTATTTTGTTAAGAATAAAGTCATCCTTAACGACCTTGATGTCCCTTTTGTTGCCGATTTGGCCCAAACCCGGTGTCTTTCCTTTCATAACAAACTTCATTACCACTCAAACCCTCTAGTTTCAAACCTAGCTTCCTCTTCAATTCCCGATAATCCTCCGAGGTGTCTGAAAAGAAGATGGCCATGTGACCTTCTTAGTTGAACTTTGATTTGAGTACTACCAGTTGGTAGTTTCTCTACTTGTCATTATTTATCACTTATATCATTTATTTACTTGTTGTATTATTGTATTGCAGTTGTAAATATCAATAAATAAATTTAAAAAAAAAAAAGACTTTCGTGGATATATAAGCTTAACTCCCCCTCTCCTGTGATGGTCAGATCTGTCATGACGTGTGAAAGAATAGTTAGGAAGGGATGCTTGGGAGGAAGGAATGAAAGGTTTGAGTCAGGTTTTGGAGACAGCTATAAGGGCAATAAGGGATTGTGCGTTAATGTGACTACAGTTCAGTATATTAGTCATTACTGAGGAGGAGGGAAAGAAATAACAGGAGAACGGAATACGGATTGAGGGATAGAAAATGGAAACTTTTCAAGCAGTTTTCATATTTCTAATTAAATAAATGGTGAATAAAATGAATGGATGATGCGATGATAGTTGCAAAAGAAATAAAATTAAACTTTTGGAAGAATATGAAATTAAAAAAACTAGTAACAATAAATAACTGTTGTTAAAACTTCATAGGCAAAAACTAGGTTTAAAATAAAAATCGCACATCTTGTGTATCTAATGGAAATATAAATGTAAAATAAGTATAAATTTAAAAAACACGATACAAAAAAATAAAAGTAAAAGCTGAGGTGACAATTATACAACGTTCTAAGTCGCTTGGCTTACTAAATGTGACTGCCAGGTAACCATTTGATTGTCTTCACCTCCACTGAACCAAACATACTTAATTTTTGCATATACCTGCTTCAGCCTGGCTGGCCAGTAGAGATGCTTGTTGGTGGGTGTAATCGCTTCGCTGTCTCCTCAGACTAGGTGTCGTGTTGAGAAGTCCCTTTTAATTTTTCTCAACCGAACTAATTCGTCCCTATGGGTTTGCCTAACGAATCTGGCGATGATAGGGCTAGGGGTACCTTCTTGTCTTGCCCTGAGCTGTCCAGATCTTCCGGACACAGCTTAACGCCCAGGCCTGCCCCGATGCTTAATGTCGTGCCTTCTAAGATCTCAGCCTGTTCGGCATGGTTTAGGCGACCTTTAGAACAGAAAATTATTCTTTTAATGATTTATTCTCTAAAGTCACTATTTCCAACTGCTAATTCTGCTCCTCAAGAAGATTTTCTATTTCAAGCAATCTGTCATTATTTTCTAAAGATACTTCTGGCTGGAGAGAGAATCTTTTAACTCGTCAATAGATTGCAGCTTGGCCTTCATCTCTTTGAACTCTTCTGTGAGAGTCCGTAACATATTTATTATAATAAGATGGGATATTGGCCATGTAACTGATGCTGAAGAACAATTGGGACATTTCCATTTTTTCATCATATCGTTATCACCCAAATCTACTTTAGCACATTTAACATGGTAAAATTGAAGCCAGTCTCACCTTCTCATCACGGCCAGCTGGTTTATTGCAAATTTTACAGTTAACCAACTTTAGAAGTAGTAGAAAAGAAAAAAAAAATCTTTAAAGAAGAAAGAATAAAATGGATGTGACTAATCCCAACTTGGTTGTTTACTTGCTCGGAGACTGAAAGGATGAACGTTAGCAAACAACTGCTCTCTCTGCTTGAAATGCAGAAGTAAACTAAATTCAATCTCTTAATAATATGCTTGTTTAAATCTATAGTTAATGCTTTAACACTTCACCGTTTATTAACTAATTATGGAGAGACAATTTTTCACAAAGAAGTTTATCATGGGCTATGGAAAAGAAAATAATAATAAGGAGAATGCCGGGAGCACTGCTCACGAAACCCGGGAGACGAGGCTCTGAAAAGTTCTGATTACCTCTGCAATATCAACTTTCCAGTGACCTTGGCTGCTCATTCTCACAGTAATATTGCGAACTTCTGGTTCAAGATGATATTTTTCCATGGGTAATGAAAATACAATTGGATTAAAATGGAGAAAATACTAGAAAAATAATAGAGTAATATTCATGTTTAATATTTTTAAGTATACTCGTCATCAAAAATAAGAATTAATAATTGTTTTGTTTTTTGTTTGTATTTTCTATTTTTTTGGTCCAAATAATACTAAATATATTGTCTAATTTAATTAAAATAAACAGATAAAGAATAAAGTTCAAATATCTCTTTTTGTCTTTCTTATGATATGACATGGGTTAATAGAGAAATAAGTTTATTTCTTATAAAGAAGTTTAATTCCTTACCCTATTTGGTAACTGTTCAATCATGTATTTCATGAAAATTGTATTCAAGGTTTCCACTCTGGAGCCTAACTGATCTAGTTGTTTATTGACCATTATGATTTGAGGCTTATCATCCTAATGTATCTTATGTATCTTGCTTACCATATCACATATCCTCGAGTGGTATTGATAATTTTCTTGCTCTGATTTCAATTTTTTATTTATTGTTGCTTCCATTTCTGTACTTAGGCAGTTGATTTGAGTTCCAGGTTTGAGTTGATTGAAGGGAATTATTGCTTACCAGTAATTAATGAATGAACATAGATGAAATTATTAACATTTATAGTTACCAATGCCTGTTTGCCAGATAAAAATTACACTTCTGGATGATCGTGGATCTCGACTTATAGGGCTGTTTTCCCTTCTCTTTCTGTCTTTTAGGGTAATATTCTAGGCAGATCAGATGTGTGTTGACTCTGCCTGATCCATTACTATACTCCTGGTTAATCCATATTTTTCATAATAAAGCAGTTCCACTTATTAAACCATGGGGACTTCCATCTAGGATGGCTAAAATTTAGTTTAATTTTATTGTAAAACGTATGCTAATCCTGAATTTAAGTTGTTATATGGTACTAGGCCAGTGATTCAAATGAGCACAAAGTTGCTTATCCATGAATGCCCAGTATATTTTTGACAGAAGTGTATAATATGTCAAAGAGAAGAATCACAGCCGTCAAAAGATGTTATTATGGATTGAGGAAATAGCTAAGCAGGCGGATACTTTCCAGACAGACCAAGCTCCATATTTATAAAAAATTGGGGTGGTCCATACTTCTATATGGTTCTGAGTGCTGGACAACTTCAAGAACTGCTGAAAAGGAACTAATGATTTTTGAATGAAAGATTTTCCATTATATTTCTGAAGGTTGGTGATAAGTGGAAGCGAAGCTCTAACCACCAACTGTACAATGCTTACAAAGATACTGACATCGTAAGAATAATGAAGTTGAGGTGCTTAAGATATGCATACTGCGAGGATGGAAGATGGAGAAATCCCAAAAAATTTCCTAATTATCTTATTCATCAGGGAGGCGGGGAGGCCTTCAGGCTGAATTGGTCAGATGGTGTTACAGGTGATGGTCGAAACATCCCCAGAGTTAGGAAATGGATGGTGTCGGCACAAGACCGTGATGTTTGGAGAAAGTGGTTTGAGAAGGCCAAGACCTGTAACTGGGCTGTAGCGCCGTTATTAAAAAAATAAACATATTCTATACTTAGCTTGAAATTGGTATTGCCTAATGATCCTTCAAATCAAGTAATACCATCTATTCTATTGGCTATATATGGACATATACCTTTATTTCTATTGCCTGCTTCTTTTTATACTTTTTATTCAATAATGGAGCCATATTAGTATGATTTATAATGATGGCTATTTTGATTAATAATTTAATATTTCTAAGCTGGTGCAATGATTTAGATCTTAAGTAGATAGGAGCACATGGATTGACTGTATGCAGTTCGAAACCCTTTTTTACTATTGGCTAATGTTTACTTGATGATTATTTGTAGCAAAACACATGCCTTATCATGACCTAATAAATTTCTATTGAGTAGGGGCACTACTATGACAGTGACTTGCACTGAAGTAAACCATAACTAAGGCCATGGTGCTACAGACTGATTTGATCATTGTCCTTCTCCACAATCACACACCATATCTCTTGCAGACACCTACCAGTTGTGGGTACTCAGCAGTTCTTAAGCATCTTATATAACATTCTTTCATATAGGCAATTTATGTCCTTATGTTTTATTGTATATCCTACATATATTTAACTACCTTGTTTTATAATGAAAAAAAAATAATGCAATTATTATTGTTTATTAAAATTTACTTAATATAAATCATTTATGTTATAAAGTATTACATATGAATTACATTAAAATATGAATTTTAAAGTATTACATTACTATATTTGTTCTGTGATTGAAAGTATTTTTTGTAGCTGCTATTTATTCAATGTTATTTTCTAATTTGTATAAACTTTTCTATATCTGAATTTTGATATAATTCGTAGGTTATGTAGCTCTACAAGAAGCTGGTCTTGCTGTTGAAAAATACTTTGCTAGTGAAATAGATGAAGATGCAATAAGAATTTCAACAGTAAACTCTAAAGGTGAAATATGTCATTTGGGAAGAGTTGAGCAAATTGATGAAAATGCCATAAGAGAAATAGGACATATAGACTTATTAATCGGTGGTTCACCTTGTGTTGATTTAAGTTTAGTAAATCCAGGAAGAAAAGGGCTATTTGGTAATCTTATGTTACTTCAAAATCAAATTTAAATTTTAAAAGAAATATTTAAATGTTAATTCTCTAATAAAAGCAGGAAAACTAAATTAATTAACAGTTCTTTTTAATCTTGTATTATTTAACTATTTATATTAATTTTTAGCTCCAACGTACAGGTATTGTTGATTTAGAGGAAAAAGTGATCAAATTTTATGATTTGAGGTTAATTGCTTTCTAAGTTTACCTGAACCAAATCTATGTTCCATTATTGATGAAATTTTTATAATTAACTAATGATTATTGACGATTTCACAATTTTTTTATAATTAAGCGTGAATTTGGTACAAGGTACAATATTATGTTATTATGTACAGTTGTAACAATCAGGTAAATTGTTACAAACATCGCCTTTGCACACTTTATCACTTTTACCTCCTAACTAACTGTATGGTAATTTCTTTCACTTTTATGATAATAGGTTTTTCCTTTTTCCAACATGAAAAGATCAGGAACAGTAGAAATTCCTAAATGGTTGTATCGGTTTTGTAAAGGTAACTCTCGCTTCTCTTCCTAAACCAACTCATTAATTTATCTTATTAAGCTTTTTTACTTTCAAAATGATAAGCCCAAGCTATTTATCTGGGCCTAAAACATTTGTTCCCTAGAGATGCTTAGGACCTAATGAGGAAGGAATGGTGGGAGATGCAAGATTCATTTGTAGCCAAATATCTGACTATTCATTATCTTGAAAGCTTCAGACGTCTTGATGACTTTTGTTTGATGTTATTTGATCACAGTTGCTACAGATACAAAAACAATACGGCCTGGGCCCCTAAACTACTTATGGTAAAAATATTTGGTAAAACAATGCCAATGGAAACTGCTTCACAGAATTCTGTGATGGTTGTAGTTAAATTGTCAATTCTACAACTCTATATGAGCTCTGTACTCTGGTATCAAGTCTTGTACAATGCTGTTATGGCTGTCCATTTGTGTCCTCATGTTTAACTCCTAATAAAATTAACTTTATTGCCATTTGTCCTAATCTCTTTCACCCACCTTCTCACAACTATTGGTTATGTGACCAGTCCTTATAGATTTCATCCTGTTGCAAAAGAGATTTGGTACGTTTAGTTCCAAAGAGTAAGTTATGACGGTTGGAGTCGGGATGGGCTAAGTTAAGACAGGCAGGAGGAAAAATAGATGAGGAGGAAGTGAGAATTCAGCTTTTATCTGCAATGCCTCCATATTTTTAAAGGACTACTCTTCCGTTAAGTTTGAGTTCCTGAAGAGCAAGTTGTTTTTAGAAGAAAGAAGAATTAGTACTGCGGAGTTACAAGCAGGTAATCTTTTTCTGTATGAATCCCTAAGTAAAAAGAGATTGGAGCCATAAGTTTGCCGAAAATGTTGGGAATAAACAGATTTAATTTCAAGCAACAGGATGTACAACGGGTACAAATTTGAAATTGACTGGTAAATATTATGAGTGACAAGGTCGTGGGCATAGAAGTTTTGAGTGCCCCTTTTCTTCTTTTCCTTTCTCCATATGCCTCTCAGTGCGTAGGTTCATCCTGCCATTGCAACCAGGCATCCTGGTCTCTCTCAAGTGGCCTCATCTCACCTATCGCTTTCCCTCGTGATCGTCTTAGCCTGAATATGAGGTCTTCCCTTAGGTCTTTTACCTGTTGGTCAGGCTTCATAGAAACTTCTGGGTTCTCCATATTCTTCCATTCTGCAGGTATGGCCATCCCAGTTAAGCTGTCAATGATGACAGTGGTAAAATTCATCACCCAAAGGCATCTGTGGCTAGACTCTATTTACCCAGAAAAGAAGGTGGCTGTGGGCTAATTTAAATGGAAGATTCATGTAGAAAGCAAGTAAAATCCAAGGAGTACTTTATTACAAGTACATCGTCAATAATCGGCATGATGAGACAATTAAAATAAAATTACACTCCCCTTAATCAAGTATATGCAGGCTATTAGGACTGTTGGGCGGAGATGAGGTGCCTTACTATAGCTCTCAGCCGGAAAAACTTTTAGAAAATAATGAAATAAGAATTTCTGGGATGAGCAAATAATCACTGACAACAGGGTAATACATAGCTGTCCGGATATTTTTTTGATCCATAAAGCGGAAAAAATTGTCAGAATTATAGAAATAGCAGTCCCATGTGGTACTAACATAATGAACACCAGATCCGAAAAAATTAGGAAATACCAAGAACTGTCTATTGAGTTTAAATCACTTTATCATTTGGAGAAAGTGCTCATAACTCCAATAGTCATTTCCTCGAATGGTCTGATATTGTAAAGCACAAGGGAGAGTACAGAAGACCTTGGCCTCCATTTGAAAAAAATAAATTTGGCTCAAAAAGCAGTTCTGTCGGATACCTGCAGAATTTTAAGAAAATTCTTAAATCAGTAACATTTACACTTCCCTTCAATTTTGAATTCCGGTATGTGAATTTGGTGCTAGAGAAATCTGTGAGAAAAATAAAAACAAAGTATAATAATGGGACAAGTCCCTTTAGAATAACAATACAGATATTAATTTGTAAGCTATTATGTCTTGGAGTATAATATAAGTACAGTTAATTAATTATTACATATAATTTAACAAGTAAGAAAGAATTGAAAAAAAGAATTACCTCCAATAACAGTATTTAAAAAAAAAAACAGTTTAGCAGAAGAGAAAAAAAAATGTATAAATAAGATAACAATAGTTATATAAGAGAAACAATTGATAATTACATATGCATCAAATTTTATGCCATGGAAATTACGAAAAATAATGAAGAAAAATACAAACAATACCATCAGTGATTTTTTAAAAATATCTAACTAGATGAGTGAACAGCCACACTAGAAGGAAATATAAATATTTATTTATATATACACATATAAATATGTTTATATCCCATACACTCATGTTTATGTTTATGTACACATATGTATACATTAAAACACATTATTCATTTATCAAATGAAAAAAATTCAACTCAAAACTGATCCTACTATTTCTGATTTTTTCGGAACTGTAGGGATATTAGATGATTGAATAAATTTAAAGGTTGGAAGATTATTGGAACGATGAATGGAAGAAGTTATATAGTTCCAAATGGACGAGGATCGGATAAGGAAAGCTCTGTCAAAAACTGCTGTTCGGTGAGATGCTGTATATAGATCTGATAGCCAAGAACCGGTGTTACAGGAGTGGACTGAGTTTTTGAATTGTAATTGTAAATGGCAAATAGGGTGGGGATAGTGATGAACCCTGTGGGACACCACAGGACAGAGAAAGGGTTATGGAAGAAGGTTGACCAGGGACCTGAATATATAGGGACCGATCTGAGAGGAAAGACTTGAACCACCCCAGAGCAATGTTGGATAGAGGTAAGTTACGTAGCTTGGCGAGGAGGATATTGTGGTGTACTGTGTTGAAGGCTTTGGAAAAATCTAGAAGGATCAGAATTGTTAATTTTTGTTGTTCATTGGCAGTATGTAGATGGGTGATTTTGAGTAGACCGGATTGAGTTGAATAGCCTTGTCGAAAGCCGGATTGGAGTAGTATAATGAGTGAATATTCCTTGAGAAAGTTTAAAATTTGGTTTTGAACAAGGCGTTCTAATAGTTTTGCGAGGTTAGAGGAAGAAGATAGGGCAGAAATCATTTGGAGAGAAGGGATTTTCAATTTTATTTAATAGACGCACTAACACAGTTTTCCAAGGAGTGGGTAAACTGAGTTTTGTTATGAGAAATTGTAAATATGATTTAATAAAGGCATTATGACTGGGAGGCAGGATTTTAGTAGCTTTAAAGTAATGTTGTTGGGACCATAGTCATTGGTGTGGGATTTCAGAAAGGTGTTTGTCATGTGATACATGGGAAAAAAAGAAGTTATCAGGGTTAAAGTTTATATGATCAATGTTGGTAGCGGATGAGGATTTAGGAGAACTATTGGATTTGAAGTGGTTATTCAGATCGTCTGGCAGGACTGGAAAGGAACAGAGTTTACCATATACTGTTGGCGATAATTATTGGAGTATTTTTCATTTGGATTTGGAATATGATAGAAACCAATATATAGTTACAGGGGGCTCCCAAGTAAACAATTCCTAGAATAATAGTAGAATACCTTGAATTGTTATGCACTGTCAGATGCAAGTGGCAGATGGTAAACAGTAAACAATTCTAAGGAAATAGTATCAGCATGGATGATCCTATTTAACCGCTCCTAGCCAAAGGGAGGGGCTCTTTGTCCGATTGTCTCTTGTACAGTTCACGTCTATATAAGATTATATTTATTCATGTATTTGTGTCATTTATAATACAGTTTTTGCTTTATAAAAAGTGTTGGATCCAATTAGAACATTTAATTGACGCCTGAACAGGGACTTGGGTAGATTTTTGCGGATATATTTTAGTAACATTGCGGAACTCTCAGCAGAGCCTGTCTACTAGGGAGAGTGTCCCCTGGGTGGTGGATAGGGATCCCTTTTAGGAGGGGTGGTCTGAATATATTGAATAAAGACCCACGGTACAAAAGGTACTCAGTGCGGGGGGTATAGCCTGGCCATCCTTCCACCTGAGGGGGCATAAATATTCAGGAGGCCAATCACCCACAAGAGAGTTCACATGATTCAGAGAACTTTGAATGGCCTCGGATTTGGACAGTCCAGGCGGTTATGAAGCGGCCCTCAAAAGGATATTAGACTTGGAACACGAAATGTCAAGACTTTGACTGGCAAAGAGGTTGAGCTGATGGAAGATATGGAGACCTTCAGGGTGGATCTCCTAGGAATTTGTCAAATGAGGAAAAAAGGGCACGGGGAAGTACGCCTAAACAAGGACCAAGTGCTCAGCTACTTGCGCACTCGCGCCACTGGTTTCAGAGCTAAGGAAGGAGTGGCTATTACCATGAAAGAAAGCCTATTTGCTAAAATAGAGGATTGGCAGCCCGTATCCTCAAGAATCATAACAGCGTATATGGATCTGTCATTAGGAAAGATTGCTCTCGTACAAGTATATGCCCCAACAGAGGATGCAAATGTTCTAGACAAAAAACAGTTTTATGCTGATCTAGGGAGAGAGAGGTCATTAGAGGTCAAAATGGAAACAGAGAAATTATCCTAATGGGTGATTTTAACACAAGGACCGGAAGAGACCATACAAATGCACATCGTGTTATGGACCTACATGGAGGAGAACACACAAAAAATGGAAATGGACCGTGGCTCATCGACTTCTGTATTGATTATGGCTTACTCATTGGAAACTCTTTCTTCCCACCTAAGAAGGTGCACAAAATAACCTTCTCAGCTGAAGAAAGGAGGGTAAGCAGCATTATAGACTACTTTGTCTACAGTTGAATATTTCACTGATGTAAAAGTTATAAGAGGTGCTGAAATTGGTACGGACTATCTTCGTTTTGTTGGAGACACCCAGATCCTACGACCTAGAAAGAAAAGACCCAAAGCATACAAGAGGATTGACATTGCAAAACTGCAGGATCCAGAAAGAAAAAAAGAATATGCAGAACTTCTGGATCTAAGACTTGAAAATGTCAATATGGTAATGAATATAAACAATACATGGGCAGCACTGAAACATGCAATTCTTGAGACTGCTGAAATTGTATGCGGAACGAAGGTAGCCTGTACCAAAGGTAAAAGGTCTGAGTGGTGGAGTGATCTAGTGAAAGCTGCAGTAGTTAGGAAGAAGACAGCCTGGAAGGCATATTTTAAATCAAATCTGCCACCAACTGGGAGATTTGGAATTAATAGATAGAATACATAAAAAATTTGGGCATATTGGTTCGAAAAAGATGATTGACACTATTAAGCAATTTTATTACTTCAAGTATATGGATAAAAAGATAATGGGATATAGTGAATAATCAATGCATTATTTATGTGAAGAACAAAGCATGAACCAAAAGAAGAATGGGTCTTTTATCGATATATAAATATATTTGCATATTTTAATCGATCATTTTACTAAGTATTGCTGTTCAGAGTTTCTTCTTTCCAGAATTTGAACAATTTAAAATAATTAATTAAGAAAGTATCCCGACTGAATAGCATACAAACCATTTTAGCTGATAGATATCCCACTATCGATTCCTATCAATTTAGAAAATTCTTAAAGAATGAAAATATTACTTTGGTGTTTACAGCGTCTGTCTGCCCTTGATCAAATGGAATGATTGAACGACTCAATCAAACTTTAGTAAACAACAATAGATGTGCTGTAAACACACCCGGTGAACGTTGCCAATGGCATAGTATCGCTGCAGAAGTGATAGATACTTATAATGAAACTCTGCATTCGTTGACGGGTTTCGCACTATCATCATCAACACCTCATGACTGATCTAGGGCGGGATAGGCTGTGTCCATCAGAATCTCGAAAAATCAAAAGTAGCGGAAAATATACTGGAACACCTAAAGTTTATTCATCTTATTGAACATTTCTTTAACAGCTGTACTACAAGTTTTGTTTTTCATCGGTGGAGAATAAATATATTTAATTTATAGGTAGACAAGAGGTTGATTTATTTAATAGAAAACATCTTTGACAGCTGTAAAAATGTGTGGTTCTCATCGGTGTAGAACTTTTAATTTATTGATACGTACACAAAAAATTTATTTATTTTATTGAACGCTTCTTCAACAGCTGGAAAAAAGTTGGGTTCTCATGGGTGTTGAACTATAATTTTTTTAATTTTCTTATGGCTACACAAAAAAGTTATTTATTATATGGAATACATCTTCGACAGTCGTACTACAATCTTTGTTTCTCATCGGTGGAGAACTTTTACCGAACTTATGTATTACCGTAGGCTGCAATATTTTATATAAGGATTTCATATATGATTTTATATAATATATGTTTGATTGCTGCACAAAAAGTTGGGTTCTCATCTGTGGAGAAGTATTGGTTTTTTATGTCTACAAAAAAAAGTTATTTATGTTATATGGAATACATCTTTGGCAGTTGGACTGCATTCTTGATTCTCATCGGTGGAGAACTTTTATTTATTTTATTTATTTATTCGTAAAACGTGTCCTTCTCTTCTTCTGATGACACTTCTGTAGGTGCGTGACAATTAATCACTGAGATGTTGAAGAATTTTCCCTTAAGACGTAGGTAGCACAATCTAGGAGATATGGGGGTAAACTTAATTACTAATTGCCGGGTTCTTCCTCTGACGATGAATCCGGAATTGTTATCAGACACAACTGTAAATTCCCTTCCGATTAATAAATGTTGCCAAAATACGATGGCTTCTTTAATTGTTAAAAATTCTAAATATATTGATGCCTTCTTTCTTTGACCATCAGTTATATTATGAACCAGGATTTCCGTCATAGCAATTCAGTACTCTACCACTGAACCACTCCGCTCCTATTCTCTTGATGTTATTTTTATTACCTTCTCAAGGGTTATGTTGAACAGCAAAGGTGAGAATCCATCTCCCTGTCTCAAGTCTGTTCCAACTTCTAAGGCCTCAGACACATCTTTTTGTAGCAGGACTCTGCATTGGGGATTGTCTGCACATGCCTTAGTCAATCTCACCAATTTTCCGGGAATAGCCAACTCAGTCATGATCTTCCATTGACAGTTTCTGTCCACGGAATTATATCAAGTATAGTTTTTGTTCTGTGGGCTGCCAGCTCCAGTTAGTAGATATTCATTGTGGTATTGAACTTATGAGGACACATTTTTTGTTGTCAATACTGGGCTGGTACATTTCTCAATTAATGGAGTAATGGAGGAGATTCGTCTTAAGTTTAATATCCTGATTAAAATCTAGAGACTGAAACTGGTCACTGAGAAAATTTACACTATACTGTGCAGTGAGACAACATGCTTTTATTCTTAAAAATAGATAATTCTGTAAAATCAAAGTATATTTTAAAGGTTCAGAATTATTCTATTTCTTTAAAATAGGAACTTTAGTTGTAAAATATAACTAAGAATTAAGTTTTCTACAATGTACAATTTATTTCCTTAAACATAAAGACAATGGGTATTATCTTATCAGGATTAGGTTATGAGATACATATCCAATCGATTATGAAGTATGTATCATTTTGTATAATATAATTTACTCAACTAAATTCTCTAATGCAGATCTTTTAAAAAATCTATTTTTATTTTTTAATATTGCTAAATTTTATTTAATCAGTTTATTATTATTTGAAAAAGTTCACTCTGCTCTTACTTATAATGGTATATATTTTTAATATTTTAGATTCACAAGGAACAGGAAATTTATTTTTTGAATACATTAGAGTTCTTCATTTGGTTCGTATGGAATACAAAAATGTAATATTTTTATTTGAAAATACTGCTGCCATGCCAGAAACATTTAAGGACACAATTTCTCAGTGCGTATTTTGTATTCTTATAAAAATACAAATCATTGGTTAAATTTTTAAATTAATATGAAATTAGTAATTAAATATAATAAAAAATGTGTATTTAAATATTCTAGGAAATTTGATCATTTCAATATCCATCCATTTCCATAGCATTCACACAGCCACTTTATATATACTGCATACTACTTCTAAAAATATGATTACATGACATCATTGTGTTTAGTTCTAATTATTATGCATAGTAATAAAAGTTCCAGTTCAATCTTAATATTTTAGATTACTAATTTATTATTACAAAAATTCACCGCGATGATGATATTTCTTCTGATAACCGAAAGT